>CM028328.1:26530000-27130000 GCA_016647705.1 Eucommia ulmoides
CGCCGGTGGGAGGTTTGGGTGTAGGGGCATGATGTCCTCCTTTTGGAGGGTTTGCGCAGCTACAAGGTGGCTTGTGGTGGCCGCCACTGCTGCCTCCGTGCAACGGGGTTCCATGAGAGGGTGGTGTGCCTCCGGAACTACCTCCTGATGACGGCGGTGTTTGCGAACCTATAAATGACACAAAGGGAGTGTTAGAACGAGCTATAATAAGAGAAGCAACAACCCCATCCCATAAGTTTTTATTTTGTATTTTCCCCAAAAGAATGTCTTTAAGTTCCCCCTCCCCAAATAAATTTAAAGATAATTAGTGATTAGTTTCAAATGCATTTAAAATATAAATTTTGATTTTGTTTCTTAAATTAATTTTTATTTGCGTATTAATCCCGCATGTGCTCATGTCTATGTAATATTAATTACAAATTATAAATTACATATAGTTGTGTAATATTTATTATATCTAACAAATAATTTCTACACAAACTAGAAACATGTAATTGCGAAAGTACAATGCATGTATTCGGTTTTTTGCTTTTTTTTTAATGTCCGGAATTAAAATAAAAGTTGCAATTACTTTTTTAAAATTAAGAATAAAATAAGGGAGTTACACAAAAATACCCATAAATTTATTAACTTTTCATACGCCTCACATAATTGAGCTCAATTTTTTTATTGTCTAAATATTTTTGAGGCTTAAGATTATTTTTAAGAAAGGGATGTTTTACGTTGCTAATTGTTTGTTTTCTTCCTTTTTTAATTACTTTTATTCTCTCTCTAAATTTGTTCAAATCAGATATATAAAATATTTTATTATATATATTCTAAAAAAAAAAAAAAATTGATAAATTAAAAGATCTAAACATGAAATTAATTAGACGTACTTTCCTGTGACAGAAATCTCTACTATGTAAAATATTACATCACGATGTGTCATTTATCAAAATATAGTTTCATCTCGTATTTGTTTTCCCTCTTAAATTTTTAAAATCCCACAAACGTAGTAGCATATAATGTTTGAAAATTAGTTCAGTTACAAGAGGAGGTGTCCATTTTCTTGACTCTTCTAAATGGCACTCTGAAAATTAAATTTTAAATTTAATCGTGAATGCACGAGACCGATGTAGAGGAATGTTTTCTTAATATCGTCCAGTAAAATAATAAGTCAAAGTACGTAAGCTGATTCAAACACGATAATATAAATAATCACAAAAGTTAATTGGGATTGTATGGGTACAACATTAGTAGCCCATGCATGCCAATTGTAAAGTACTTCTCGAAAGAGAAAGTTACTTAAAAAAGCTAAAAAACAATGTCTGAGAGAGAGAGAGAGAGACAGAGACCTGTGGGGGGAGTTCCTGTACTGGGATCTGGAGGACTAAAGTAATAGTAGTTCTTCTGGTCATCAACCACCCTTGCAGAATAGACGGCAACCACCATGTTCTGAGAAATCAGACCACAAACAAGAGCCCAAATGAGAAGAGAACCCATATTTGTGCTTCTATCGCTCTCCGTTTCTGGTTACAGTCAATATTATTTCCAGAAACGAATGAGAGGATGAAGAAGAAGTAGTAGTAGCTACTACTAAAGAGGGAAGAAAGAGAAGATGGGTTCAGATGACAGAGCGGGTGTGGATATATAAATAGTAGTAGTGCAGAGACTGAAATAAATGCGAGGTGGTAAGGAAGTATACAGTTAGTTGATGTTGTTGCAGGTGCATTTAAGTGCCCATTCATTGCCCTTTTTTTTCCTTGTTTGATCGTTCAAAATTTAGGCATACTCCTTTGCGTTTTAAAAAGATTTGGAAAGGACTGATCTCTTTCTCAGGAACAAATTAATTCACAAACAAAGAAGGTCTACACAAACAAAAAAGGACCTTGACATAGGAGGATTTAGGGTAAGTTAACGTTCAAAATAGTTGACAGTACCGATTCAACTTTTTGTTTTGTTTTTAAATTGTTCAGGGGTAGAGAATATAGTTTTTGGAAATTATCGACACCAAAAAGTAGAGAGAGAGAGACTGGATCAGTTCGCATAATATATATATAAAGATGTAAACGCAGGTTAAATCAATGATGCCATTTTCTTCTTTATGTTTTTGATATTTTCAATCACAACTACGTTAATATACTAGCGTATATAACATACTAGCGTATAACTCGTGCCTAAAAGTACGGGTGTGAATAAAATGAACATCAAATTGTGTAACTTTTTTTACTACTGGATTCCAATGAACCACAATTAGACACAAATTAATAATACGTACACAAATTTTAAAAAATAAAATTATAGAACAATCGATACATCATTCTCAAGATTTTACTTCTGCTTTCAAATAAATATAAAAATACATAACACAACCAATAGGAATCAACAAAATTTAATCAACAATTAAATAAATGAGAAAACACAATTTATTTCTCAAGTTCTCAACTTCCATTTTATTTAATTTTCAAATGAACAGAGTCGTAACCAAAAAAAAAAAATAGTATAATTTACTTTGTTTATACACCACTCCTATTTTCAACTATGGATTTTCAAACTAACACAACAATAACCAATAATACAAAAATAATTTTTTTTCTCTGACAAAATGAGATAATCAAATTTGATTATACAACAGTTCCCCTAACATTTCAATAATTGAGTGCTTATTACAAACAAAACTCATGCGAACAAAATTACACCATTTTAGCCCGATTGCAATTAAAAAATAATAATAATCGAATGCAAATATAATGAAAAATTTAACTAATTAAACCTAATTTGAGATAAATATTAGAAAAAAGAGAAGGAGCGATTTTGAGAAGTATAATTAATAACCTTTAGTTTTTCAGGAGGGTTTTTCCTCACATTTAGAGAGATTATAAAGGAACACTCCATGTTAGAATATATTTCATCCATAAAAATTAGAAATGAACGAAAATAGAGTTTAGAATGTGAAGTAACAAAACCCTCTAAAATTTAGGAAATGAAAACATAAAATTTGGGAGCAATTCCCAAAACATAAAACGTGGAACAAAAAATATGGGAACATAAATCTTCTGCTTTAGCACTAATAAGTGATCTATAATACAAAATAAAAGTGAAACAAACTCAAAGTGGTTTACAACAAATCTAGAAATAGAAACTAAAATCTAGAAAGAGAAATATAAAAATCTAGGAAAAATAGATCCTAGAAAATAAATTTTAGAACAGAAATCTAGCAACAAAAAAACTGGGAATTGGAATTCAAATATAAACACTTGTAAATTTAAAGAATTTAAAGACTTTTACATGCATTAATTTTCAATTCCATTTCAAAAAATCCAATTTCACACATTCAAACGCTACCTTATAAAAAATATTAATTTCAAATTTCTAGTATAAGTATATGTACAGGTATAAAAGATAGAAAAAAAGATTACCTTGTTGAGGAATTGCGGCACCAGTACGGATCATAGATTTAGCTAAACATATGAACATAACTTCAAAGAGTAAAAAATGAAATCGTAATCTGAAGATAAAAATAAAAACAAAAAATATCAAAACCTACATCGTATAATGGCAGAAAATATCCACTTGAATCTTTGAAGAGAAATATAATAAATTAGCAGCAGTAATTCAACCAATGCATTGTTCTTTCATCCCCAAAATAGAGAGGATCATAAAAAATGATTATATAAAAATATTATTCAAAAAAAAATGAACCAGTGTAGCCAGCGATGAACCCTCGACAATAGTTAATTGGCGGAGATGAAATCTTGAAAGAATTTCTTACAAGAGAAGACATTGACATGTTATCCCCGGGCCTAAAAGGAACAAATTGATTCCCAAGAAAGGGTACCCCAGCAACATTCCAGGCATTGGGTGGTGGAAGGCGACCATGCATAGGCTCACCAAGATTTGGCATCGGTCTGTCCAAAGTAAAACCATCCCATTTAATGAAAATTAAAAAATAAAAATAAAAATAAAAATAAAAAAATGCAGTTAAAAAAAAATACCTAAAGCCTGGTGCTTGGAACCGAGGGCCAAAACTCAGACCGCCAAATGCAGGACCACCCCTATAAAAAAAAATTATTAAATAAATACCATATATATAATACTATTATGCTTAAACATTGAGTATAAGTAAAATAAAAAATTGAAACAAACCTCAATTCGCCAGGTCTAGGCCTCTTAGGATCAACAAAACAAACAATCAACGGCTGATCACAACCCTAAGATGCAAAAAATAAATAAGTAAAACAACTTTAATAATAACATAAAAGAACACAGTATAATTAGGATCAAAACAGGCTCACTAAGATTTGGCATCTCAGCGAATCGGATATGGAAATCAAGTGATTGAACCTCTAACTGAGAAATAATTTCAGCAACACAGTCCTTCAATGTTGCTTTCACAATAGCTGCTTTCAACTTTGCGGCTCCCTGGAAGTCTTCATTCTCTACTGCCTCTTCTAGTTGAAACTGTAGAATATGCAAAGATATAAATTTATAATCACCAAAAAAATAAGGAAGAAAAACCTCATTATATAATATATGTTAATATATTAAACATTGTTAATATATGTATTTGTAAAAATATGTGTATATAGCCTTAGTCCATTATGTCAAATCGTAGTTTCAATAGAAAAATCAAACCCTAACCCTACCATGATTATCTTAATCATTTCATATATAGAGAGAGTATATCTCTGTAATTGTATTTTTCTCATAAATTAAAACAAGTCTCTTAGGTTCTCTCAACATTCCATCTCTCAGTTATTCTAACATTGTATCAAGAGTTAATTCTTTATGGCCCTGTTCCTACTATATCTTTTCAAGCCTTCCGTCATGCAGATGTCCACAACCTCGTTTTCATTATTCCACACCTCAACACCGTATTCAACATCACTATCAAACTAGTTTCATCAAAACGAGCTCAATGACATCAAAATCATTACTATCGGTTTTCTCACGTGCCCTCATGAGCAACCGATCAAATCATCGTCGCTGTCAGATCTGGTGACTGTTACAGGATTTACCGTCACTCTAATATCAACAACAATCACACCATCAACTTCTTCTCGATAAGACAAGCCAAATGGCACAAAAATCACGGCCATCAAAGCTTCTATGTTCTTTGACGCGCGACCAATAGTCCTACTGCTACCGTTACCTTCATTGGCCGCTATAAGCTTCAATATCAACTTAAATTTAACACCTACCATATCATCAGAATCATCCTGATGAGACGTCTCCAACACCAACAAAATCATCACTAGAATTATGCTCACACACCATCACGAAATCCCAAAACAATTTGCGGCTCCGCCACATCGCTCACGCGCCGTTACCATACCATTGGTTCACAATGCTTGGTTTTATTGACCGATTCACCTATTTTTTTACCAGTTCTTGAAGAGCTAACACTGATTCTTGGCTAATTTCGGTGTTCCAAATCCATTTGTGGCCTTGGTATACTCAAATTTGGATAATACAATATAGTTTCCATTATATTGTTGATTCAGTTTATTACAGTGGTTTAACCGATTCAAAAGGTTCATCAATCAATTCTTCACGATTGTAGATCGGTTCCTACATAATTTCAATATTCTGAATCCAACTATGGTCTTGGTTTCTCCAGATTTATATCATATATTATACTTTGTTATATATTGTTGATTTGATTCAATAACGATCTTTAAGTGTTGTTCTTCCTCGACCATTCTTTTTCACAAAAAGGGCTCAGATCCTATCTCCACTGTTGTTACCATCTCTATTGGGAATATAGATTCACTCTTCAAAAAATATATCTCTAATTATGGTACAAACTTTTTTCCTACCCTTTCACTTACTACAAGAAATTCTTCTTGTTTATTTGATTATTCATGTTGTAATCATATGACTTCTGATCCCAAGATCTTCACACCCGAACTTTTCGCTATGAATGTTCCCAACATTCATACTACTGATGGTTCTCAAATACGTGTTACTCATACTGGTAAGATGTCTACTTTACATCTTTCTATTCCTAACATTTATTTGATTCTGAAACTCACTTTAAATCTATTATCTATTTTGCAACTTTATGAATTGGGAGTTAAAGTGATATTTTCTAATAGTGGTTGTCGTATGCAGGATCCTTATACAAGAAAAACTCTTGCGACTGGTCATAAAATTAGACATTTATTTGACCTTAGTAGTTCACACCTTATACCTTAAACCTCACCGCTGCAACCCCATATCCATTCATCAACTTGCGCAACCCCACTACCACCACCACTACCATCCTCATCGTCATCACTGTCATCAACACCACCACCACTACCACTATCACCATTCTCCTTATCCTTTTTATCACCATCCTCCTATATTTGGCATTGTCAATTAAGTCACACTTCATCAACTTGTCTTAAATCACTTATGTCTACCAGTCAATTAAGTTCAGTTCTACATTAGTCCTTTAATTGTGTTATATTTGTGGACTCTCGATATACATGGTTATTTCTTATGAAAAATGGATCTGAATTATTCTAAATACATTTTGATTTTTCTTCTATGGTTCAAACCCAATTTTCTCGAAATATTATAGTTTTTCACTCAGATAACGCAATAGAATAGAAGGATCATGCTTTCCTCAACCTGTTTCACAAAAATGGCACATTCCCTTAAAGCTCATGTGTTAGAACCTCTCAACAAAATAGATGAGCTAAATGGAAGCATAGACACATACTTGCCAAAATTTGTGCCCTCTTTATTTCTTCATCCTATCCTAAATGCTTTTGGGGTAAGGCTACCCTAACAAAAGCATACACTATAAACTGTATCCGTTCTGCTAAAATTAAACATTATTCTCTATTTGAGCATCTTTTTTGTAATCCTTTCACTTACTCTGAATTCAAAGTATTTGGTTCTAGTTGTTCTGTTCTTCTCAAACCGCATGGGCACAACAAGCTGGAACAAAGAGCACACCTATGTTGTTTTTTAGGATATGGTATTGAACATAAAGAATATCGGTGTTGGGACCCCATCTCTAACTCTTCGTATCTCTTGCCATTTTATTTGTTTTAGAATATTAAATATTTTCTTCCTTATAATCATTTGATATATCAACCATTACTAACTCCAGATTGTTTATTGATCATCCATCTCTTAAGTTATTTCCTGATGATGCATTTCCAGGTACTACTGAGCTCATTCCAAAACCAATAGTTAAGCCGACTCCAAAACCACCTGTTGAGCCCACTCCAGAATCACTAGTTGATCTCACCCCTCCAACTCTATTGACACTGCTTGAGGCTCTTCATATGTCCGATGCTTATGCATCGAATCTTTCTGAGGACCACCCTTTAGATAACTCTTGTCGCTCAAATGAGGTAACACATCATCCTTCTTATCTCAATGACTATCACTTTTCTATCATACTTAATTTACATGACCCTTAATCTTATAAGGAGGCCAGTACTAGCCCTCTTTAGCAAAAAGCAATTGTTGGCCTAGTGAGCTACCCAAGAGAGGGTAAATTGGGTAGTAATAAAATTTAATCCAAATTTATAACACTTGAAAAATCAAACAATTAATTTAATCCTAAAATTAATTATTATCTTTATAACAGCGGATATATGTTATCAACTAGGTACACACCTAAACAACAGAATATAAATAATATAAAGAAACAAAGCGAAACACCACGATATATCCTGGTTCACCAAACTACTCTTAGCTAATCTAGTCCTCCATACCCCACGGAGATTCGCACCAACTAAACTCAATATTCCTTTATAGGTAGGAACCAAACTCTCATAATGATTCCTTTCGTAGGTTCAGAATCAACCTTTACAATTCTTTTTCACAAGCTTTGGAATAACCTTATTTTTTTCCCAAACTCAAGACTAACCTAATCCTTTCACATGCTAAGGATTAACCTATTTCTATTACAGGGAGAATCACGACATAATTCTTTTTATACCTTAAGCTCAAGAATTAAACTTCACAATCACTCCAAGTATCATTTTCTCTAATAAGGATGGAACATTTACAATTCACTCACAATTGATCCTAATTAGGAAAAATCATACCTAAGTTCTTTTCATCGCAAAAGAGTAACTTAACATTTTTATACTTTAGGCAAAAATCAAACCTCAATCTCTTTACAGGAAGGGATAGAAACCCAAAGTTACCCCTGATTAGGTATTCCCAATAATATCTAATCCGCACACAACTCACCAATTACAGAATTGATAAGCTTTTTCCCACTTAGAGATTCTATTATCCCAGATTAATTAATACTCAATTAATGTCCCGATACTAGTGATATAAATAAAGTGAGGAAACAAAATCTGATTAGAATAAAGAATGTGGGTAGCACAATTAAGCATGTAATCAGATTAACACACAAATCATTTTTAAAAGATTTTTATGCTTTTAAAGTTCAAAAACATTTCTCAAAAAAATCAATTCACCAAGCAAATAATAATAATAAAATACTCAATTAAAGAATAAGCTTGGAATGATCTCACCAGGAAAACACCGAATAGATTACACGTAGTATCTCAAGACAGCTTAGATCAGTGACGCTAACTCAAATAGTGCTTTAACTCAAGACCTTCTCCATAATCGATCTCACAATTGATCTCTGAATGATGACTCTTAGAAAAACTTAGGAACTAAATAGTCCTTGATATTGTGTGTATTATCATGTGAAATCCGTAGGTCTATTTAAAGTCACTTGAAACAAGCCCTATAATGGCTAGTTTCCACAAAATATGTCATTTAAAATCACCTATAGACCCCATATATTGATTCCTTTCAATCCTAGTATATTAAACTTAATAATATAACTTGTAAAGCTCTTAATTTAGTCCCCAAAATAATTTGATCTTAATCAATGAAAATATAGAAAGAATTATATTTCAATATATGGACTAAATCGTAAGATCAAAATACAATCCCTTAAATCTTTCCCATATTCTAGGCCCAAAATATTCTCTACCAAAATAGCAATATTTAAACTCAAAATTCGCAGGTTTAAACACAAGGATTTCCAAGATATCTTAGAATGACCATTTTTCAAATAGTATGTCATTACATGACATCCCAAAACCCCATACATCATATATCTTTAAAATATATCTTTTTCATTTAAAAATATTCTTAGGAAATCTCATTTTGGTCCTTAAAAAAATTTTAAATCAAAATTCATCAAAATAAAAAGCATTAAAGCGCTTTAATTAAAAGAACATTTAATTAAATAGACCAAATTAATAGGGATAATAAAATATATAGACCATATCTCAATTAAGTTTGGATCCCTAGAATATCTCCATCAGGTAAGCCAAAAATGGCTAGTTAAGGATCAAATCCATGAAATTCTCCAAACCTGAAACAGACCTATCGGTTGATCGACCAACACCTATCAGTTGACCGCCCAATTCAGAACGTAGCCCAAGCCAAAAGTCCTTTGCCATAAGTCGAGCGCCCATTAAGTACCTGTCGACCGGAAGATCCCAAGAGTTTCACAAGTCGACCTATCTGTCGACTTATTGATATAGAGAGTTCATCTTTTAGCCACAGGTCGATCTGCCTGTCGACCAAGCATTGCTGGAACATATCTCCTTAATTCATTTTCATTCAATTTCTTTGATATTTTTGCCTCTTTAACTGATTTATTTTCTCGGTTAGCTCTACTAAATCCTTAAATTTAATTTTAATCAATTATCTTTCTTCAATTACACATAGGAACAAATTTGTTAATTAATTAGGATTCTATAAAAAAACATACATAATAGTAAAAATCTTTTGTGTCGTGTGTGATCCTAATCGGGATACATTAAGAGTAAAAATTTAATCTGAGTTGTTTTTCTTAGGTTCTTCAAATTCTTCAATTCTTAACGTCCATCATCTTTAACATCCATTTAGCATTTTTCTCAATATCGTCATGATAATCTCATCACTGGAACTAATAAATTAAAACACTCAATGAAATCTTTAGTTCCACAAAAAATATCAACATTTAATTGTTCATCAAAATTTTAGGATCAACAATGTCCCCCCTTTTTATGATGACAAATAACTTTGATATTTTCTTCAAAATAATAGTGTAACCATATTCCCCTAAATCTGAGTGCGGGCTTTATAACTCATTAAAGCATATTAATGAAGATAATCATAAGATATTCAACAAAGCACAAATTTTAAAATATAATAAACTTCCCCTTAAGATATTTATCAAAATAATTCCTGCTCCCCCTTAAGATATTCAATAAAACATCAACAAATTATCCCCCTTAGTCATCTCAAAAAAATGGGGAAGGGGAACCAAAAACATCACTACTCTAGGAAAATGTCATGAACTTTAATTTTCTGCTAAAGATTTAGTAAGTATAACAAACTAATCGAAAGTTTAAAAATATTTTATATCATCTTTTTCAATTTAAGCATAACACATTATTGCCCCACTTATAAAAACTTATTCTCCTAAATAATTGTAAACAAGCAGTTTCATGCATAGGAGAATAATCTGAGTCAATCAAAATATTTCAATAATATAGCATACAATCATATAATTTCAGTTAAGTTCGCATGTCTGACTAATGATACTAAATAATGTCTTCCCTTTATAGAAACAAAATATGTGATCTTCAACGTACTAAAATAGGAAGCATATCTCAAGAATAATTTATCAATCATAAATCTAGTGCATGCATAACCATAGATAAGTGCATATTTCTCTCATAAAATATCAACTCCCTTTTTGAACAATAATCATTAATAAAAACATGAGACATTAGATGAAAACTAGACACCTAATGATTATACGGATATCCATATGCGACAGTATCAAACTATATATTCAGAGATCATGCTATATATATATATATATATATATATATATATATATATATATCAATAGAAATCCATGTAGGCATATAATCAAAGCATGATACATAATTATGCAAGAATGAAATTGTTTTACCATTGAGTTGAATGAAGATTCAACTCTAATTAATTATCTCCTTGAATCCACCTTATTTTTATTCTTGACTCAACTTTGAGTTTCGATATCAATATTTATTTCTCCTTGAGTAATCGTATAACCTGAAACTCTTTGAAACATACTTGGAAGAAGATTATTAATAGAAATTAAGTGAACATATATTGATCAATTATTCTCATCAACATGCATGATCACTAATTCATTCCAAATAATCTTAATCCTATCAATTAATGAAGTTATCTCAAGTAACATGCTCCTTATAGTCATTAACGCATAAGAACATGAATCTTAATAATAATATGCGTAATAAAATTTTAAAACCCTTCCAAAATAATAATCATTTGAAAACCTTTAATATATCATGATATTATGCATTAAAATAAATCTAGATATCATTTTAAGAAGTATAACATATCAGCTCAATCCAGCACATTTGTAAAAAGAATATATTTATGAATAAGAGCACATTATATAAATGATCTTGCTAACATGCAACAAACGATTAGCACTATTTAATGGGAGCTCAAACACTTAATTTATTTTTCAAAATCACGTAACATGTTTCAAAATCAAACACATGATAAGTACTCGATATAAGCATATTATAAAACATGTTAATATACTTTAACTAAATATGATTCCCATAATCACCGTGTAATGTTTCTAAGACAACAAGTGAACACAATATTGAAAATAGGTCTTAGAAACCATCATCAACTTACCTATTTAGCAAGTTGGGCACCTCCCTCTTTAACAAATTTAATGATTTTAAAATGCGGAGAGTTAGGAGTACCTTTTCTATCCTTAGGGACAACTTTACTCTTTATCTCATTTATACCGATAATTGATTTGGATGCCCAATTCTTCTTGGCCTGTTCGTATCCTCTCTGCCTTTGATTATTTTTATTTGCTATATTGATGATTTTCTTTGCATGTATCACTTATAGCTTCTTGGTGATATCCCATCTTAGCTTTGGTAAATCTTTTCGCTTTGCACGTGTCTCTTTTGATTTTCTTGCAATTTCACACTTTATCTCTGGTGCATCTTTTTGATTTCCACACGTCGCTTGTGGATCCTTGATGACATCTTGTCTTGGCTTTGACATAATTTCTTTGTTTATTCCTTCGGATCCATTTCCAACATTATGTAACTCTGCACAAGACATTTCAATAACTTTCTTTGGTATCCATTTCATTTTGGATCCATTCTTATTAGACATAAACTTAGGGTTCTGAAACGGACATAATACTTTAAAATGCCCAACCCTATTAAAATAATAACATCTCAAATCCAATTTATCATAGAAAACACGAGATGTATAACAAGAATAATTTCTAACAATACCAACAAAACTATCACTAGCTTGTGATGAAGGATGAGACCATGAAACATATTCACTTTTGCCTAGAAAAATAATTTTCAGAATCTCTTGAAATAGTCTTAAGGTTGGATTTTGATTTTTTTTTTTAAAAAACTTCTTTAGTAAATTGATTTTAGAAACAAGATCTGACCTTTGCCTGGAAATCATATCAAAATTATTTTTTAAAACTCTGCTTTCATTTTCAAGCGAATCAACTTTAGAGAGCAAATTATCAATTTCAAAAACAACATCCGAAAATTCTTTTGTACCACAATAATCATAAAAATGCACTTTAGATTTTCGGACACTTTTTTTCACCATTTTTAAAAGAATCAATTTTTCTTTTTAAACTCAAACTCTCTTTAGCAAAAAGTAGTATGAAATAAAATAATTTTTCCATAACAATATGGACATTTCCATTATCATCATCTCTATCACTACCACAAGAATCACAAGAATCATAAACTACATTTTCAAATATGAATTTACCACTATTAAAAGAGGATACACAAAACACATCATCCATGGTGTGTGCACACAACCAGTTTAGCTAAGATGTTAAGGTTAATCGAGCTAAAACTAGCTCTGATGCTAATTGTTGGCCCAGTGAGCTACCCAAGAGAGGGGGTGAATTGGGTAGTAATAAAATTTAATCCAAATTTATAACACTTGAAAAATTAAACAATTAATTTTATCCTAAAATTAATTATTATCTTTACGGCAGCGGATATATGTTATCAACTAGGTGCACACACAAACAACAGAATTTAAATAATATAAAGAAACAAAGTAAAACACCACGATATATTCTGGTTCACCAAGCTACTCTTGGTTAATCCAGTCTTCCGATCCCTATAGAGATTTGCACCCACTAAACTCAAGATTCCTTTACAGGTAGGAACTAAACCCTCACAATGATTCTTTTCGTGAGCTCAGAATCGATCTTTACAATCCTTTTTCATAGGTTCAGGAATAACCTTATTTTTTTCCCAAGTACTAGACTAACCTAACACTTTCACATGCTAAGAATTAACCTAATTCTATTACAGGGAAAATCACAACTTAATTCTTTTTATACCTTAAGCTCAAGAATTAAACCTCACAGTCACTCCAAGTATCCGTTTCCCAGATAAGGATGGAACCTTTACAATTTACTTACAATTGATTTTAATTAGGAAGAATCACACTTAAGCTATTTTCAACAGGAAATGAGTAACCTAACCATTTTGTACTCTACAAAAAGATCAAACTTCAATCTCTTTACAGGAAGAGATCGAAGCCCAAAGCTACCCTTGATTAGATATTCTCAATAATATCTAATCAGTACACAACTCACCAATTACAGAATTGATAAGTTTTTTCACACTCAAAACTTCTACCACCCTAGATTAATTAATACTCAATTAATGTATCGATACTAATGATAGAAATAAAGTGAGGAAACAAAATCTGAGTATAATAAAGAATGCAGGTAGTACAATTAAGCACGTAATCAGATTAATGCACAAATCATTTTTAAAAGATTTTTATGCTTTTAAAGTTCAAAAATGATTTCTAAAAAAGATCAATTCACCAAGCAAATAATAATAACAAAATACTCAATTAAAGAATAAGTTTGGAACGATCTCATCAGGAAAACACTGAATAGATTACACGTAGTATTGCAAGACAGCTTAGATCGGTGGCACTAACTCAAATAGCGCTTTAACTCAAGAACATCTCAATAATTGATCTCTCAAAATAATATCAAAATGATGACTCTTAGAAAAGCTTAGGAAATGAATAGTTCTTGATATTGTGTGTATTATCATGTGAAATATATAGGTCAATTCAAAGCCATTTGAAACACGTCCTGTAACAGTTAGTTTCCACAAAATATGTCATTTAAAAGCCCCTATAGACGCCATATATTGATTCATTTTAATCCTGGTATATTTGACATAATAATATAACTTCTAAAGCTCTCAATTTAGTCCCCTAAATAATTTACTCTTAATCAATGAAAGTATAGAAAGAATTATATTTAAATATATGAACTAAATCGTAAGATCAAAATACAATCCCTTAAATCTCTCCCATATTTTAGGCCCAAATTAGTCTCCACCAAAAAAACAATATTTAAACTCAAAATTCGCAGGTTTAAATACAAGGATTTCAAAGATATCTTATAATGGCTATTTTTCAAATATTATGTCATTAAATAATATCCCAAGACCCCATACATCATATATGTTCAAAATAGATCTTTTTCATTTAAAAATATTCTTGGAAAATCTCAATTTGGTCCTTAAACATTTTTAAATCAAAATTCTTCAAAATAGAAAGTATTAAAGTACTTTAATTAAAAGAACATTTAATTAAATAAACCAAATTAATAGGGATAATAGAATATATAGATTATATCTCAATTAAGTTCAAATCCCTAGAATGTCTCAATCAGATAAGCCAAAAACAGCTAGTTAAGGATCAAATCCATGAAATTCTCAAAACTTGAAACAAAATTATCGGTTGATCGACCAACACCCATCGGTCGACCGCCCGATTCTGGACGTATCCCAAGACAAAGTTCCTTCTCCATAAGTCAACTGCCCATTAAGTACCTGTCGACCGGAAGATTTAGAGTGTTTCACAAGTCGACCTATCTGTCGACTTATTGATACAAAAAGTTTATCTTTTAGCCACAGGTCGACCTTCTTGTTAACCGAGCATTGTTGGAACACCTCTCCTTAATTCATTTTCATTCAATTTCTTTGACGTTTTCACCCTTCTAACCGATTTCTTTTCTCAGTTAGCTCCACTAAATCTTTAAATTCAATTTTAATCAATTATCTTTCTTCAATTACACATAGGAGCCAATTTGTTAATTAATTAGGATTCTATCAAAAACACATATAATTGTAAACATATTTTGTGTCGTGTGTGATCCTAATCGGGATACATTAAGAGTAAAAATTTAACCTGAGTTATTTTTCATAGGTTCTTCAAATTCTGTAATTTCTTAATGTCCGTCATTTTTGTCATTGTCTTTAACATCCATTTAGCATTTTTCTCAATATCTTCATGATAATCTCATCACTGGAACTAATAAACTAATCTCTCAATAAAATCGTTAGTTTCACCATAAACACCAATATTTAATTATTTATCAAAATCTTAGAATCAACAGTAATGAATAAAGAACTTTAGGCCCTAACGAAAACTCATACCTAGCATCTTTTTTATCTTCTCCTAGGAAAACTCATATTGGATACAACTAGGTGTTCCAACTCAAAACGTTTTTCGATGGTTCTGTTGAACGCTATAAGTTTGACTCGTTGCTAAGGAATTTGCTTAGGAATATGGCATTGACTAATAAGATACATTTGCTCTAGTGCCTTGGCTTACATCATCCCATACTTTTCTTGTCGTCGTTGCCATTCATAAATTGACCCATTTTCATATGGATGTCAAGAATGTCTTCCTCAATGGAAACCTTCTTGAGGAAGTTTACATGCATACTCTTCCTAATCTAGACGTTCCTCAATACAAAGTTTGTTTACAGGAGATATTTTAATTTTAGTGGATTTCGGTATGAACCCTATTTCATAATATTTTTCTGTGAACACCTTTCAAATTAAATATTCCATAAGAAACCATGCAGTATAAAACATGAATGGTACATGATGGATATGTCCTTCCTCCAATTGCGCCATTGATTTTCTTATACAAAAAAATTATATTTGACAGAACAAAAAATTAGGGATAACAAACAAGGAATATTGACTTTCCGAGAATTTCAACTTTATGAAGTTTTCTCAATCCTCACACCATTTAATTACTTATAAAATATTATAATTCAAAAAATTTGATCGTCGGATATTGTTAACTTTGGCTTAGGACATGATCCTCTTAAATCTTTATTCTTGCAAAATAATGCACCACACATAGGGCAACTAGTGTTGCATTTCTGTTATGAGGGTAAGTAGAGTTTTTGATAAAAAAAAAAAAAAAAATTGGCAGAGCAAAGAATAAAAAAAAAAATGTGCTTACCTTAACCTTTTATCCCCCCTTAGTATTTATAGGCGTGGGAGGACGTGCATAGTGAATATTCCTTGAATCTCGGTCAATGTCTATCAATGCCCACGAAATTCATGGAATTGAGGATTTATCATTACATTAAATATCTGATCCCCCTCTGTTTGGGTTCTTCTATTCATCAGGACTTTTACGAATGCAAGATTATTTCCAAGAGAATTTTTCAGGTTTCCCCTATACCGCCTACCTTTCATTAGATTTTGGGTCAGTCAATGGAGTCCACCTGGTGTCCTAGTTGACACTCCATTCTGCTTGGTTAAGAATGGGCAAGTGCGGAGGGGTTGTACACTATCAAACTTTGTAAAATTTGTAGAATCATTGAACACAGTAGAATTGTCAAAAATTATATTTTTATTTGACTAGAACAATTAGAAAAACTTAAACAAATTTAATCACTACTACACTTTTTCTAATTCTCGACGTTCCAGGGATTTTGTAGGGGTTAACCTTCTATATTCTCGATCTCGTAGGTTGAGACATTGAAAATACCTATCTATTTTAAAGCCAAATTTGGTAGTTTTCGAGTGTTTTTGTAGTGTTTTAAATAATTTATATTTGTTTTTATGTAAATCAGGTGTAGGGACATAAACGGTTGATAATCAAGCAAATCGATCGGAAATTGGTGAAAAAATGTTGAAGAATATCAAAGATCCTGAAATATAGCCGCACAACTGCAACGGTGAGCCTCATCGTTGTAGCGCCAGCGTCAAGGGCTATTGACTATTGACCGCTGCAGTGATGGCCTTCATCGCTGCAGCGACGAAAGGGTCAGTAGCATTCTGCCCAACCACCGTTGTAGTGATGGTCCTCATCACTGCAATGATAGAAGGGTAGAATGTCCACTGATGTACCAACGCTGCAGCAATGCTTCCCATCGGTGCGGCGATCAATCAGCCAGTTACATTAGATCTTTTGTGATATTTTTAGGATATTTTTGGCCTTGCCTTGTATGTACCCTTCCTAGATTTGATTAGAACGTTTTTACACTTGTTCAAGAGTCATAATTCAGACCTAGAAGAAGAGAGCTCATTTGAAATAATAGAAAACGATTTCGGAACGATTTTTGCAGAAGTGGAACACTCCACTCTTTAGATTTGCTATTCTATCTTTGTTTCCTTCTTTATTTCTTAACTTTGTATCTTGAATGATGAAATTATTCTCTTGTTTTAATGTTTATTTAGTTGTGATCATGGTTGGCTAAGTAGCTATTATCTAGGGGTTAATGTAGTTCATGTATATGCATGTTCGATTGAATATATGTTTCGTTAATGGTTGTTTATCTATATCCAAAAGTGTTTACCATTTCATTACATCCATGGTATACTTTTTATGGTATTATAGTTGGTTTGAGGATACGGGGTTTGACACTCAGGAAAGGTAACCCCGAATTCGAACTAGGGTTAAACACAACGCGACGGTCTAATGTTTCGGGAGATTATTAGAACGTGTGCAATCCGTGAGGTTTGGTCAAGACTCATGTACTCATTTTGATGCTAGGTAGGGATATCGGCATTGATACGAGTTACATATTCGCTCACTTTACACTCAAGAGAAGTAGTAAGCGAGTTTACGATTCCTAAATTGTCGGATAGGTTGAACACCGTTATTATAAACTAAATGAAATCAATCATGTATTAGTGAATGAAATTAATCCCTAGCTAATCTATTTTAATAGAATTAATCCAAAGTAGTTAGGTTTAATTAGTTTTTCAATTAAGCAATCACAAAATAATTCTTGAAATGTCTAGATAATATTAAGATATGTCAATTGTAGTACTTAACCAATCCTAAAACAAATCCCAGTAGATGACACTCGATCTTAGGATCCACTATATTAAAACTTGACCCCGTGCACTTGCGAGTAAAATCAAGCGTGAGAATATCGCGAACAAATTTTTGGTGCTGTTGTCAGGGAATTAGAATAGTAATTTGGTTGATATTACTACCATGTGGTGCAATATTAATCTTGACATTCTTTTTGTTTTATTTTATTTTTATTTGTTGTTGAATTGTTTTTCATTTGTTGTGATCATAAGCAGTGTATGCGACATAGCTGTAGTCTGGAATTCTTAACTCTTGATCCTGAGATTGAGCATACATTGAGGAGATTAAGGAAAGAAAGAAGAAATTAAACTCAAGCCATGGCCGACAGATGTGATGATCATATGCCACAACAACCGTCGGTTCATCAGGTACTACCGCAATAGCCACCGGAATCGAAAGTTCAACAACGGGTCCTTAGGGACTATTATCGACCTGTGATGTTTGAGAATTATTTTGGGATTCAGAGCCAATCCAAGCAAATAACTTCAAGTTGAAACCCACCTTAATCAACATGGTCCAACAAAACCAATACGGCGGGAATCTTCGCGAAGATCCAAATATCCACCTTGCTACATTCTTGCAGATTTGTGATACAGTGAAGATAAACGGAGTTGCAGAGGATGTAATCCTATTGAGGTTGTTTCCATTTTCACTTTGAGATAGAGCTTCAGTCAGTCCAACTAGGAAGCATCAATACTTGGGAGGACCTATCACAAAGGTTTTTCACCAAGTTCTTTCCACCTTCAAAGACATCACAACTGAGAGGCGAAATAGCCCAATTTCATCAATGGGATTTCGAGTCACTATTCGAAGCTTGGGAAATGTTCAAGGACTTATTGAGAAAGTGCCCCCAACACAGGTACCATGATTGGTTTCAAACCCAACTCTTTTACAATGGGTTGGATGGTCAGACTAGAACTATTATGGTGCCACCTTGGGAAGATCATTGTTATCAAAAACTCCAAATGAAACTAATACACTTTTAGAAGAAATGGAAACTAACAATTACCAATGGCCTAATGAGAGGAATACGGGACGAAAGTTAGCCTTAATTCATGAGGCCGATCCTCTTGCTACCTTATCGGCCCAAGTTTCTAAGCTCATGGTACAATTAGTCGCCTTCTCTTCCAAAGATGCTTCGTTGAGTCGTGAAGTGGAAAATATTGCAAGTAGTTTGCAACCGGAAGTGGATAGTGAGTTTGAAGAGTTCCATTTTGTTAACAATCGGGCTTGCAGCCAATATCCCAACTCATTATCATCCCAAAATTCGCAATCATTAGAACTTTTCTTATGTGAATAATCAGAACACATTGCGACCTCCTCCTGGATATGTGTCATAATCTCAAGGATATAATCTATGCAACAAGATCGTCTAATGCAACAACCTCTGGTGCAAAGCCATAAGCCACAATTGGAAGACATGCTTGGCTCATTCATGAAGGAAACGCCAACTATTATGCGTGAAACGCATAACTGGCTCAACAAACATGAGACGAGACTAGGCAATATTGAGACAACGTGCACCAACACAAATGCAACTGTGAAGTCGTTGGAAACTCAAATCGGTCAACTTTCTAGTGCTATCCAAGTGCAAACCAAAGGAAAGTTTCCAAGTAATACAGAAGCTAACTCAAGGGAGTGCAAAGCAATTACCTTGACGAGAAGAAATGAAGTAGAACCAAGTAAGCCAACGGAGGAATAGCCAAGAGATAAAAATGTTGTTGAAAATGATGAGCCAAGGGAGAAAGTTGAAGAGGAAGTTGAGGAGAAAAAAGAAGAGGAAATTGAGGAGAAAAAAGAAGCCATATCGGTTGATGAGAAAAAGGAAGCACAAAGGGTGATTCTGGGAAGAATCTCATTTTCGGACAATCCACTAATACTCACTACGCCTTTACCATATTCGCAACGATTCCATAAGAAGAAGTTAGATTCTCAATTTTCTAAATTTCTTGATATCTTCAAGAAAATTCATATTAACATACCGTTTGCGGATGCTTTGGAACAAATGCCCAATTACGGGAAGTTCTTGAACGATATTATAACAAAGAAGGAGATGTTGGAGGAATATGAGACTATCAAATTAACGGAGGAATGTAGTACGATACTTCAAAGAAAGTTGCCTCAAAAGTTGAAGGATCCCAGGAGTTTCACAATTCCATAGACTATTGGGAAATCTCACTTTGATAAAGCGCTTTGTGATTTAGGATTGAGCATCAATCTAATGCCATCATCTGTTTACCAGAAGTTGGGGCTTGGTAATGCAAAGCCAACTACGATTTCTCTCTAAATGGCAGATCGTTATTTAACCTATCTAAAGGGCGTAATTGAAGATGTGTTGGTAAAGGTGGACAAGTTTATATTTCTGGTGGACTTTGTCGTATTGGAAATTGAGGACGATCGGGAAATTCCTATCATTCTTGGGAGACCTTTTCTAGCCATGCAAAAGGTGTTGATTAACATTCACAATGGAAACTTGACGTTGAAGGTGAATGAAGATGAAATGAAATTCAATATTTTCAAGACAATGAAGTTTCCAGATGAATGACCAACATGCAATCAAGTGGAATTTGTAGACTCGTGTGTTAGGGAATTCATTCATGAAAATTTGGATCAGGATCCATTGGAGCATGTTATCACAAATTCCCTATCTATGGGGAATTTTGGTAAAAATGGCTCAACCATGAAAGACGGTATTATGGACTACGTTATATCTTTGGAATCTATACTTAAAGACGTAGTGGATTCGGTTCAAGTGGTGACCATTGAAGATGAAGTTAGTTCTCCCGAACCCTCAAATCCATCTCACGGTGGGTTGATTCTCAAGCAATTATCAAATCACCTTCGGTATACTTTGTTGGGGTAGAACTTAACCGATCCAGTCATTATCTCATCATCCTTGACTCAAGAAGAATCGAACAAGTTGCTAAGCATCTTGAAACGGCACAAATCCGCATTTGCGTGGTCTATTTTCGACATCAAATGAATTAGCCCAACTATTTGCATGTATAAAATCTTGATGGAGTACTCGTTTAAGCCCTCCATTAAGCACCAAAGAAGGCTAAATTCGGCGATGAAGGAGATGGTCTGAGCCGAGGTGTTGAATCTATTGAATGCCAGAATTATATATGCTATATCGGATAGTGAATGGGTGAGTCCGATGCAAGTGGTTCCCAAGAAATTAGGTATGACGGAGGTGAAGAATGAGAGGAATGATCTAATTCCTACACCAACCATCACTGGATGCAGAGTGTGCATAGATTATAGAAATTTGAACAAAGCCACTTGGAAGGATTATTTTTCTCTACCATTCGTTGATCAAATGTTAGATCGTCTTTCTGGGTATGAGCATTATTACTTTCTTTATGGCTATTCAGGCTACAATCAAATAGCTATTTGGTCACGGCCATTTAAGACGGTGACATCTGACTTTACTCACAAGCACATGAGGTTATGTTTTAGTATAATGGATCGTGAGATCAGATATCATTCGACTGGGGATAGTGTGAATTAGTTAAATACTGTAATTTGCATAGTGTTATGTTATCTCGGCTTTTCAAGAATTGTTTGTATTTTAATTAACAACTAAGATAAATTACAACTAATGGGTTAGTTCTAACTATATTGATTACCTAGGCATGGATTTCTTTCACTTAATACATATTTGACTTCGTTTAGTTAACAATAATGGTGTTTATCCTATCCGACAATCCCTGTATCTATAACTCGCTCACTCCCTCTTCCGAGTGTAAAGAGAATGAATATATGACTTCGTGTTGACGCCGAAGTCCCCCTCGAACGTATTTTCGAACACATAGTCACATGAGTCGTGAACCAACGTCATGGATTGCACACTCTCCAACTCTCTCCTGGGTTATTGGATCATTGCATTGTGTTTAACCCTAGTTCGAATCTGAGGTTACCTCTCCCGAGTATCAAACCCTGTATTCTCTAATTATCTAAACTAGCATAATATCAAAAATAACGGTAAACACAATCAGATTTAGATAAACAACCATTCAAGTAACGTTTATTCAATCAAACTAGTATTTACATAACTTACAACACCTAGATAATATTTATCTAAACTACATGACCTTAGCCAATGAACATACAAAACAAGAAGGATTCAACATCATTAGATAATGAAAAGTAATTACAAATATAGAAACAAAGGAAGAACGATCAAATCTAAGAGTAGAATGGTCCACTGTTGCTAAGGATCGCTTTGCAAATGCTTCATCTTCTTCAAATGATGAACCTCTTATTTAATCTCTCAAGAATGGCTAAGGAACACTATACTAAATTTAGGAACGTTCAATACTCTTTTTCACAAGTGGGGGAGAAGCTTTTATAGGCTCAAGGTTTCAAAAATATCTAGAAATATCTTATTGTCTATGCAGAGCTAACTGCTTAGGCGATGGGTATGTCGGTTTGGCCTTCGCCGCAGCGGTAGAGGAGGCGATGAATTCAGGACCTCTCCGCAGTTTCACCGCCTAGGCAGTAGAACATGCTCCAAACTCTCTGCACTTTCACCACCTCAACGGTAGGACTTGTTCATTTTCAGCAATCCTAGCATTGTCACTGCCTCGGCGGTGGGACTGCAGTATTGATTCCTTGTATTTTTCTAACTTTTCTTTGCCGTTTTCCCACCATTTTGCTAGTTTATTGCTCGTTCACATTCCTTCACCTGATTGACATAAAAAAAAAAAAAAAAAAAAAAAATTAAAACGCAATTAAAACATTAATAAAACACTTGAAAATTGGCAAATTCGGCTTAGAAGTAGATAGGTATTTTCAACCTATCAAATACCCCGAAACTTAAAATTTTGCTAGTCCTCGAGCAAAACACCCTAACACTAAATCAAACTAACTACACTAATTAGCTAATTTCTAAACTAAAAATAAATAAACATTAACAAATAAGAAGTAAACACATGTGAGTTTCAATTTCAATCGAAAAAACCAAGTGGTTCTTCCCTCAATAACCCGTAATCAGATCAAGCTAAGGAATAACACACACCACATGGTGTTCTAGAATTTCAACACTCAATATCAATTAAAACCCTTCTAGATCTATTTCAAATGTGTGTGTGAGAACTCAAATGTATAACTAATCAAACACTGGATTGGATTATTCAGTCATTAAGTTCATAACTTAAACTTTAAAAGATTTAGGAAAAGCATACCCTTGATTGGGATCAACTATCCACTAATGTAGGTTTGGAAACTCACAGAGATCAATAGGGCTGGGTTAGCTTTGAGAACGGCCAAGGGCATCATAGTAAAAGAAAACAGAAAATCGTTGTAATTCAACGATACCCAAGGCACAAATGGTTGTCGCTATCTCTCTCTTGTAGCCCCACACATTTAAAACATAACCCTGAACAAGAATTTCAGAACTTTGTATTCACTTGTCGAAAGAAACGAAATTAAAAACTATAGTTTTTTTTTTTTTTAGACAAATGAGCACACCCTCAAACTTATTCGAATTTGTACAATTTTAGGGGCGTAAAAATAGAACTAAAAGACTGACAAGTGAATACGCTAATACCGAACCAATAACAATTTGTCCGAAACCCCGATCACTCACTTCAAGTAGCATAAACTAATGCTACTTCATTTCACTCAATTTGAATCTTAGGCTTAGCGACAATGGTTTGGAAAGATTTAATTGGCTAAAGTATAGATATGTGTTCAGAATTGAAAAGTTTATGGGCTTCGACAGGGGAACGAGGGAATAAATTTTTCAGGTTAGTTTTGAAAAGGTTTAAGTGAGAAAAATGAAGGCCTAAATCATGCCTCTGGAATTACCTCACCTATAATTTCACCTCAAACTTCCCCCAATCAAGTTCTATATTTCACATTTCTGTCATGAACTTATTACTGAATAATCGGCATCAAATCGTTTAAATAAGTATACACTAAGTCCAAGCGATCATGCGATTTTAGGATCAAAATAATTTTTATCTAATCGATATGCTAAGCACACAGAACACACATGAATGGCATCACCCCCGCCTATGATATACAATTAGGGGATAATTTTCATCATCGGGACATGGCTCAGACGAACTCTACAACTCAACATGCACATACGACTTCATTCATTAACATATCTATTCTAAATCTAAAAACTAACATACATACACTAACTAAACATTACACATGCATAAACAAAAAATTAAAATAAAGCTTAACTAAAAATTAAAGTTTTACATACATAAAACATTGTTTACAATAGCAAAAAAAATTCCATACAAAAAAAATGTTTTCATCCTTCACAACTTTCTTTAACAACACAAAACAGAATGTACATTCCCCCCAAACTTAAAAACAGGTTGTGTCCTTACTGTCTAAGCAGTGAACCCAATAATAGAATAGAGCAATAAAAAATGAAAAATTGGGTTCTGACACATACCTAGGAGGTAAGACGTAATAGTCTCACACCCTACCATTCATGGGGAGGGAATGGTCATTACAGCTCGTCCGGCTCGAATTGTGGCACTAGCGGAAATAAAGTCATGTCGGCACCAATGCGCTCGCATATAAGTCACTAGACCTGGTCCTACTTCCACGTAAACTGATCCAAGAAATCCACATGCTAGTAAAATCATTGCGAAGATTGCCGATTTCGGACTGGAGATCCTAGATATCGCGACTAGTCGAATTTGGTTGGGGGTTGGGGGCTTTGGGTATCGGGGCCTGCTTCTTCTTCTTCCAGACCCTCCTCTTCCTCTTCTTCTGGTGCAACCGGGTCTTGGGCTCCATCCTTCTACAATCGGTTAATCATTGCTTGATCGAGGGGAGCTTTAGGGGGCCAAGGGCTAGATCAGTCAGAAATTAGAGAAATGGAAGGCCAACTTTCGTCGTTTGAATCGCATGAAGTATTGAAGAATAAATATGCCAACCGACATTGATTAGCTTTCCCTTTTTGAATGTCATATAAAACGTAAGCCCGTTCCTTGGAGACGTCAGAATAATGGGATTTCGGAAGCAGGTTCCCATACACGAAGTTATGCTAAATTTTAGGAACGGGCTTTAGATACTTTGCCAGAAATATTGCTTGACCCGGCCCTATGATTGTCCATTGAACGTTACCCGTGGTCAGGGCCCAGATCACAGTATCCATAGATGGTGTAAGGCAGGGTTTCAGCACCGACAATCCCCAAATCTAGTTGAATTGCTCTGGACTTAATATGATTGGATGATTTTTGACCTTCGTCCAGTAGTCAACGGCCTCGGTGATATTAGCATAAAATTCTCGGACCAAGGCTATATCGCCTTTAGGGGGTGAACGGCAGAATTGTTCCCAACCCCAACTCCGTATGACATCCCTGAATTCTTCTTGAAGGGAATCCAAAGGCCTAAACTCCCTTTACCGGATGCATGTTCCCTTATGCTCAAAGGTGTTAAAGTGTTCTTCCGCTTACATGGATACAAAACGAGATGAATCCTAATCTGTGGCTAAGGATGATCCTTCCTTGCGCGGTTTTTTTGATGTAGCTTGATTCAAAATTTCCTATCAATCAACATCACAACACATACCAAAGTAATAACAACAAAACAAATCAAATCAAATCATACCCACCAAATACACATTGCCATTATAAAAACCGCATACCAACCAAAACCGAATCAACAATAGTTTCACAATGTAGCCTAATATATACCATTAGCCTAATGTATCTAAGCATAATAATGAAAATCCTCACCAAAAATCAACCCGAAACCCCAAAGAAAATAAAAATCGCAAAAATAAGGGTTTAAGGGTTTAGGGCACATTCCAAATCCAATGATTTTTGTAATAAACATGAAAATCAATCAACTATTTCAAAAAATAGATTAAATGTAGGATCATAAACACTTACTTGTTGAAAAAATTCAGTCTAAACACTTGAAAATAGAGGTTTCGCACCGTTCGTCCCTTAAACCCTAGGTTTTCGAAAATAGGGGAAAATATAATTTTTGGAGGATGTTTTGTGGTAGAAATCAAACATTTTGTAAATGCAAGGATGATTTTGAAGGTTTGGAATGGTTTGGAAGGATGGGAATAGAGATATTTGTGAATTTTAAGAAGAGGTTTTCGAATTTTCGAAGAAGCGGGACGATTTTAATCAAACAGATGCCTCACCGCCTAGGCGGTGAGTTTCACCACTTAGGAAATGGAGTTCCTTTTTAAACCCATAAACATTATTTCGTTTCACTACCGCGGCAGTGAAGCGCCTTTCCAAAAACTTAATTGTCTATTGTTTCACCGCCTAGGCGGTGAAGCGTTAAGCTAAAAACTTAACATCCTGCATTTTTACAGAGTTAGCGATGAGCCTACTACTGGATTTTCAATATTTATTCAAGTTTTCATTAAAAGGATCCACTCCATGCGCTCCCACTTTGCCTGTTCAACGATTTTTAAGTGTGAAACTCATCCCCGATTATCCTCACTCCTTAATTCTCCTCTAAACACGCTCTAAGACCATTCTTGCCTCCAAAAAATAATTAATAGAAAAAATTGGGCAAGTTTCATACCCTCGGTGACATATCAAAAAGATTTTCTTGATTTAACGTCCCTAGCTGGACCTAATTTTCTTGATTTAACGTCCCTAACTGGACTTGCATTCCCTCGGGTTAGTTTCCGTATTGCTTGGAAACTTTACCATAGATTGATCCTTGACCACACTTGTAATTTAACCAATTTGAGTTTCCAAATATTTCACGGTTGTATTCGTATTCGTACACGTGGTCTCAATCGCGTCAAACCTCGCCTCATGTTGGTTAAGCCGGCTATGCGTCTTACACAAAATTGTTTGAGTCTCCTTCATGAAAGAACCCAACACTTCATCCCAGTTTGGTTTTGGAATATGCATCGGGGGTTGTTGCATTTAACGATTTTGTTGCATTAGAAATCCTTGAGCTTGAGTTCCATATCCGGTCAGTGGCCTCAATGTATTTTGATTGTTCTCATATGAAAAGTTTTCAGGATTGCGAAGACCCGGATTGTAGTGAGTTGGAATATTTGTGGCGGACTTAAAAGTATAGGCCCGATTGTTTACGAAATGGCGTTCTTCAAAATCACTATCCAAACCGGGCTGAGAACCGCTTGCAAAATTCTTCTCTCCATGACTTGACGAAGCACCCTTAGTAGACAAGGCGACCAATTGTTCCGAGAGTTTGGTGACTTTGGCCGATATGGTCACAATGTGATCGGCCTCTTGAATTGTAACGACCATTCTTCCCCTCTCATTCGGCCATTGATAATTATTGGTCGCTATCTCCTCCAATAACGTGCTTGCTTCAGTCGAAGTCTTTGATAATAATGATTGACCCAAGGTAGCATCGACTGTGGTTCTAGTTTGGTCATCCAACTCATTGTAAAAGAGTTGGGTTTGAAGCCAATCTTGATACCTGTGTTAGGGGAACTTTCACAACAAGTCTTTAAACCTATCCCATGCCTCAAAGAGTGGCTCGAAGTCTCATTGGCGAAACTGCGCAATCTCACTTCTCAACTACGAGGTCTTCGACAGTGGGAAAAAATTGGTAAGGAACCTTTCAGCAAGATCCTCTCATGTATTGATACTACCCGGTTGGATTGATTGAAACCAACCCCTTGCTCGATCACGAAGAGGAAATGGAAATAGTCATAACCAAATTATGTCCTACGCAACTCCATTGATCTTAATAGTATCTCAAATCTCAAGAAAGGTTTCTAAATGAATTTTGGGGTCTTCGTGAAGATTCCCACCATATTGGTTCTGTTGTACCATGTTGATCAGGGCGGGCTTCAAGTCGAAGTTATTAGCCTAAACCGGCTGCATTCGAATTCCAGAATAATTATCTAGCATCATCGGCCGATAATAGTCTCTGAGGACTCATTGTTGATTCTCAGGCACCGGGGGCTGCTGAGGAAGTGCCTGCGGCACCGGCGGTTGTTGGGGCACATTTTACATAGACTATTCTCCACTAGTCAGTTTCGGCATGGTTTCTTCTTTTTCTTCTTATCCGTCGCAAAGTTTTCTCAATCTCGAGATCCAGAGTGAAAGACTCCAAGCTCTTATACGTCGCATGCACTGCTCAATCACAACAAATAAATCAAATAAACAAATGAATTGAATGAAAATAAAACAAAAGAATTATCTTGATTAATATTTAACCACTTTGTCACAATATCAACCAAATAAAAACACATCCCCGGCAATGGCGCCAAAAACTTGGTCGTAGGCATTTAAGACGCTCACGTCTAACTTTACTCGCAAGCAAATAAGGTCAAGTTTTAGTATAATGGATCGTGAGGTCGAATATCGTTCCACTGGGGATAGTGTGACTTAGTTGAATACTGTAACTTGCATAGTCTTATATCATCTTGACTTTTCAAGAATTGTTTGTATTTTAATTAACAACTAAGATAAATTACAACTATTGGGTTAGTTCTAATTTTATTGATTACCTAGGTATTGATTTCTTTCACTTAATATATATTTGACTTCATTTAGTTAACAATAACAGTGTTTATCCTATCTGACAATCTCTGTATCTATAACTCGCTCACTCCCACTTCTGAGGGTAAAGAGAACAAATATATGACTTCACGTTGACACTGAAGTCCCCCTCAAACATCTTTTTGAACACATAGTCACATGAGTCGTGAACCAACGTCATGGATTGTACACTCTCCAACTCTTTCCCGGGTTATTAGATCATTGCGTTGTGTTTAACCCTAGTTCGAATCCGGGGTTACCTTTCCCGAGTGTCCAACCTCGTATTCTCTAATTATCTAAACTAGAATAATATCAAGAATAACGGTAAACACAATTGGATTTAGATAAACAACCATTCAAGTAACGTTTATTCAATTAAACTAGTATTTACATAACTTACAGCAACACCTAGATAATATTTACTAAACTACATGATCTTAGCTATATAAACGTACAAAACAAAAAGGATTCAACATCATTAGATAATGAAAAGTAATTACAAAGATAAAAACAAAGGAAGAACGATCAAATCTGAGAGCGGAATGGCCCACTGTCACTAAGGATCACTCCGCAAATGCTTCGTCTTCTTCAAATGATGAACCTATTCTTTGATCTCTCAAGAATGGCTAAGGAACACTATACTAAGATTAGGAACATTCAGTACTCTTTTTCACAAGTGGGGGAGAAGCTTTCATAGACTCAAGGTTTCAAAAATATCTAAAAATATCTTCTTGTCTGTGCAGAGCTGACCGCCTAGGCTGTGGGATTCACCACCTAGGTGGTAGGTATGTCGATTTGTCCTTTTCCATAGCAGTAGAGGAGATCATGAATTCAAGACCTCTCTACAGTTTTACTGCCTAGGCGGTAGAACAGGCTCCAAACTCTCTGTATTTTCACAGTCTCGGTAGTGGGACATGTTCATTTTTAGCACTCCCAGCTTTCTCACCGCCTCGGCGGTGGGACTGCAGTATTGATCCCTTGTATTTGTCTAACTTTTCTTTACTGTTTTCCCACCGTTTTGCTCGTTTATTGTTCGTTCACATTCCTTCACCTGATTTACACAAAACAACTAAAACACAATTAAAACATTAATAAAACACTTCAAAATTGGAAAATTCAGCTTAGAAGTAGATAGGTATTTTTAATCTATCACTATTGCTCCTGAAGACCAAGAGAAGACAACTTTCACATGTCCATACGGAACTTTTGCTTACCGTCGTATGCCATTTGGTCTTTACAACACTTCGGCAACATTCCAACTGTGTATGATGGTTATCTTTTTGGATATGGTGGAGGACATAATGGAAGTTTTCATGGATGACTTCTCGGTCTTTGGTTCATCCTTCGACCATTGCCTCTACAATTTATCACTTGTTCTCAACCGTTGTGAAAAGAAACATCTAGTTCTCAATGAAGAAAAGTGCCATTTTATGGTCAATAAGGGAATTGTCTTAGGCCGCCGGGTCTCTTCCAAGGGGCTTGAGGTGGATTGGGTAAATATTGAGACAATCGAGAAACTTCCACCCCCAATCAATGTGAACGGAGTCCAAAGCTTCTTAGGCCATGCCAGTTTCTACCGGCGTTTCATAAAGGATTTCTCTAAAATAGTGAAGCCCTTATGTTATTTGCTTGAAAAAGAAGCCCCATTCAATTTTGATGATGCTTGTGTGGAAGCATTCAATGTCATGAAGGTGAAGTTGATCTCGGCTCAAATTATAGTCGCTCTGGATTGGAATGAGCCTTTTGAAATCATGTGTGATGCGAGCGACTATGCAGTTAGAGTGATTTTAGGCCAACGCAAGGAGAAGATATTTCGATCCATTTACTATGCAAGCAAGACAATGAATGACGCTCAAGAGAATTACACCACCACAGAGAAGGAGATATTGGCGGTGGTCTTTGCGTATGATAAGTTTTGGTCCTACATTATAGGATCCAAAGTGATCATCTATATGGACCAGATAGGTGTGATCCACCTACGTATTTTCAAACCGAATTAAGTTAGTTTTTGAGTATTTATATAGTATTTTATTATGTTTTAATTAGTTTTCATACTTTTTGTATAAATCAGATGTGTGGGGAAAAAAGATAGGAAATTAGAGCGAAAACAATGAGATTGAACCAAAGCAAGTCGAAGTTATGATGGATAAACAAGCTCGGAGGCTAAATTGTGAAACAGGCCCACTGCCTAAGCATCATGACAACCACCTAGGCAGTAAACAAGCTGAGAGAAAAGCAAATGTTATTGACGGACTACAGCCCAGGAAGAAATTCCTCCGCCTAGGCGAAAATACAACAGAGAAATCAAAGATAGGCTACTGACAGCCCACCGCCTAGGCGAAAATCTAGCAGAATGTTCTTCCAAATCCTCCATCTACTTCTTCTCCTAGGCAATCATCCAAACTGACCTAACTCCACCTAGGTGGAAATATCTTCGCCTAGGCGAAAATCCCCTGCACATTCTTAAGATATTTTTAGGATATTTTGGCTATAAATACCCCATCTCCTCTCCCTTCCCCGGTCTCTCTTGTATTTTTTATCACCTTAGGCCATACTTAGGCTAAGGTTTAGGAGTTTTAGAGGTGGAGCTCACATCCCGAAGTGGAGAAGACGGTGAATTGATCGTTGAGCGTTCTTAGCGATTTATCTTCGGACAAGACTAAGTTCTTCGGTTGTTTTTCCTTATTTATTTATCTTAGGATCATGTGAGCATGTTTACCTTATTATTTCATTGTAAATGCGGCTATGGCCTAGCTAAACATGGATTGTAGTAGGGATTAACATATAATTTATAAATACGTTGTTTGGATGATTTCGGTGTTTCTTTTGTGATTGTTCTTCATAGTTTGATTGTATTTATTGTATTGTTTGTTTATCATGCTTAGTTAGATAAATGGAGAATACGAGGTTTTGACAAACCCCGGATTCAGATTTGGGTAAACAAATGCTACGATTCTATAACTCGGTCGGGGTTTGAATTGTGGACAATCGATGACATTGGGGCAAGACTCACGCGACCTAGGGTCGTTAAGACATTGAGGGGGACTTCTTCGTTGACTCGAAGTTGCATTATATCCCTCGTCTTACACTCGGGAGAAGTGGCAAGGGAGTTTTAGAACGGAGATTGTCGATAGGGTAAATACAACGCACGATCCAATAACCCGGTCGGGAGTTGGATTGTGAGCAATCAATGACGCTAGGAGAGACTCACGTGACCTAGGGTCGTTAATACGTTGAGGAAGACTTCTTCATTAACTTGAAGTCATGTATTCCCACATCTTACACTTAGAAGAGGTGGCGATGGAGTTTACGTATCGAAGTTGTCAAATAGGTTGAATACCGTAAACGTGAGTAAATTGAGATCGAACACGTATTTGTAAACACGTTAATCCCTAGGTAACTCTTCACCCTAAAACATATTAGCATATTAGTGTAGTTAATTTAGGGTATATTAGTATTAGTTTAATTAATTAATTACATTTTCTTTTGGCCTAGATAAGGTAGGTCACAACAAACGCGGTATTGGATAGTAACGACCCCAATCCCTGTCGATACGATAACCCAATCTTAACGATCACACTATACTAAAACTTTGACCTCGTACACTTGCGAGTAGTCAGATACGCGAAGGATAGTAGAAATCCTTCGGCGTACAAGTTTTTGGCGACGTTGCCAGCGATTGGTTGTTAAGTGAATTCTGTTCTTGGCGATCGCTACCAAGTTTTTGGTAATGATTGTCAGGCATTGATTTGTTGTTATTTTCGATATTGTGTGTAAATACCTAATTTTACTTTAGGCATTTCTTTGTATATAATTTATGTTTGTAGTTTTGGTTTTGTTTCTTATGCAGGGTACTTGCCGATGTTAGATCGACGGGTATTGATGCATCGCTTTCGATAGGATTCCAATCCATTTTATGTTGCTTGGCCAAGCACATAATCCAATGAGGCATTTCATTGAAAGATTGAGCCATCCAAAGCAAAACCTTGCCAATCTTGAGGGCGTTCTAAAAATGTCGAGCCGAGGACATTAAACCACGCGATTCTTGGGAGGCAACCCAAGTCAAATAAGTTAAATCCATCTCCTTCAACTTGAAACATATGCGATATCCTCTCGCCTCCCAGGTAAGTGTTCTAAACACCCTTCGTCAGCATGCTTTAATTCCATATGTTGAAGAATGATGATTGGTATCGTTGAGGACACTGTCCATTTTGAGTTTGGCGGTGATGTATAGTATAGTATATTAGTTTATGTGTTATCGTTTTCCGTATTGCATGTGTGTTTAGGTTAGAATGTGTTTATGTTTTTGTGTTGTTGTTTCCATGTTGAGTTTTGCATTTATCTGGGCCATTACCCGATGATGAAAATTACCCGTGGTTGTTTTCAAGATCAAGGGTAATACCCATGCATGTGTGATTTTGTGTACTTGACTATGCTTTTTGGTCAAAATTATTGTAGATCCTAATTTGCACGGGCCCATAGACTCAATGTATAATTATTCAATTGACTTGAGGACGATTATCGATTAGCCAAATTCATGACACATTAAGGATTCTAGAACTTGATTTAGGGGAAGCTTGAGGCGAAATCCTAGGCGAAGTAGTTCAGGAGATGTGATTTAGGCATTCTTCTTTCCGCTTGAGCCTTTTTAAGCCTAACTTGTAATATCATTGTCTCTCGTTACCCTGTCGAAGCCTAAATACAAATTCAATTCAGAACACATAAACTAATACCTTGGCCGGTGGATCTTTTTCCAAACCTAAATCGCTGAATTTAAAGGCACATTTGAGTGAATCAAGTTAGCAATTGTAAATGCTACTTGATGTGAGCGGTTGGGTTTAGGGCGAACTTCTAATTGGTTCGGTAGTCGAGTACTCACTTGTCATTTTTTGTTTGTATTTCACACACCCCTTAAATTGTAACAATTAAATAAGTTTGGGGGTGTGTTCGTGGAAAAAAAAATAGAAAAGAAAAAAAAAAAAAAAAAAAAAAAAAAAATCAAGTGTACATATGGTTTTTAATTTCCGTTTCTTTTTGACAAGTGAGTACGTCAGTCTTAAATGTGTGTTCGGGATTGTTCCAATCTTTCTATGGGAGTTCTAGAGTGAATGTTCCAAGTGTTGAGCCTTAGATAACGTTAAGTTAACAATGTTAAACCATTTTCCATTCTGAAATACCCGGGGCCAAATGATCCATAACCGAACCAAGTCCTTCTGATCTCTACGAACTACTTAACCTACATTAGTAGAGAGTGGACCTCAATCAGGCTTATGGAAATCCTAATCCTTCATGGTCTAAGTCATGAGTTTCATTGGTGAATAATCCAATCCGGTCATTGTCTAGTTATATTATTGAGTTACGGACTAACACGTTTAAAGGATCTAGAATAGCGTTCACCATTATTGTATGTCAAAATTCTATAACCATATGATGTGTTTTACCGCCTGAACTCGATATGACTGGCGGTTGTTGAGAGACAAAACTAAATAGGCCGTTAGAAGAATTTAAAACTCTCATGTTGTTATGTTTAGATTGTTTCTAGGATGTTTGTTATTTTATTTTGTTTTTATATTTTCCTTTTCGTGTGTGTGTTTAGCTCGAGGACTAGCCAAATTACAAGTTTGGGGGTATTTGATAGGTGTAATCCACCTACGTATTTTCAAACCAAATTAAGTTAGTTTTTGAGCATTTATATAGTATTTTATTATGTTTTAATTAGTTTTCATACTTTGTGTATAAATCAAGCGTGTGGGGCAAAAAGGTAGGAAACTGGAGTAAAAACGATGAGATCGAACCAAAGCGAGTCGAAGTTATAGTGGATAAACAAGCTCGGAGGCTAAACTGTGAAACAGGCCCACGGCCTAAGCGATGAAGAATCTGAGAAAATAGCAAATTTTACTAATGGACCATCGCCTAGGTGGAAATTCCTCTGCCTAGGCGGAAATCCAACAAAAAAATCAAAGATAAGCTACTGACAGCCCACTGCCTAGGCGAAAATTCCTCCGCCTAGGTAGAAATCCAGCAGAATGTTCTTCCAAATCTTCCGTCTACTTCTTCGCTTGGGCGATCAGCCGAACCGACCTAACTCCCCCTAGGCAGAAATTCCTTCGCCTAGGCAGAAATCCCCTGTACAGTCTTGAGGTATTTTTAGATATTTTTAGGATATTTGGCTATAAATACCCCCTCTCCTCCCCCTTTTTCGGTCTCTCTTGCATTTTTGAGCACCTTAGTCCATACTTATGCTAGGGTTTAGGAGTTTTAAAGGTGACACTCACATCTAGAAGTGGAAAAGACAGCGAAACGATCGTTAAGCGTTCTTAGCGGTTTATCTTCGAACGAGGCTAAGTTCTTCGGTTGTTTTTCCATATTTCTTTATCTTAGGATAATGTGAGCATGTTTAACTTATTATTTCATTGTAAATGCGGCTATGGCCTTAGCTAAACATTGATTGTAGTAGGGATTAACATATAATTTATAAATACGTTGTTTGGATGATTTTGGTGCTTCGTTTGTGATTATTCTTCGTAGTTTGATTGTATTTATCGTATTGTTTGTTTATCATGCTTAGTTAGATAAATGGAGAATATGGGGTTTTAAGAAACCCCGGATTTGGATTTTGGGTAAATAAACGCCACGATTCTATAACCCGGTTGGGGTTTAAATCGTGGACAATCGATGACGTTGGGGCAAGACTCACACGACCTAGTGTTCTTAAGACATTGAGGGGGATTTCTTCGTTGACTTGAAGTCATGTATTCCCACGTATTACACTCGGGAGAGGTGACGGTGGAGTTTATGTACCGAGGTTGTCAAATAGGTCCAATACCGTAAACGTGAGTAAATCGAGATCGAACTCTTATTTGTAAACACGTTAATCCCTAGGCAACTCTTTACCCGAAAACATATTAGCATATTATTGTAGTTAATTTAGGTTATATTAGTATTAGTTTAATTAATTAATTACATTTGCTTTCCGCCAAGATAAAGTTAGGTCGCGACAAATGCGGTATTCGATAGTAACGACACCAATCCCTGTGGATACAATAACCTGATATTAACGATCATACTATACTAAAACTTTAACCTCGTACACTTGTGAATAGTCAAATACACGAAGGATAGTAGAAATCCTTCGGCGTACAAGACAATACCGCTGTCTGGTACTTATTTGCGAAGAAAGGCGTCAAGCCACGTCTAATTCAGTGGATTCTCTTACTCCAAGAATTTAATGTTGAAATTAGAGCAAAAAAGGGGAGTGAAAATGTGGTTGCCTATCATTTATCCCGGCTTGTGCAAGAAGATGTTGGTAATAAGTCTTGTATCACAGAAGTATTCCCAGATGAGCAATTGTTCAATGTTGAAACTAAACTTTCATGGTTCGCGGATATCATCAACTATCTAGCGTGCAAGGTGTTGCCTCCAGACCTTTCAAGTGCTCAAAGGAAGAAATTCCTATTCAATATGAATCATTACATGTGGGATGAACTGCTGTTGTTTAAAAGATGCGCTGACCAAGTCATCGGCAGATGTGTTCCAAAAGAGAAAATGGTAAGCATTCTATACCATTGCCATCACCGTATAGTGAGCATTTTGGAGCGACTCGGACGGCCACTAAGGTGCTTCAGTCAAGTTTTTGTTGGCCAATGTTATTTCGTGATTCATATACATTTGTAAAAATCTGTGATCGATGCCAGAGGGTTAGCAATATCTTAAGATGGCATAAGTAACCACTTACTTCTATTCTTGAGTTGGAGCTTTTTAATGATTGGGGGATTGACTTCATGGGGTCGTTTCTGTCATCCTTTGGTTAGGAGTACATCTGACTGGTGTTGGATTACGTGTCCAAATGGGTTGAGACTGTAGCAACATCAACCAACGATGCCAAGGTGGTTTTGAAATTCCTTGAGAAAAACATAATAACAAGGTTCAGGACGTCCCGAGCCATTATCAGTGATGAATGGACCCACCTTTGCAATAAAATGTTCAATACTTTATTGATAAAGTATGGAGTATGGCATAAGGTGGAACTTCCATACCATCCCCAAACAAATGGCCAAGCCGAAGTGTCCAATTGAGAGATTAAAGAAATTCTGGAAAAGATGGTTAGATGATGCACTATGGGCATACCGCATGACGTTCAAAACACCGATCGGAATGTCACTATATCGGTTGGTGTTTGGGAAGGCTTGTCATTTTCTAGTAGAATTAGAACACCGTGCCTACTGGGCGATAAATAAGTTAAACTTTTATCTCAATGCTTCGAGTCAACAACGTCTCCTCCAACTCAACGAGATGGAGGAATTTTGAAATGAAGCATATGAGAACGCCAAGCTGTATAAAGACAAAATGAAGAAATGACATGATAAGAACATAGTTAAGAGGGAGTTCAGCCCGAGCCAACAAGTCTTATTATTAAATTCTCGAATGAGGCTCTTTCTCGAAACATTGAAGTCTAGATGGTCAGAACCGTTCTGGATCAAGCATGTATTTCCATTCGGTTCAATCGAATTGGAAGGTGATGACGGACGAATTTTCCAAGCCAATAGGAAGAGGATCAAGCACTATTATGGGAATGAAGAACAAGTTGTGGTGAGTATCTCCCTCGTTGATAACTAATGTAGCAGTTTTCCAAGTCCAACTAGAGACGGTAAATTAAGCACTCTTTTTGATATACAACCCGATGGTATGGTTTTCGCCATCTCTTGTTATTTAGTACTTTTTGGAGGTCGAAATGGTCTCCAAGCGTGTTTAAGAGTGATTTGAGGAGTTCGGACATTTGGGGTAGTGTTACGATCATGAAAATGATGAAATAGCGGAGTGGAAGCAAAATGGTGGTAAGCCTATTTGAGAAAAATACAAAGAACCAAACAAAATTTGCAATCTTGTCATCGTTGTAGCGGTGGAACTCACTGCTGCAGCACCAAAATTGCAAAAACTATTCTACTGTTCCACTACTGCAGCGGTGAAACAACAGAAAGCCCACCAGGGCTTCCATCGCTACAGCGATGGCGCCCTTGTTCAGATAAGAGGGTGCCATTTCATTTAGTCGTCATTTCAAAAACTCTAACCTCTGAATTCTCTCAATTGTTTTCTCCCAAATTGATATAATACCTCAAATCCTTCCGTTCATATTAAAAAACATAGATCCCCACCACATTTCAACCACCAAAATCGAATTTCAAGCCCAAAATTTGAGATTCTAGGGTTAGAGCTTCAAGGGGCGATTTCATTTGATTTCAATCCATTGAGCACTCAAAATTTGACAAGTAAGTTGTTTTGAACCTACATTACTCGTGTGTATTGTAATCTACTTGTGATTTGCATGTTAATGTGAAGATTGGTTGAATTTGGATTGTTCATGTGTAACCCTTGAACCCCCTATTGTGATTTTCATGTCATTGTGGAATTGGATCGATTTTTGGTGATAAACAAGTTAATTAGGCATGGTTTTTGAGTTGGATTCAAGATTTGATGCCAATGTTTTGTTGAATTCTTGTGATTGGTGTGTGCACATTAGGGATATTTGGTGTTCTTGAAGTTTTGAATCAATTTGTGAATTGTGTTGTTCTGTTATGATTTGGTGGCCGATTTTTGGGTGTTGATTTGATAGGAACCATGCCAAAGAGAGCCTCCACCAAACGTCAATGAGGTGAAAGATCCGGTTCACAATCTGCCGACCCCGGCTCGAATTTTGAGTCAATCCGATTTGTTTCGAAACGAGCAGAGCAACATTTTAATCGATTTGAACACAAGCATTCTTTCATTCGGGAGCGCAGATTGAATGAATTGGATAAGTTTTCGACCGAGATTGCTAATATGATAAGGGAGCGAAGTTGGCAATGATTATGCCGATAACCGGCCCCAGGCGACAAAGCTTTGGTCTAGGAATTCTATGCAAATTATGTCGAAGCCGAGAACCACCGGACCAAAGTCCGGACTCATTCAATGAAATTTGATTCAAACACGATAAATGAGCTACTGGGGTTGGTTTCTCCGGAATAGGAAGAGGACTTGGATAAAGAAGCGGAGAAAGAAGACCTACAAACGGTCATCCAAACCCTCTGTTCCGGTAATGTTTAATAGTTGCATACAGGGCCGGGTCTTTCCATTTTTCCATCCAAATGCCTACACCAATTTTCAAAGATTTGGTTCCATTTCATATGCACCAGTCTCTACCCGACATCCCATTTGTCCTACGTCTCCGAAGACAAACCTTTGATGCTATATGCTATTGAGATAGGCAAGTTGTTAAACATCGGGTTCCTTATCAATTCGGCTATTCAGTATGCAATTCAGAACACAAAAATCGGTTTACCCTTCCCATCTCTTCTCACCGCACTTTTCATGAAGGCGGGTGTGGTTAGCTCGGGCGACAGCTTATGTCTCCCCATGAGACCTATGGATCTCACGGTAATGAGAAGAATCTGGAGCGTTAAGGTTCAAGGGTCAGATGAAGAAGAAACAGGGTCGTCTGAGGTCTAAGGTGCAAAAGTTCCCGTCCGCCAAATAATCACATTAGAAAGCCTTCACCAACAGCTGGATGCCACCGCTATTCGCCAGGAGCAATATCAAATCCCGAATAAAGACGCTAAATTTTGGAGGTACCAGGACTAGTATAATCAGATGATGTATCAAGCTCACCGGTACTACAGAGTTGAAGTAGGCCACGATATGAGCAGCTACTTGCCGATGCCACCATTCTCGCCACACCTGTTGCAGCCACTACACAATCCATTCCACCATGACGGCGATGGGGACAACATCTCTTGAGATGGGAAATAGGAGGTGAGATTTTCATATCTCACCTCCCAGGTACATGTTCGCAACCCATTTTTGTCATCATGCTATATGTTGTTATTGGGATCGCTGATGGGTCATTGTGGACACTGACCAGTTCAAGTTTGGGGAGATGTATATGTTGTTTTGTTATGCAGGATAGATGTTTTAGCTTTGTATTGGGATATTTTTGTTTCTTTTGTTATGCATGATTTAAAAAAATATGCAGGTTTTTGTTTTGGCATTTTTTTTTTTTTTTTTTTTTTTTTGTAGACATTTTGATAGATATGTAGTTTTAGTTGTTAAACGTTTTATAGTTTAAGTTAATTTGTAGTTTTTGTTTATGCATGTTAGAAGTAAATTGTGGTGTTGTGAATATTTAGTGTAATGTATGCATGTTAGTGTTTAGTTTTAGTATAATTGTGTTCATGTATGAAGTAGTAATTGTGTGCTGAGTTTTTGAGTTCTTCTAGGCTATTACCCGATTATGAAAATTATCCCCTAGTTGTATATCGAGGTCAGGGGTAATGCTCATTCATGTGTGTTCTATGTGCTTGGCATGTCGCTTAGGTAAAAGTCATTTTTTATCCTAAATTGCAGGATCACGTAGACTCATTGTATGGATATTCAATTGATTTGACGCCGATTATTCAGTAGCAAGTTCATAACAATTTTAAGCAATCTAAAACTTGATTGTGGAAAACTTAAGATGAAATCCTAGGCGAGGTAGTTCAGGAGACATGATTTAGGCATTCATTTTTATCGCTTAAGCTTTTGAAGCCTACCTTGTTATATGTTTATCCCTCGTTACCCTGTCAAAGCCTATAAGCCGTTTCAATTCTGAACAAGTAACAAATGCCTTAGCTAACAAAACTTTTTCCAAACCTATATCGCTAAACCTAAGGCACAATGTGAGTCAAAATGAGGTGAGAATTTGTTTATGCTTCTTGAAGTGAGCGATTGGGTTTTTTGGCAAACTTTTAGTTGGTTTGATATTTGAGTACTCACTTTCATTTTTTCTATCGGATTCCGACACCCTTTTAATTGTTCAAAATCAAATAAGTTTGGGGTGTGGTTTTAAAAAAACAAAATAGAAATATATATATATATATATATATATATATATATATATATATATATATATATATATATATAAATCACAACATATTTACATTTTGAGATATTTTGAGCCGTCGGATCGTATATCTGACGGGTGAGATTACATCTAAAGACATTTTATATTTGAGACATTTTGGACCGTTCGATCGAATATCCAACGGTCGAGATTGAATAATATCAAAGAATATTTTTATCCCTTGATTAAATCTAAAGGCTGAAATGTTATAATTATTTTTTACGGTCGAATTGATTTCGATCAACGGTTGAGATTGAATATTAAAAATTATATTAATTTTTTTATAATTGATTTAGAACCGAATTCACCCAAATCACACACATATGTAACTAATCCCCAATCTCGCTTCACTCTCTTACTCTTTATCGTTCTTCAATCTTCATCTCTCTCCAAATCCAATCGTTATTCATGGTTCCTTCTCCATCTACTTTCCCCATCCCACACCAGCCTCGCATCACTCTTAACGCTTCCTCTCTCACTGCCATAGATCGACGCTCCTCCTCCACGATACGTCGACGCCACCATCCATGGCCGTCGCGCCTCACACGTCTCTCCACCACCATCCATCGCCGTCAATCTCGTGTGATTAAATCTGCCATCACCATTCTATCGCCATCGAAATCACGTTCCAACACCATCGCCATTGTAAAAAATCGACCTCTGTCTCCGTTGAATTGATGTTGCATGCAAATTAGATCAGATCCAATCTTTCCTGCAGCTCCATCGACAACTCCACTGCCTTAGATTTGAAAAATCTCTACCTCAAGTTGCTTTTCTATCCAGAACTTTAAGCTAAAGTGGCTTCCTGTAGGGGCCTTTGAATGGGCCTTGGTGGGGATATCAGTCCAGATCTAGATCAACAATTGATCCAAATCAAGAACAATTGTTTGGGAGTTTTAGAATTTAGAGAATCGATCAATACAGAGGCACTGAGATGGGATGTGATCGAGCAACTTCCAACTTATGACACGTAATCAAAATAATTTCTTCAATTACTTAATTAAGAGATGAAATATATCATATTAATATACATATTCTTAATATATCAGATTATTTGTTCAATTACGAGAAGTGGAAGATCCAAATCAAGAGACGCGGTGAGATTGTTGTTCAGTCCAACCCTAGCCCCAGTGAGATTGATGTTCTTCACATCTGCTCGATCTGACTTTTGTTCTTACAAACATCGTTAATTTCTCTTGTTTCCTTTTTTGCTCATAGATTGCATTGGTAATTTTGATGATAGCCTTATGTTACCGTTTGATTACTTCCCTTCTTTATGGTTACGGTACCATTGTTGATGATAGCCTTCTGAGCTAAGGTCAAAAGCAACAAATTATTATAGCCAGGGCCATTATTAGGATCCCTGCAATTATTATCTTAGATGAATCCATGAGTGATCTTAAAACAGAAATTGAAAGCTATATCAAGATTGGTAATTATTTTAATGCTTTTGGATTTAAATTATATGAGATGCATATATGACTAAAATTGTTGTCCTCTTAGGATATGATTCACACTTTCAAGAATGACATCAAAAACAAATGTTAAATCATATCAGTTTTTTATGCAAAAAAACCATCATTATAATAGCAACAAGGGTTTTTTTTTCGTTTTTTTTTTAAGGCAAAACATGATTTGCTAACCCTCCTACAGGCTATCCCCTATAAAGTCCACTGATAGAATTTAATTAATACACAATTATGAAATTGTTGAGATACAGATTATAATTGTCATCAATTTGCCTTCCCATAACTTAAAATTTTGTTTGCTTTTGAATTAGTTTATGCCGGCTATCATATGGTATGATGGATTATGTTTTGACAGATGGGTAATCACATAGAGCAACTTGGCAAGGGAAAATTGTATTCACAAATGATAAAAAGATGCAAATGGATGATTTTGCATGATCACGCTATTCGATAGACTTGCTAGGTACATAAAGGCATTTACTTGATTAAAGCCCATGTCCATTTAGGTTAAAAAAATGTCTTGGGCCTTTTAAATGTTAGAAAATAAGTTGCTAGCTACTTTCAAAAGAGTCATCTTTATGTGCATAATGAATATATCAGTTCCTACTATTGTCTTTTATAGAGTTTTTTCATGTGAAACCTAGTAAAGGAGATGTATTGCTGAGGACCGCATTGTGAAATTATAAGACCGGAACAAAATGAGTATGGGGAAAATTGCAAACACCCAATTTCTCTACATAGGTGAGCTTCTCCAACCATTTCATATTTTCCATTGTTCGCTACCACGAGGTGAGATTCGATCCAATGCCCATTTTTCTCTATTATTGGGTTTTATCTGATTTTTTTCTCTTATCGAATAGGTAGCTTCGATTTCAAGAAATTCTCTCTATTTCTCCCAAATTTCAAGTATGTTTAACTAAACCTCAACCCTAATTTTTGAATCTCTCTCTTATCTGATGCTTGGACGGATTTATTTCTAGTTTATTGTGTTGATTATTTAACTAAACCTCATTCATCCCTAATTTTTGAATTAGTCTTTTTACTTCTTTAATCGTGTAATCCATTTCTCTTTTTATTTTCCAATATCGGTCTACTCCTCTTTTCTCTTTGGTGTTTGTTTAGTGTTTATTTAGATGGCATTTGTTTAGTGTTTTTATTTAGTGATTGTGTTTTCAATCAATTTACTCCCGTGTTCTCTTTAGCGGTGTTTGTTTAGTGTTTCTGTTCTCAAAAAACTTTGGAACAGGAATTCCATCTATTTTGATAATGGGATTTTAGTGTTTTGCTTCTGTTTTTTTATCCCAAAATTTTTGTTTCTGCATTTATTCTATAAAAAAAATGTTTTGCTAACATAAATTTGTTCTAAAAATCTCTCGGGGAATACACCTGAAATATATTTTTTTGGTTCCCAAAATTCTTGTTTTTGTTCCCAGCTTTCTAGAACAAAAGTCTACCTAGAGAAATAGAGTGAAATTGGAATAAATTAGTTTTTGGTTGATTGTTTGTTTTAGTGCTTTAAGGCAGATGTAGGGTTTGGTGTGTGGGGGTGGGTGGTTTTCTATTTGAGCAGGGGGATGTGGGGGATGTTCTATTTGTGAGCAATAGACCAGAGGAAGGTGAACGTGAGAGGTGGGAGTGAACGACAATTGTGTGATGGGATTTATTGACAAAGAATGAAGGGTAGAACGATGGAAGGCTGAAGGTTGGCAAACGTGGGGGTGTAGAGAAAATAAAACTATATTGGACCAAAAAGGGAAAAATAGGGAAAGAGGATTGAATCCATGACCTTGAATGATATGAAGACATGGTTTACCATCTAAGCTACAGTTAACCCTCAACCAATGCTTAACTGAAATTGTCCTCATCAGTCTCTACCATCCACTCTTTAGAATTAATCTGAATAGTTAAAATGTATATTCTTTTAGATTTATATGTAGATTTTCAACTTAGTTAACATTAATTATGATATTTAACTAATTTTATATTGTAATTTCTTTTTTCTAATATGTTTACTTTGACAAATAGTCTCTTTTTTATTGTTTGGTTCATTTTGTTGTTTGGTTTATTTTGTTCTAGGTTTTTGTTGTTTCAAGTTCAAATTTCATGTTCAGTTTCAAATTTTGTTTCTTTATTTTTTTTTCATGTTTCTTTCAGTATGAGAGAACTTTGGACAAATATTAAGATTTTCTTTAAATAGAGGGAAACTGGTGATTTTCTAGCAATCTGGAAAACTTTAAAAGTTCAAATGCTTATTTATTTATTTTTGTGTAGTTTCTTGGACTTATCATTGGCATATTATTTAACTTCTTTTATTTATATTGATTATTTCTTTTAATTTCTTGCATGGGGGGGGTGTTCTTGGCAAAGTTTAAGTAATAATTTATCTAATTATATGCTAAATGAACTTGACTTGGGATGAGTATTGTATTATATTATAAACCTCTTTGTCTATTGCACTTAATCCAATTTTGAAATTAAACGACTTTGAGATGAAGGAGCGATTGAATGTTTTGTTTCTATTTTCTTTTTCTGTTTCTAATATCCTTTTTAGATTTTTATTGTCTTCTTAATTCTTGATTTTGTTTTTGTATATAGTTTTTAACTTATGTGGCTATGTGTAATATATGTTTATCTTTTAGATGTAAGATTATAGACAATCCAAACAAAAACTAAACAATAAAAGTGGATCAACAACTGAAGAAAATCCAAGATCGGGACATACATTTGCCAATTGCACTTTCTCTTCTTCTCTCACTTTTATCACTATTTTAGCACTTTTAGGCTCTCAAAATACTCAGAAATAGATGGTGTATATGCTGGAGGTTGAGTGCTTGAGCCTAGGAACCAAAACTCCTTATATAGCCCAGTTCCCATCAAAGCTTATGGCTCTTCCGTTACCATTTCTTGAGTAAATCAATGAGTAACGGTTGAAACATTTTCCAAACTTAATGGAATTCATTGGACCACATTTAAGTTTACAGTTTAAGAAAATGGATCATTTACATTAGAATGACTTTTCAACTTTTAATTTATATTTATACTTCTATTTGTGAGATTTAAAATCCCAAATGTTTTTATCAAATCACATATTTTTATTTTTATTCTTAGGATTCAAGTGTTTTTTGTTTGTTTTGGTCATTATGTTTTTAATTTTTCATTGTTGATGTTGCAGATAATGAAGAAGGTTAAGGAGGAACCTGTCTTAGATCATTAACGAATGTTGTCGACGTTGCAGATGATGAATAACTTCATATTGTAGATTATGGTATAATTGTTCATTAGAAAATAATTGTTTATCATATGATTGTGTTAGTTATTGTTGTGTCTGGTCGTTAATGTTGTGTTATAAAATAGGTGGTGTTAAAAAATAGGAATTAGAGAATTTGGAATGTTATATAAATGAAGGTGATTATGTCCAATTATTGGTTTTGCTAATTTGAAAATAGTTTTTGAATGTTAGTGTGTTGTATCAACAATGGGAATTATGTCAAAATACTTTAATTTTTTTACTGGTTATGTTTGTTTATGTTGTGTTCATTATAAAAACAGAAGTTGATAATTTGAAAATGTTATAAACATAAATGGGCTTATATCGCTTTTTTTTTTTTTTTTTTTTCTAAATTATGATAATTTTTATAATTAAAAAAAAAATTAAAACCTGTGCCTTCAGGCACGAGTAATACCCTAGTATATGTATATATATATATATATATATAAATCACAACATATTTACATTTTGAGACATTTTGAGCCGTCGGATCGAATATTATACGGCTGAGATTACATCTGGAGACATTTTATATTTGAGACATTTTGGACCCTTAGATCGATGTCCAACGGACAAAATGAAATGATACTAGGAGACATTTTTGGCCATCCGATCAAATTAGATCTAGGGTTGAGATTTTTTTTATCATTTTTTACCGTGGGATCGTTTCGATCCAACGGTTGTGGTTGACTATTTTTTTAAAAATCTCTCAAGTCACAACACTATAGTTTCTCTATCTACGAATAAACCCCCAAATCTCTCACAATCCCGCCATAATCGCAACCGCCTAATTTGCTCTCTCAATACTATAGCCATCTCCATTCCCAAAATTTGATCTCCACCTTTCTTCTTGAGATCCATTCCCAATCCATCGTCGTCGTCGCTCTCGCCATCTCCAGTGCATCCGCTACTACCGTCGCCGTCGTCGCCTCGCCATCTCCATCGCATCCGTCGCTATCATCGTCTCCTCGAACGAACGCTGCCTTTAGGTACGGTATTCTCCGATTTTCTCCGATTCATCTCAGATCCATAATCAAGAATTGATCTACGATTTTCTTATTTTATTTTTTCTTTCATTTCATCTCCAGTTCATCCACTACTGCCGTTGCCGTCGTCGTCGTCGTCGCCTCGACATCTCCATCGCATCCGCAATTTTCGTCGCCTTCATCGTCTCCTAGAACAAACACTGCCTTCGGGTAGTATTTTCTCTGATTTTCTCTGATTCATCTCAGATCCAGAATCAATAATTGACCTTCGATTTTCTTCTTTCATTTCGTGGCAGAGGAATCGATCCAGATCCAGATCAATCAGGTAATCGACGATGCTCCATTTACTTCTAATTACCTCCGATTTTCTCAGTTCGCCATCTGGTTCCATCGCCATCGGAGATCAATCGCCATCACGATTCACTTCGCTCCTCTTCGTACTACTAGCTTGAAGTCCAATTTTGTAGCCGAAACGTTTCAGGTTCTACAATTTGTCGTTTGCCCTTTCTCAATTAGGGCTTCCAACGTCGTTGCCCACTTGTGAGTACTAAGTACCCCTACTCTCCTTATCTATCCACTCACTTGCACAATTGCAATTCAATTTCTATTGTGAAGTCAGATTATCGGCCCTAATTCAATGAACAGTTATGCATTTTACGATAATACTGATGGATTCCAGAATGCAACAGATTAATTGTTTTTCAATTGCCTAAATGTCATGTATTAGATACTGTATTGAGAAAGTTATTATTATTATTATTATTATTATTATTATTATTATTATTATTATTATTATTATTATTATTATTATTTTTCTTCATTTATTTCTTCATGTTTTTTCTTACAATTTTTGTAGTTTCTTTTATGACTTCAAATTGTTATACTGTAGTGAAACGTAATAGTTTTATTTGATGAAGTCTTATTTTCCGTTAACGCTCGAGTTTGGCAGAAGTACTATTTACTTTTGATATCTGCATTCGAATATCGTATGAGAAATCTCTATAACTATTGTAGCTGATATCTGCATTCTTCTATTATTCTATAGCCTATCCTTCTTCTTCATCATCATTAGATATGCCCACAATATCATCAACATGCAATACATACCATATAGAAATATAACTACTTGGTACACGTTGTGAAAATTTGGAGACTTAAAATCAGAATTTGAACTGAACCAAGGTAAGAATTGAGAAATGTGTTCATTTTCAACACCAAAGGCTTCGATAAAGAACACTATCAAACACTACCTTAGAGCTGAATTAACAAACTGTATGAATAAGGTATTGCTTAATCCATCATTCATCATGCATATAGTCATAAATACAACATAAAATTATAGGCAAACGCAACAAACCTTTATATCCATTGGATTGCAGCCGCTTCTGCATCTTCTCAACTGCAATCCCGTCTTTATATAATTCTTCACACAATTGCAAGTTTCCGCATCCAAGCTCCAATACCTGCATCGTATCACACCACATAAATCGCTTTAATCTGAAAAATAGGGATTCTGGACTGAAAATTAGCAAATATAGAGAGCGAGAAAAAAAAAATACAGAGTAATTCGGTTTGATGTGTTGAAGAATGAGATCACGGAAGTGAGAGTAGTCCTTGAACCAATATTACTAAAATATTATGATTCATTTTCATATTCATTGTTAGTTCTCTATAAATTGCATCATGTTTGTTGATCATTTTTTTCGGGTTTTCTTTTGATTTGGACTCCTTTATTTGTTTCTACCTTATACTAATCGGTTTCTCACCTCCAATTCAATATTTTACGCATTCCTAATATAATATCTTTTTATTGGGGTGTATTTGAGAATTTATGTTTATATTTAGTTTTAGGAAAAATTTGTTTATATTTTCAATGAATTTGTTTCAATGAGACGAATAAAATTCACAATATTAATTCCTAAATAGTTATTTTTTATCAATTATTATAAAATTCATGATATCTATTTGATTGCCATGGATAAAAAACACAACTACCATTCAATCCGAGGCAAAACTAAGATATTGTTAGCGTTTTTATTTTCATTTATAATGATGTATCAATTTTCAAGGACTATGGATTTATAATTTATCTAGATTTTGTTTAATTTAAGTTATTTGATATGAGACATGAATTTTTTTTGTTTGGATTTGTGATTAAATACTTCCTAATCATTTGTTTATTGTTTTTTTGTTATATAAAATTATAGAATTAAAAAGTTTTACTGAATTCTTTTTGCCAATCATTTATTGCATTTTGTTTTTTAAATTTCATGCGCTTGGACTAATTATGATTTAAAAATACTTCAACATTTAAATAGATAGATGTATATATATTATTGATTTATCTTATTTCTATTATGGATTTAGGTAGGTTGACAAAATAAGATGACGATAAATTGATGGGGGTACAATCATGAAGTAATTGCTTCATTTTAATTTAATTCAAGTTGTCCGCAATTTTATAGTAACTTATTTATTTAAATTATTTGTAAAATTGACGTGCATTGTGTTTGTCTCTCATTGGCCAATATACATACATGTGACATCCCAAACATTTCAAAATCTGATTAAGCTAATCTATGGTTTGACAATATATGTTTAAGGTAAGTTCTAGGAGTCTTGGATGGTGGGCTTAAGTGTCTTGGATAGTGTTGTTATTTTATTAAGTTTATATTTATTCATTATTGGTTGTTTTGTTATTAGTTGTGTTTGTCAAGTTCATATCACAAAGTATATATTATTGTTCATTCGTAAATTTTTTTTGTGTTATTGTTCATTCGAAACTTTGGTGTTATTTATTTTGTTTGTTATAGTTGTATTGGTTAATATTGTGTTTGGAAGTTATTGGTTGTGTTTATTTGAAAATAGGAGTTCAAAATTTAAAAATGTTGCATAAACGAAGGGGGTTATGTCAAAATTTTTATATACAAGTTATTGGTTGTGTGGTTATTTTTGTGCTTATTTGGAAAAAAAAGTTGAAAATTTTATATACTTTGAAAATTTAAGAGTTATTTTTCACACTAAAAAGTAAAAATACTTAGTCTTTGAAAAGTAATTGGATGTGGTTATTAGTCTAATAAGACTAACAACCAATGCCAAGCTTAAAATATAAATTCAGTAGTATTGAGATTATAAATTTAGGTTCAAATCTCAACACTACTGAATTTATATTTTAAGCTTGGCATTGGTGGGATGTGTGTATTTCCTACATATAATCTTGGTGGAAGTAACTTTTGGTCATTGGTGGTGTGGTTATCCTCATTCAGCTTAAAGGATTATAAAAAAAAAAATCATATTTTTTTGTTGTTTTTGTAGCCTATTAACTACTGGTATCTTGAGCTGAGATTCAATATGAAGGGTGACGTGCTTAAAATAAACACAGTCTTAATGCTATTTTTAGTTTGGTAAAATTTCCTTTATTGTATACAATTTCATTCTCTTGCTGCAATTTTTTGTATTTCATATTATGTCATATGTCAAATGTTGCTCATATGGAAAGTGTAACGGGTGATAATTGCAAGAAATAAGAATATTTCAATATTGGTTTACTTTCAATGAAATATTTAAATGTCCAACTTATTAATTCTGTAATTTTTTGTTTTTCTTTTCTGTTTAAATCTTTTTAAATTTGTGTTTTTTAGGATTTATTATAAATTAACCTTTTTTTTTTTTTTTTTTCTAGGTGGTGGCAATGGTTCGGTACAAGACTATTAAAAAGTAGAGATTTATGTAAAATATTTATGGGTAAGTTTTAGTAGCCTTGGATGATGTGTTTCGTTAGTAGCCATGGATGATGGATCTCAATGTTGGTTTTTTTCTCCAATTTTGCACTATGTATTAGTGGTTGATTTTTATTATTAAGTTTATGTTGTAGAGTTTTGTTGTGTTCATTTGAAAATATAAGATCTGATAATGTTGTAAAAATAAAGGGGATTTCATCATATATTTTTTTTCAAATTTTACCCCATAATCTTCATTATGTATTAGTGTGCATTGAAAACCATTATGATAGTTATTGTCTTATTATTGTCTTTATTTGAAAATAAGAATTTGAATTTTGGATTGTATAAACAAAGGAGATTGTAATTTTTTATTATGTCATTATTGTTCATTTGAAAACAGTAGTTGGTTACTGATTATTGGTCATATTCATTTGAAAATAGGAATTGATAATTTAATTATGTCGTTTAAATAACGTATTCTATCAATTTTTTGAGTTTTTTTTATTCAGTATTCTCTATACCGGATGCATACATTTGAATTGTAAATTTATGGATAATTTTTTTTCTATCGTATTGTTTATATGTGCTTCATTAATTATGTTTTTTTTTTTATATATATTAAATTAACTATTAAACTACTAAAAAAAATGATAGTCCGTGATACTTTCTCTGACGTTGTTGAGTTAATTCATTTATTTATTTTTGTTTCATCGGACTCCGCGCATATCGGAAGTTTTATAGTATCGGGTTGTCCTTTACACTCGATTGAACCTTAGCTGAGCGAGATGTGTGCGGATAAGATTTATGACTACCATAGACAAGATCAATTGCAAACTCAGCTGACGATGCAACAACAACAGACTCAGACGACAACGCAACAACAATAGCATCCAAATATTGGGCAGGTAGTGTTCCTTCGTCTTCATGCTCTTCTTCGTATTCATCGTGCAAACATTTTTCGTTTCTATATAAACTGTTACCGATTCTCACTATTTCGTCAAGCAATAAAACATTTGCTCTCTATCATATTTATCTTTTTATCTTGATTGATTAGGTTTTTGTTTTCTTATTTCCTGAATGCTAACTTGATTGGATTGAATTGAATTGTTTATTACAGACGAAATATGACTAAAACAATACGCGAATCATGATTCCATTTGAGTTATTTTGGGGCGGGATATTTTGGGTGGTAATTGGTCGTCCCAGTGGGTTTTTGAACATTCCTACTATTCACTAATATAGAAAATTTTGTTTGCTATTTCTGTTCACTGATATAGCAAAATATTGTTTGTTATTTAGTGTTTTAATAGGTTCTCTTGAAGAAGATCCATTTGGCGAATTTAAACGCACCGTCTGAAGGAGGTTAGTTCAATCATCATCAATATTTTTGGTTTAAAATTTCATTTGAATTAATTTTATATATTTCAAATTTTCATTCCATATTCTCAGTAATCACAATTTAGCATGAAGGGGAGTGGGCCGAATTAGTCAGCTGTTCTTTTTTTATTATTACGTCTCCATGATGGCTTCATGTCATACAATTAATCACTTAATCACGGAGCAATATCGATAAGTTTTAGTTGCACTGGGTGTTGTGATGGAGTATTGCTTCTTTATGATCGATTTTAGTTTTTCACTGTTGTTTAGTTTTTATCTGATTATGAGACCCGATTGTTTGCTATTATTGTTGTATAATTGATTATTTATGTTCAATTGTTATTTATGTACCAATTGTAACAAAAAAAAAAACATTAGGTACAAATAAATACTAATGAGATTTGGATTGGTAGTTGTATTATTTTAATAGCCGAATATCTGTGTTATTAGATATTGATATTTAAATGTCAATTATTGTTGATTTTTAATAAAACAATTGTAAAATGTTATATAAACAGGGAAAATTATATTAGTTTTTTTTTTCTTTGCCCGTGCCTTCAGGCACGGGTTATGCCCTAGTATATTTATAAATCAGGACATATTTACATTTTGAGACATTTTGAACCGTCGGATTGAATATCTGACGGTTGGGATTACATTTGGAGACATTTTATATTTGAGACATTTTGGGCCCTTGGATCGAATAACCAACGGTAGAGATTAAATGATACCAATAGGCATTTTTGGTCATCCGATTAGATTAGATTAAGGGTTGAGATTTTTTGATCATTTTTTACCGTGGGATCGTTTCGATCCAATGGTTGTGGTTGACTATGTTTTTTAAAAATCTCTCAAGTCACAACACTGTAGTTTCTCTATCTACAAATAAACCCCCAAATCTCTCACAATCCCGCCATAATCGCAACCGCCTAATTTGCCCTCTCAATCTTATAGCCATCTCCATTCCTAAAATTTGACCTCCACTTTTCCTCTTCAGATCCATTCCAACCCTCACAATCCCAACTGTCGTCCCCGCTACTGCCAGAGCACTACCGTGCCGTCGCCATCTCCATCGCTGTGACCAGACATCGCCATCTCCATCGCGCCATCAACGCCATCGTCGAACTATCTCCATCACAAGAAATCGGTTGTCGCTCCTACTTCAGCTCGCTTCTCTCTCTCCCGCCGCCATCACCGCTCTGGCATCGCCCTCTCTTTCTTTCTCTCCCTCGCTCCCGCTGTCATCCCCATGTTATTGTAAACCTCAATCCCTTGATTTTTCTGTATCCCCTTTCATTCGCAACCCCTTCCTCTTGCCCCTAAGCTTCACCATTCAGCCCGTCTCTTACTCTTCCTTTATCCATCCACCATATCCATTCCACCATCACCAAAAATCATCGTTGTCGTAGCCCTCCTGACATCACCGCTACAGCCGACGCATCGCCATCGTCATTTCCTACGCAGCAACCCTCTTCGCTCAGTCTTCGATTGATCCAGTTTTTGCCGGCGATAAGACTCCCTTCTCTCAGATCCAGGTCAATAATTGATTCATCACTTTTGTCTTATACAAATCGTCAAAATTAGGGCTACAGCTACTCTTTGCATTCATCCCTAATTCCCTATCGTTCTACAGTCTCCACTCTCTCTCCCTATCCTCTCTCTCAATCTCGTCGCCCTCGCTGCTGCTTCAATCCGCCGTCTTCACTGCCACAATTTCTTCTCTCTGCAAATCATTCCGTCTCCATCATAGTTAGCGGTCCTGGCTTCTCTCTGTTGTGCCAACACTGGGGTTCCCTCTTCAGTCGAAGGGTTTGCTCATTTCATCTCTTTCAACCACCAGGTATGTCCTCCATCCCTCTCTCTCACATTCTTTGCCTTCTCTTCGTTCAAGCAATTGCACAGCCATCCCCCTCAACTCTATCACTGTATCACTCTTAGCAGAGGACTTTTCCGGCCCTTATGACGTCAGTGCAATGGTGGTCAGCGGTGGCTGGTGATGACGGTGAAGATCGGAGATGGTTTCTCTCGGAGGTCCATCTATGGAACGCTCCAAATCTTGCCTCTCCCTCGCCATAGGTTCACCCATCTCCCTCTCTTACCTCTGGTCATCTCTCTCAAAATCCGTTGTATTGTTGGGTAGGCGATAGGGCTATACCAGTTAACATCGAATTGGTAAATTGTCGTTTGAAAGTCAAATTACAATTTTTATGTTCATATGGTTTACACTATTTCCAAATTTAGGTTACTGAAATAGTTCATGCTTTTCTCCATTTATTTTGCAGTCAGATGGCAAGCTCGAATCAGTAAGTGCTTATATAGATGCTGCAAATTTCTAACAGCGAATTGTGTAAATCTGTAACTATTCTTTTTAGTTTCGAGATTTCTAAATTGTTTTTGTTTGAACTCTTTTGGATTTAGAAAACTGTTTTTCCTTCCATAGTAGGTACACACCTATCTCCATCTTTCTCTCTGATCGATGAACATCTGCATATAGTAATTGAACTCATTGTAGATCATTTGTGATTATTGTTTTAATTTATAACTAGGTTTCTCGAATTGGTTACTATTGAGGTTAGCTAAAAGCGTGCAGTTAGTTATCAATTCAGTTTCAGTTTCACTTAGTTCCAAAAACGATTGCGATTCAATTTTTGTTTCTACATCTCACATATGCATTCATTCTTCAATTCTGGCATTTCACGGAGTTGAAACCCTGATATTGATTTATGGCCATTGTTAAATATCTTCATATCTGGCATTAATTGATTTGGTAAGCCCAGACATCTTCGTTGTTGTATAACTATATTGTTGTTGATTGATTTTATGTCACCTGGTACTGATTTTTTTTATTATCATGGTTGGTTTTGATTTTGTCTAATTTTGTCAATGTGATGGAACTTGAAGTTCTTAAGCTCAAATATAGGTGGTGTTTGTTTAATGTTTATTTTCAATGAGATCTTAGGAAAGGTGTTTTTAATAACCAAATGCTACGGAAAAGAGGAATGTAAATATGTATGACAGTTTAATGCAATTTAATGCTCCATAAAAGCAACAATCACGGATGAACTGAAAAATATGATGCCTTGGTTCTCTGTCTCTCTCCCTCCTCAGCAAATGGAATGTTTTCATATTTAGCTGATCTTAGAGATAGAGAATTTAATCTAGATTAGCTGTACATATTGTCTCCATCAGCAAAACCTGCAATCAAGTTATATTATCTTCTGTCTTTATAGCGAATATGCATGCTCTGTTATTTCTTTCTATATATTTTGGTTGTGCATTTGTAATTTATGTATATGTATATAAATTTATGAACTATATTCATTTGTTTTGTTGTTAATTATGCATTCGTTTTGAACTATTTTTTATTTGTATAAGTGTCTCTAATTATGCATTCATTTTGTAGAGAATCGGAGTCATGTTAAATTCCCGTGTTGTTCACCATAGCTTTCTTCTTCAGATACATTGCAGCTCTTAAGGTTGATCTTCATTTTCTTTCTCAATATTTCATTCGTATTGAAAAATAATGGCAATATTTTCAGTTTGTTTCTTTGTTTGTTCAATTGAATCAAATTTTGTTTGCTTTGTGACAACAAAGGCAAACCTATGCTACACGAGAAACTGTGATTCAGGACTATTTTGCAAAATGTACCTGGCGAATGGCTGCCTCTAGCCCGGTTTCCATCGCGGATCATGCCACTGTACCTCTCTAACATACAAGCGGATCTTCTCCACCTCTAACTATCGCCATCGCTATCATGCCACCATACCTCTTCGATTTCCCTCTCTCTCGATCCCCCATCACAACCATCAGTAAATCCATCCTCTCACTGACAAACCCACGCATCTCCACGTTTGCACAATAAGCTTCTCTCTCTCTTTGCCTCTCTCCTCATAGAATGACAATCTCTCTGAACAACCTTTTATGATTTAACTGATTTTGTAAAACAATACATATGGCCTCCAACAATCAAATTATTTTTTCCCTATTTCTCCCACTCTCAATTTTGTAATATTTTTACATTTAAAAAAAAATGGTATATTTTCCTTTGGTTTGATCCTGAATATTTTGTTTACTCCAATTTTTGCACAACAATTAATTTTCCTTTGGTAAGTCTGAACAAGACAGTAGATTTCAACGACTTCAAATATGTTTCGTCTGCTCATTAGATTTTCATGATATCAACTCTTTGATGTTTCAGTCTGGAGCTATATTGTTTGGTGAAATGTGATTGCCAATGAAAATATTATAGGTAAAATATATCATTTTCCTTTAATATTTGTATCAATGAAATTGAATCAAACCAGTGAATAAGCGAGTAATTTTTATTTTATTTGTATTTTTTTTTAACTTTCATTTAAGTTAGTCCTCTAAAAATGGAGTTTGTCCTTATCTTCGATCACATTTTGAGACATTTTAAACCATTAGATCGAATATCCAATGGTCGAGATTAAATAATATCAAGAGATATTTTTAGCTCTTGATTAGATCCAAAGGCTTAGATGTTATAGATATTTTTTACCGTTGATTGCTTTTGATCTAACGGTCATGGTCAAGTATTAAATTACATTAATTTTTTATATTTGATATTTACCATAAAAAATCAAGCAACAAAATCTCAACAGTCCTCCCAGATTCGCTCATTCATCTCCTTTTCTTTGAAACCTCCTTCTCCATCTTCGGTTCAGCCTTTTTCCCCATTACCCTCCCTCTCTCCCTCCCTCTTGCCGCCTCAATCTGAACACCTTTGGCCATCCCCTAAATCCCATGTGAAATCGGCATCATCTACAAAATCCCATGTGAAACTGCCTCCATCGCCATGTCTTCTCGCTCTAGCTCCAATGCAACGTCAATCTCGATTGATCGATGCTCCCCATTTTGCATGCTTCTCTCAATCGATGTTTGTCTTTAGAGATTGGTTTCTGTTCTGGATTTTGCCCATTCTCTCTCTTTCTCGCTCTCTCGTGATGTCACTCTCAAGTTCGATCTGTTGTGCCACTGTTATCAGGTCGTGTTTTGTGTCGTGTCATGGTCTAACATGAACCCGATAACACGAAACACAACATGACAAGATAAGATATCATGTGATAAAACCAGAACACGAACACAACAGGATAATTTATATTATTACACGATAACACAAAATATTAACATGATACAATAAAGATATATTTAATCTATTACACATTAAAGATCTATTAACATTTAATGCAACTTATAAAAGAACGAACATAAAAAAAATATAAAACTTCAAGAAAAGAAGGCAGCGGACACGTGGAAGCTTCTTAGAATGCCACGTGTCCGTATCAGCATAAGAGATCTTTCCTGACGACATTTAAAATTATGTATTATTGTTCATTCATTCGTAATTTTTGTGTTATTGTCCATTCCAAACTTTGGTTGTGTTGGTTAATATCGTGTTTGAAGGTTATTAGTTGTGTTATTGTTGTATTTATTTGAAAATGAGTCTAAAATTTGAAAATGTTGCATAAACAAAGGGTGTTATATCAATTTTTTTTATATAAGCTATTGGTTGTGTGGTTATTTCTTTGTTCATTTGGGAATAAGAGTTTAAAATTTTTGAAATCTTGCCCCTCCCCCCCAAAAAAGGGGGGGACTATATTAAAATAATAAAAATAAATAAAAAATTGAACCCATATTATTATTATGTGAATTATGTTGTGTTCAATTTAAAATAAGTGTTTAGAATTTTGTTATGATTCTAATTTATTTGTCCAATTGATAATTATTGTGTTTGATTTTCACTAGACGATATACAAACATGTGCTACTTCAAATATTGAAGACAAATAGAGAGAATCTATGACTTGACAGACTATAATTAAGGTAAGTTTCAGTAGCCCTGGGTGGTGGGCTCCAGTGGTGGATTTATATTACTAAGTTTATAATGTATATACATATTTGTTATTTGTCATATTGTTAAAGTTCATATTGTAGATTATGGTCTTATTGTTGTATGATATGATTGTGTTCGTTATTGTCGTCCCTAATTTATATTGGTTGTGTTTGTCAATGTTGTATTATAAAACAAAAGTTGAGAATTTCGAATGTTATATAAATCAAGAGAGTTGTGTCCAATTTTTTTTTTACATTAATTATTGATTGTATTCATTTGAAAATAACTTTCGAATATTGGTGTGTCATATAAATAAAATAAATTATGTCAAAATATTCAAAATATTTTTAATTTTTTAAGGGTGCCTATTTGATGGGGAGCATGGTTGATTCATTGGCTAAACTAGGCAATACCAATGTTATACAAGTGCATCAAATGTTAACGCTAATGTTAACATTGGTAGATACTAAAAATTCGAATCTTGGAGGTCCATCTATGTGGAATATGACTGGAATTGAAAGTGGGATGAGTATGAATAAAGATTTATTTGGTTCGTTATTCGATTTCGGATCAAAACGTGGTGTGAGTATTAATTCAGGAATACAACTTGGAGTATATACTAGGGTAGATCCCGTGCCTGAAGGTATTATAGAAAACATATTTGTTATTTGTAGGTGGTTGTGATAGAAACTATTATAGAAAACATAATTTCTTGATTATCCATATCTTGATGATACATGTCCTAGAGGCTGGAAAACATTGTCTGTTATTTGTTTTGGTGTTTTTCGTTGCCTGATTTTTAATTTCTTTGTTTATTTTTTTAAAAATTTTGTAGGTGGTTGTCACAGAAACTATTTCGAATGTTTTAGAATCTCTTCTTACGGTGTGAGTTCCTCCAACCGAATTCAAATCACACTCCATCACAGCAAGCTCGGTCTAAGCGACAGTGCTTCGATTCCAACTCGAATAGGTATTTTTGCTCGACGTAACAGTAAGATCTACTGTGAATTTTTGGATTAGATTCTTTGACTTACCACCATCAACAGAGCTAGAAGGCACTTTGTTTTCAATTTCGTGGAATTTTTATCCTATTATTTATTGTTTAATCACCATTGAATTTATTTTTAGCTCTTGCACGATCGACAACACTCAAACACATTTTTTTTTTACATTAATTATCGTACATTATTTTTCAAAATTTGGAATGTGAGTATTGGAAAGGGGACTCAACAAAAAATAAATACCCTCAATGTTTATTGGTATCATTTAATCTCGATTTCGGATTATATATAATGGTGTGGATTTCTGCAAAAGGTTATGTGGTGTCTGCAAAATTTGAACTTTGGGGGTTTTATTTGGTGTATATATATTTCTAAATTTCAATTCGCAACACCGTTTTGAAACATTAATATTAATTGTTGAATTCACCAGACAAAATACGAAGCTTCAGAAAAGTTGATGTCCAAAATTGGTGGTTTGGTTGTGTTTGTTTATATCATGTTTATTACAAGAAATGTATTGATAATTTGGGAATGTTACATAGATAAAAAGGGTTATGTCATATTTTTGTCTTGCTAAATTATGCCCTTTTTATATTTAATTAATTATTGCGTTCGTATTTTAGTAGACAATATACAAACATGTGACACTTCAAATATTGAAAACAAATTGAGAGAATTTAAGAATTGACATTTTATAATTAAGGTAAGTTTTAGTAACCCTGAGTGGTAGGTTTCAGTGTCTGGGGTGGTGAATTTATCTTACTAAATTTATAATGTATGAAAATATATTATTATGTTGGATTGTTAAAATTCATATTGTAGATTATGGTATTATCATAAATTAGAAAATAATTGTTTATGATATGATTGTGTTATTTGTGTTTGTTAATATTATGTTGTTATAAAACATTAGATGAGAAGTTCGAATGGTAATATAAATAAAGGGGATTATATCCAATTATTTTATACATTAATTATTAGTTGTGTTCCCTTTGAAAATATTTTAAATTTTTTATTGAACATGTTAATTTGTGTTGTTTGTTTTTGTCGTGTTCAATTTTTTATTTTTTTTTTTGCTAAATTATGTCATTTTCTGTATTAAAAAAATTAAAACTCGTGCCTTTAGGCACTGGTTGTACCCTAGTATATATATATATATATATTGTTCTATTTTTGTTTCTTTTGATAAGTGAGTACAACATTCATAAATGTTTGTTCAGGGTTGTTTCGAATTTATCTTTGGGGTTACGAGTGTGATTGAGTGCCCAAGCGTTATACCTCTGGTATCATTGAGTTATTAAATTTATCTATTCTCGATATACCCTTGGCCATTTACCAAAAATCGAACCTAGTCATTTTGATCTTTTTGAACTTCCAAGCCTACATTAGTGGAGAGTAGAACCCAATCTAGCATATGGATATCCTAATCCTTAATGGGTTTAAGTCATGATCTTGGTTAGTGAATAATCCAATCCAGTGTTTAGATAGTTGTATCATTGAGTTTTCACACACACACTTGAATGGATCTAGAATAGCTTTTACTGATATTGAATGTTGATATTTTAGAACACCACATGGTGTGTTTTACTCTTGAACTTAATTTGATTGGGGGACGTTGAGGGAAAATTGTTTTGGTTGATTAGGTGAATTTGGAACTAACATGCCATTACTTCTAGTTTGTTTGTTTGTGTTTTTTTTTTTTGGTTTTTAGTATTAAAGTTAGTTAATTAGTGGAGATAGTTTATTTTAGTGTTAGGGTGTTTTGCTCGAGAACTAGTAAAATTTCAAGTTTAAGGGTATTTGATAGGTTGAAAATATCTATCTATTTTCAAGTCGAATTTGATAGTTTTCAAGTGTTTTTGTAATGTTTTAAATTGTTTATATTCGTTTTTATGCAAATCAGGTGTAGGGACGTAAACGGTTGATAATCAAGAAAATCGGTAGGATATCGTTGAAAAAACATTAAGGAATATCAAAGATCAAGAAATGCTACCTTACCGCTGCAGTGGTGAGCACCATCGCTGCAACGCCAGCATCAAGGGTTACTCACCCTTAACCGCTGTAGCGATGGCCTTCATGGATATAGAGGTGAAAGGGCCAATAGCATTCTGCCCAACCACCGCTGCAATGATGGTCTTCATCACTGCAGTGATGGTCCTCACCGTTGCAGTGATGTAAGGGCAGAACACCCACAGATGAACCATCGCTGCAGCGATCAATCAACCAGCTAGATTAGATCTTTTGGGATATTTTAAGGATATTTTTGGCCTCTTATTCTATGCACCCTTCCTACCTTTGATTAGAACGTTTTTACACTTGTTGAAGAGCCATAATTTAGACCTAGAAGAGGAAAGCTCATTTGGAAGAAGAGAAAACGATTTCAGAATGGTTTTTTCGGAAGTGGAACAATCCACTCTTCAGAATTGCTATTTTATCTTTGTTTCCTTATTTGTTTCTTAACTTTGTATCTTGAATGATGAAGTTATTCTCTTGTTTCAATGTTTATTTGGTTGTGATTATGGTTGGCTAAGTAGCTATTATCTAGGGGTTGATGTAGTTCCTGTATATGCATGTTTGATTGAATGTATGTTTCGTTAACGGTTGTTTATCTATATCCAATTGTGTTTACCATTTTATAACATTCATGGTATACTTTTTATGGTATTATAGTTAGTTTGAGAATACAGGGTTTAACACTCGGGAGAGGTAACCCCGGATTCGAACTAGGGTTAAACACAACGCGATAGTCTAATGTTTCGGGAGATTATTAGAACGTGTGCAATCTGTGAGATTGGGTCAAGACTCATGTGCTCATTTAGATGCTAGGTAGGGATATCGGGGTTTATACGAGTTACATATTCGCTCACTTTACACTCGGGAGAGGTAGTGAGAGAGTTTAAGATACCTAGATTGTCGGATAGGTTGAACACTGTTAATGTAAACTAAACGAAATCAAGCATGTATTAGTGAACGAAATTAATCTCTAGGTAATCCATTTTAATAGAATTAATCCAAAGTAGTTAGGTTTAATTAGTTTTTCGATTAAGCAATCACAAAACAATTCTTGAAACGTCTAGATAATATTAAGTTATGTCAATTGTAGTACTTAACCAATCCTAAAACAAATCCCAGTGGACGACACTCAATCTTAGGATCCACTATATTAAAACTTGACCTCGTGTACTTGCGAGTAAAATCAAGCGTGAAAATATCGCGGACATAGGTCCTGGGTCACCCAACCCTATTAACCTTCTAAGGTCCTTTCTAGTTTGGTCCAAGTTTACACTCTACTCGGTATTTTTCTTACGATGGTGACTTTGTAAATGACTAAATCACCTTGTTCAAAATGGTTGGTACATCACCCTTTTATTATAGTATTAAGTATTGAACTTCACCAATCGTAGTGTCAAATGTTCTTTTTAAAGAACTCAACTCTCCAGTAGTCTTCAAAGGAAATATATCCTTACGAAAGAATGCTTTCTTGGATTCTATTATTATATTTTTCCTATTTATCTTCAATCTCTTACTTTTGTGTAGTAAAAATCAATAAGTACTATTGTTATGGACATTGCCCAATGAATATGGAATCAATTGATTTGGGGCTTATTTTAGTTCGTTTAGGAAAATGAATGGCTACCTTAACAAGAAACCCCATACTTTTAAGAATTTGTAAGTAGAGAGTCTTATCTTTGCACATTTCATATGGAGTTTTTTGTCCAATTTCGTATGTGGAAACTTATTGAGAATAGAATTAGAGGTAAGCAAAGCTTCCCTGCACATGTTCTACGGTAAACCAGAACTTATCAACATAGCATTCATCATTGTTTTTAAAAGTCCGAGTCTTTCTCTCCGCAATTCCATTTTGCTGAGGTGCATAGGATGCATTCGTTTGATGAATAATTCTATGTTGAGCACATGATTCGACAAACGGTGTTCATATTCACCAACTCTATCACTTCGAAGAATTTTAATATTTTTTTAGATACTCGACTTTGTTCTTGTATTGCATGAATTTTACTTCATCTTTATAACTCAGATAAATGTAACAATGTTTTGCGCAATCATAAATAAAAGTAATAAAATACTTTTTACCACCTCTCGTTTGCACAAATATTAAGTCATATATATTGGTGTGAATTAACTCTAGAAGTTCAGTATTTTCAATTGATTAAAAAGAAGTTCAAGTCAACTTGTATTCTATATAGGTATCACATTTATGATATGAAGAAATGTTGCATCAACATCGCAATTCTAAATTAATTAATTTACACAAAGTGTCGTAATTAAGATTTATTAATCTCGAAACAACAATTGACTCAATCATATAAATAAAATATATGGTTTTATTAGCTTTCAGAATCACAATCATTACATTCAGTTTGAAGAGGCCTTCATTTATATAGCCTCTTCCTACATAGACTCCACTCTCGATAATGAAAATTTTATCCCCCTCGAAAACCATTTTAAAGCATTTCTCGCTCTCATCATAGATCCGGAGACTAGGTTATTGCGAATATCCGACACATGAACCACATAAGCTCCTTCTCAGAAGTCATTTTCAGCACAACACTTCCTTGTTCTTAAACCTTTGAATTTGAAAATTTTTCCATGTGGAGCTACTCCTCTTGATCCACCAGTTGATAGGTGTTAACATCTTCTTTTCTGAGCAGATATGAAGTATAGTCCCAATGTCCAAATACCATTTTCTAGGGTTACCGACACGATTGACTTAAGATACCACAACTAAATATTCATATTGCAAACATCTGATGTAAGGTGATCGACCTCAATTATATTAGCTTGTGGTGTTTTTCTTTTCACATTGCGCTTCACACGACAATCACTTGCACAATGTCCAGCTTTTCCACAAGAGAAGTAGTTTCTCTTGAAAATTTTTATTTTCTTTCCTTTAGGCCCTAGGATTTGACTATGACTAGCAAAAAAACTTACGCATCTTGTTGATCTTGTGAAGCTTCACACTATTCGCCTTCGACTCCATAGAATGGTGACTATCACAATTCTCAGCAAACAAGTGTTCCTCTTCAATTCTAAGGTTAACAATTAGATCTTCGAGATTCATCTTTTTGTGTTTATGCTTTAGATAATTCTTAAAATTACTTTATGACAGTGGTAACTTCTCAATGATGGAAGTTATTTCAAATAATTCACTCAATGACATTCCCTCAAGAATGTCATGTACGATAACGTTAATATCTTCAACCTGGTTGACAATGGATTTGTAATCCACCATGAAATAATCAAAGAACTTTCCACCTATTAATTTTTTTGAGATGGCGTCCTCCATTTTTACTTTTTGTCCAATGATTCTTACAGTTTTTTGGATATCACTATCCCTTTGTATAATTTATACCAAGCACTACTAAGAGTATTGAAGATATAATACTGACATAGATAGTTTGAATCTTTCTTCGCTTCCACCATAGACATTGTTTGAGCATCAACATTCTCAAGAAATATATGAGCATATCTTCTCTAAGAAATGAAACCAATCTCAGAGTACTCAGGTAGAACATTGTCTTTTATTGTCAGCTTTTAAAATTACTTCAATCAAATTTATCCAGATTTTCATCCTTCAGCAAACGAGCAGGAACCAAAGTGATTATGGTTTGCTCTACAAGAGGTGTAACATTGGACGTCTCATTCAACATTACAATTTTGCATAGTGTTATCGCTTACCATTCCGAGTGGTATGTCCAAACCAATTCAAACAATATGTGTAAACATTTATGAAATAAATAGTGAAGAAAATACTGTTTGAAAATAGCTTACTATTTCGAATTAAGTAAAAATTAATTCTGCTTTAAGATTGTTGACTAAAAATTATACCGGAACTAATATTTATTTAATTAATTAATTATAAAATTAAATAAAGAGATGAGATTCAACACTTTTATATATTTTTTAAACAAACACTATAAAACAGTAAATAAGAACTTACAGCTTAGAAAAACTAAAGAAGAAGTAGATCGAAACTAGAATTTGATTCTATGCCCATGAAGAGGAATTGTCCCCCCACTCGATATTAATGGTTGATCGATCATCCATCTCCTAGACACCAATCTCAAGTTCCTAGTACTAGAACTCAAAACCAAGAAACTCCCACAAACTTTCGGTGCTTGAACTCTCAGGACTTAGACTCTCTCTATATGTACTTGTTGTGAAGACTTAGACTACTTGTTGATCCTAAGATTTTGATGAACAATTAAGTATTGATGTTTTGGTGGAACTAATGTTTTAATTGAGTGTTTCAGTTATTTAAAATTCTAGTGATGAAGATGATGCAAATGAAATGGATGTTAAATCATAAAGTTGAAGATATTGAAGAATTAAGAGTTTGAAGAAATTAGGGAAAATAACCTAGGTAAATTTTGATTCTTAATATCCTATTTAGGAACACACACATAGCACAAAATGTATTTTATTAATTATATGTGTTTTGATTAGGTGAAATCATTTGCTCCTATATGTGGTTTGAAAAGAAATATTTTTGATTGACTAAAATGAAATACAAGAATATTAGTGGAGTTAATTTTAAAGAATAAATGGTTAAAGGGGCAAAAACGTAAAAGAAAATAAGTTAAAAACGTGTTCAGAGAAGAGATCCAGAAGACATCAGTCAATTGATAAGTCGACCGGACCAAACAGCTAAAACATCCTATATCTCTAAGTCGACCGACAGGTCAACCGGTGAAGGAAAAGCAAACTCTCTAAATCTACAGGTCGACGGGTAGGTTGACCGATAAACGCCTTGGGCTACATCCTGAATCTACTAGTCGACTGGTCAGTCGACCAGATGCGCTATTTCAGGATACTATTTGATCGGAGATTATATCCAAAAGTAGCCATTTTTTGTGGAGATTTGAAAAATATTTCAGGGATATTATCTATATTTAAGATATGGTTCACATACTAATTAAATCCTATTGATTTAGTACATTAAATATTAATGTTTCTCAATTTAGTACTTCAAATAGATTTTATTCTCATTAATTAAGATTGAGAAATACTTTGGGGGTTTAATTCAAAGATTTGAAAGTTATTTTTAAGTGAAATTGAACCTAAATGAAGCCATTATAATATAAGGGGTCTATACGTTCTATTAATTGTCTTGATACATGTAAACTAGCCGTTAGAAGGCTGATTTCATACTCCTATATATTGACCTGCGAATTTCATATATCATCAAGCAGTAAACAAGAGAAAAAATCATATCATATCATTTGTGAGCTATTATAAGGGTCATCATTCTGAGATATTGTGAGATTTTCTGAGAGATGATCTTAAAGATCAACTGCTGTTAATTTTTACTACTATCGGATTTAAAATTACATCGTTCTAATCATTCTTTCTATGGATTCCTGGTGAGATCTTTCCAATTATATTCTTTCATTCCATTATTTGATTATTGTTTAGAAATTGATCTTAGAAATTGTTTCTAATTTTTGAAGAAAATATTTTTACAAACAATTTCTTAAATCTGATTATGTTCTCAAATTTGCTATTCATATCTTATTAAAATCAGATTTTTCTATCTCACGTTTTTCTATCACTAAACTTGGGATATTAATTGAGTTATTATTTATCTAGGGTGGTAGAAGTTCTGAGTGAGATTTTCCTACTTATCATTTTGTATTGGTGAGTATTGTGATGGGTTAAATACTGTTGGGGGTATTTAATTAAGGGTAGCTGGGTTTCAGTATCTTCCTGTAAAAAGATTGAGGTAGTGATTCTTCCTAGATAGAATTGCATTGTGAGTGATTTTGTAAAGGTTCCATCCTTACCTGAGAAAATGATAGTTGGAGTGTTTTGTAAGGTTTTGATTCTTGAGTCTAAGTGTCAAAAAGAATTAGGTTAGTCTTTAACCTGTAAAAAAATAGATTTTTCTTGAGCCTATAAAAGGTAAAGGTTATTCCTTAACCTGGAAAAATGATTTTGTAAGTGTTGATTATGAGCCAGTAAAAGAATCGGTATAAGGGTTTGGTTCCTACCTTTAAAGAGATCTTGAGTATTAGTGGGTGCGAATCTCCGTAGGGCTCGGAGGACTAGACTAACCAAGAGTAGCTTGGTGAACCAAGATATATCTTTGTGTGCTGCATTATTAATTTGTTTATTTTTCCTTTTTGTGTGTGCACCTAGTTGATTAATTAATTCCGTTATGATATAAAGATAATAATTAATTTAGGAATAAAATTAACTATTTGATTTGTTGAATTTTTATTCTGATAATTTTTAATTACCCAATTCATCCCCCCCTCTTGGGTATTCTACTAGGCCAACACTACTGATTATTAAAATCAGAAATGAAACACCCTATTTATAGAGGTATAGGAGATACCATTAGAAACCAATGGAAGGAATGCATCACTATGGAAAGGAATGAAAGGCACCAATTCGTGAACCAGACACCGTTTCTCAAGTTCTATGTACTACTTCAATATAGCACTAGTTCTGAATAGGTACGGACACCGTTTTCGGTAGACACTATTTCCGAATAGGTGTATACACAATTTCAGTTTGGTTGTCTAACTTCGAATAGGTGCGAGCACTAGTTCGGTTTGACTACCACTATTTCGGACACACATCTTTAGCAGGTTCTGGCACACAACTTTGGGTTCGACCACTTCAACAGCATTGGTGCAGGCATAGGTTTGGTAGCTTCGGCTGAGACCAGTTCACACACAGGTTTGACAGGTTCAGCAATGACTAAAAATTATTTTTAAAAAATAATATATTTTATATAAAATATATACTTTGTTGGACCAAGAACCCCAACCCGAACTCAACCCTCACCCGAGCACGGCTCCAATGGTCAAGTAGCGCACGCATTTGGAGCACCCCTCAAGCACAGTTTCACAAGTTTTACATATTAGTTCGATATAACACTAATTCCGAATAGGTACAGATGACGTTTTAGTTGGACACTAGTTTCGAACAGGTACATGAACGATTTTAGTTTGGTTGCCTAATTTCAAATAGGTGCAAACACTACTTCAGATCAACTAGCACTGGTTCAAACACACAGCTTTGGCAAGTTTAGACCCATCAATTTAGACCGGTTTGGCAGCATCGGTGCAACCACAAGTTCAAGTTTAGATGGGGATTAATTCAGACACATTTTGTAGGTTAAAAAATGATTAAAATTTATTTGAAAAATAAATAAATAGATTTTGTAAAAAAAAAATATATAATGCTATGTTGGGCCAAGTACTTGAAGTCAGCCCATGCCCGAGCACGATACGACTCGGTCAGCCGATGGCAGCCCACGCATGTAATGTAGAGATCACCCCCAAAGTACAAAAGGTTGTATGCTCAAAGGACTCGTCTTCTATGTCGAACAGGTGCATGCATAGTTTCAGTTCAGCTGCCTAATTTCAAATAGGTGCGGACACTAGTTCGGTTTGACTACCACTGGTTTGGACACACAACTTTGACAGTTCGAACGCACAACTTTGGGTTAGACCGATTCGACATCATCGGTGCAGCCACAAATTCAAGAGCTTCAAGTTCGAACATAGGTTCAGTAGGTTTGACAATGATTAAAAATTATTTGAAAAAATTAAATAAATTTTGTATCAAAAGATTCCAAGAACATGAACTCGACCCACTCCCGAGCATAGCTTGGCCAAACAGCGACGACAGCCTGCGCGTGTGGTTAATGTAGAGAGCACTCCCAAAGCACAGAGGTTTTATGCCGAAACAACATACCTGAATTTGGAACAATATATACTGCTTAAGTATTTTCCTCACCATTGATGTGGAATTCCATTCCATTCATATTGGAAGTCAAACTCGATTAAATTAATTAACGAATCCAACTTAATCAATTATTACATTAAGCCAAAAATCTAACAACTTGTACTTTTTTAGCTTACGGATTTCTCAACGTGCAAATGAACCCAACAATCACCCATTCCCAAATGAACCCAACAATCACCCATTCCCAGTAAATCACCAATGGTTCTAAAAATGTTCGTAAATTGACTAACTGATTTGATTAGGACTCTTTCATTCTTAAGAAAAAAATATTTCTAATCACCTGTGCGTTTCTAAATTTTAAAATAAATCATTGACTTCATTAATTAATCGCCATACTGCAAATAATTTCAAATCTGTCACGAAATCAAGAAAAGAATGAGATCAATAAATATTTACCCCCAAAAAGTAATGATGGTACACTGAGTGAGTTGTCTAGCACCACTGCAGTGCAATTGATAAATCTGACACATCTTAAATTTGACCCATCTCCCACGCCTTACAACCTCAACTGCATAATTAGTGGGCTTATAAGAAATGTAATATTATTATTTCTATCCATTCAAAGTGTACGTTTGTTGAACTCTAACTGTGGAGTAGTTGGTATCTTATACTATTCTACAAGTCGTGTCTTTTAGCACAGATTAAAAAGATAATATTAATTTTAAAAAAATATATATTTTACTAATAAAATAAAATTTTAATTTTGATATTCTAGGGACATTTTTAAAAAAACAAAAAATCTTTTGATATGAAGAAAATACGGTAATATGAGATTTCTAAAATATATAATTATAAATTGATTACATATAACATGTTTTTTTGTAAGTTAAAAGACAAACAAATGGGCTCAGACCTCAAGGACATGAAAATTAGTTTGCTTTATTTTATGGGGACTTGAATAAAAAAGAACTTAGAAAATGAATTTTTATTATCGAGAATTAAACTCACCGGTGAACTAAAATGGTGATCAAAATCGAATTTTAAGAAAAGGGTTTAGGGATTTTGAGAGAAAGCAAAAATTCACAGGGAAGCAAAACCGCTACCACCTTTTCCCATGTTTGGATATTGTGTTGAGGTCAATTCAGTTAACCAATGACACAACCTTCAGGCCGTCTACGGCCACCAACGGCGGCCTTGTGCGGTCTGAGAGGGATAAAGATAGGTGTGTGTTCTAAGGATATTGAGAGGATTTTAATAAGTTTCTTAGTTTCTATACTTAAACCGTAAATACTTGCTATTAAAAATAACTTCCATTAATATTAAATTTATTTATAGTAATTTTCTACCATTATTGATTAAAATATTGAGGCAAAACTAAAATTGATGAGTAAAAATAATTTTTATTACTATTAAATTTATTATGGTAATTTTTATTACATAAAATATGGAGACAAAATCAAAGTTAAATAGCAAAAATAATTTTCATTCATACAAAATTTGCTTGTACTAATTTTTTAAAATTATTCCTTAAAATATGAAGGCAAAACTAAAAATTAAAGTGCAAAAGTAATTTTAACTACTACTAAATTTACTTGTAATACCATAACTAAAATTGAAAATAAAAATAATTTCTATTAGTACTAAATTTAATTATTGTAATTTTCTAAAATTATTTCTCAAAATATCGAGTCAAACTAAAATTGAAGAGAAAACAATTATTTTTATTAATACTAAATTTACTTGTAGTAATTTTTTAAAAGTATTCCTTAAAATATGGAAGCTTAGTAAAAAATAGAATAAAAATTACTATTACTAATTATTAAATTTAATTATTAATTCTCTATCTCAATTATGTATAAAATATATAAGGTTAAATATAAAACTATAATTTATAATTATGTTATATTTCTGTTTAATTTGGACCATTCTTTATATTTTAAAATATCAGACGGCTGAGAAATGTCTAAAGTTCTTATATCCATTCCACTAAAAAAAATATGTATATTATCACAATATGGACCTGGATCATCACAGACAATAACAAAAGAAAATAAAAAAGAAAAAAAATGACATTTATTTTACTGTTAAAATATTCATTTTGCCATGTTTATAATTGTCTCATAGTTAGAGTTAATGCCAGAGATTATCTGGTCTTGATAATGATGTTGCCAAAAATCTCTAGCACATGCAAAACATCTACCACATGCCAAAGACCTCCACAACTTGCAAATAATGACAGGCAAAACAGATTAGGTCAAAGGGAAAACCGGTGTGGTGTCAGCCAAGAACCTCCGGCGTGAGAATAAGTTAGTTTATTTTTGAGTGAGAGATCAAGTACTTGAGAGTAGATTCAAATCCTTCAACACTTAATTGTCTATCCCAAGATTTTGATAAACAATTAAGTGTTGATATTTTTTGTAGAATTAATGAATTTCTTGAGTGTTTCAGTTTAAGAGTTCTAGATAATATCATGAAGTAATTATAAAGGATACAGAGACAATAATATCATGAAATAATTATGAATGATGTAGAGACGGACATTAAGAGATTGAAGATTCTGAAAAATCTAGGTGAAAACAACTCAAATCAATTTTACTCTTAATGTATCGCGATTAGAATCACACATGACACAAGGTTGACTAGCCTCTGCGTCATCGGTTGACCGATAAATACAGAATGTATCCCAACCTTCGCTCAAACACAGGTCGGTTAACTGATCCCCCATAAGTCGGTTGACCGATCGATATAGGATGCATTCTTAGGCATAATTTTGGCCTTGGTCGGTTGACCGATCATCGATATTCGGTTGATCGATCGATACAAGGAGTTTAGTTTTTGGTGATCTGTTGGCCGATCTTCCTTGGTCGGTTGATCGATTGATTCATAGACTCTTTATTTCCTAGCCATTACCCATCGGTTAACCAATCCTCTATAGTTGGTTGACCGATTATTACTGAAACACTTATTATCAATTTAATTTCAACTCCAAACTTTGACGATTTAAACCCTTTAATCGATTTCTTTTCTCAGTTCACTAAATTGACACTAATAATCAATTTTAAATACTAATCTTGCTTAGGTCAATTTTTCTTTTTCAATTTCACATTGGAACAAATATTTAAACTAAATTAGGACCTTAATTTAAACATACATAAATATAAATCATTTAATTCGACTGTGCTATTTGAATTTCGAGGCTTTTAAGGATCATATCTAAAACTAGGCATTTTTTGGCATATCTTTCGGAGATATTCTGGGGATTTAGATATATTGAATATATGATACTCTTATTTAGATATTCCTATAGATATAGTCCATTAAATTAAAGTGTTTCTCAATTTATTTCATTTAATACTTCCTATCTTTACAATTTGAGATTGAAAAATAATTTGGGGACTAAATTAAATATTTTAAAAGCCATATTTAAGTCAAATATACCATGAATGAAAGGTAATAATATATGGGGTCTATAGGTGGCTTTAAACAAAAATCTAAATTTGAGTGGTCTAGATAAAATTCGGTTATGACAATCACCGTACTGAACGACAATTTAATCCAATCCATGTGGATACGACAACCCTTACTCTTCTCTATTCTATAAAACTTGACCCGTACACTTGCGGTGAAAGTAGCGACGTAATATTCCACTACCACTGGCCAACCGGACATTGCATACCAGTGTTTGATGCTCTGATTTGATGGTTTTCTTTTCAGTTTTTAATGCCTTCTATTGGCCCAATGAGCTACCCAAGAGGGGAGTGAATTGGGTAGTATTAAAAAATATCAGAATATAACACTTCAAAAATCAAATAATTAATTTTATCCTAAAATTAATTATTATCTTTTTATAACAGTGGATTATGTATTATTGATAGGTGTAATTTACCTATCTATTTTCAAACCAAACTTGTTAGTTTTCTAGTATGTTTATAACGTTTTATTATGTTTTAATACATTTTTATTCTTTTTGTATAAATCAGGTGTACGGGGTAAAAATGAGCTAAAATGATTGAATATCAAGCTAATCGGAGCAAATTAGTGGAAGAACGGTGGGAAAATGTGCAAAAAGACAATTGTTTCAAAGCTGCAGCCCACCGCCGTGGCGGTCAGACCACTACCACAGCAGTGAAAATACTGGGAATGCTGAAAACCCACCGTCGCAGCATGAATTCACCACCGCAGCAGTGAAAATGCAGAGAAGTTGCCTACTGTATTCACCGCCGCATCGGTGACCTTACCCATATGCCCACTGCCACGACGGTCACTCTGCACTGATTTTAGATATTTATTTAGATATTTTTGTTCCCTATTTCTTCTCCTCTCTTCTCCTCTCCATTCGACCAAAGAGAGACCCCTTAGGGTTTATAATATTTTTGAGAGTGCTTTGGAGAGTGCTCAACCAAATCCGAAGGAGAAGAACACGTTGCGAGAAGGAGAAACGATCATTGAACAATTTTAGCGCTAAATCTATGGACTACAGCTAAGTTTCTTTTGTTTCTCTCTTTAATTTCTTAACTTTGATAGTTTTTTTAGCATGTTTAGATCAATTTTCATTGTATAAATGGTTATGGCTATGAGCTAAATGGATTTTGATTATATGTTTGTTTAAATATATAGAGAATACGGGGTTTGACACTTGGGAGAGATAACCCCGAATTCAGACTAGGGTAAACAGAACGTGGCGATCTAATAACCCGGGAGGGAGTTAGAAAGTATGCAATTAATGACGTTGGGGCGAGACTCATGTGACCTAGTGTCGTTAAGACGTTGAGAAGGACTACTTCGTTAATGCGAAGTCGCATATTCACTTATCTTATACTCGGGGGAGAGGTGGTGAGTGAGTTTACGATACAGAGATTGTCGGATAGGAGGAACACTATTATCGTAAACTAAACGAAATCAAACACGTTTTTGTAAATGAAATTAATCCCTAGATAATCCATTCTCCTAAAAATCTCAATATTAGTAGTATAATATAATTAGATAAATTAGTATTTTAGTATTAGTATAACATTAATTATAAACTTAATTTTTTACCACCTAAATAAAATTAGGTTATGATAATCGTGGTATTTAACAATAATCTCAACCAATCCCTATGGACACAACAACCCTTACTCTCCCCATCTATACTAAGTGCACACCCAAACAGCAAAATATAAATAATGCAGCACACAGAAATTTATACTGGTTTACTAAGCTACTCTTGGCTAATCCAATCTCCCGAGCTCCGCGGAGAGTCGCACCCACTAAACTCAAGATTCCTTTAATGGTAGGAACTAAACCCTTACAACGATTCATTTCACAGGCTCAGAATCAACCTTTGCAATTCATTTTCATAGGCTAAAGAATAGCCTCTATCTTTTTACCAAGCAAAAGATTAACCTAATTCTTTTACAGGGAGAATCACGATCTAATTCTTTTTATACCTTAAGCTCAAAAATTAAACCTCACACAAATACTCTCTAAATATCCTTTTACGCGATAAGGATTGAACCGTTACAATTCACTCACAAATTCAATCAAGGAAGAATTAACACCTAATCATTTTACACCCCAGGCAAAGATCAAAACCTCAATCTCTTTACTGGAAGAGATTGAAACCAGCTACCCTAGATTAGACACTCCCAATAGTATCTAATCTGACACTCAACTCACTAATTACAAACAATTGATAAGTGATTATCCCACTCGGAGCTTCTATCACCCTAGATAAATTCAAACTTAATTAATGTCCCAATACTAGTGATAGAAACGTGAGAATTTCAAAATCTGATAAATAAATATGGGTAGCACGCAATTAAGCACGTAATTAGATTTTTTCAAAAAATTGTTTCAAAAATAATTTCAATAAAAAATTCGGAAAATAATTTCGAAGATCAAATTCCAAATAATAAATAATATAAGCAACAATTAATATTAAGTAATTTGAAAATATCTCACCACGATTCCACCGAAAGAATAATGATTAGTAATGCAACTTCAAATCGGTGATCGAACAAATAATCTCCAAATAATGATTCTCAAGAAATATCTCACAAACTCTCAGTATGATAACTCTTAGAAAGTACGAGAACTTAATAGCTCAGAATGATTTGAATTCTCTTGATTAATAATTCTGATTCATTTCATGTAAAATCCGCAAGTCTATTTAAAGTTTCTTAAAACTTACCACCAGGACTAGCAACAGAATTTGGTCCAAATAAATCAAGATGCAACAATTCAATACATCTAAACGTGGACGTGTGCATCTTTTTCTTAAATGATGATTTAGACTGCTTGCCTAATTGACATGCATCACATACTTTATCTTTCACAAATTGCAAATTAGATAGGCCACGTACAAGACTCTTCTTAGATAATTTAGAAATTAGCTCCATACTAGCATGCCCAAGTCTTCTATGTCATAACCAACTATTTTCAGATAAAGCATTCAAATAGGATAAATTTTGAGCAGTAAAATCATCAAATGAGTAGGTATAAACATTCTCAAAACGTGATACAACTAACAAGATACTACTATCATGACCATTCTTAATAATGCACTTATCATGATCAAATATCAAACTATAGCCCTTGTCATATAGTTGACTAATACTAAGCAAATTATGTTTAAGTCCATCAAGTAGTAACATATCTTTAATAATAGTAGTACAATTACAGATATTACCTATATCGATAATTTTACCTTTTGCGTTGTCTCCAAAAGTCACATGACCTCTATCCTTATGTATCAAAGATGTGAATTTTGATTTATCTCCCGTCATGTGTTGAGAACAACCGCAATTTAGGAACTATTTGTCCTTACTTATTGATACTTTTAAAATAACCTGCAAGGAGCACCTCAAATAGTTCCTAAGTGGTACCCAGTTTACGCGGGTCCAATCTTGTTAGTTGGGATAATTTTAGTTCCTTTTGGAACCCAAACTTGTCTACATTTAGATATTTTAGTAAAATATTTACGAATAGTATGCCCCCACAACATTACATTTAAAATATCTAACAAGTCCTTGGTTTCAGAAAAGAATTTTTGAAAACGTTTTTGTTTAAGATTTTTTTGAAATCCAATACCGGCTTTATCAAAAATTCCACGTGTACTTCCCAAAAGTGTTTTCAAGTTATTCTTACCGGCGGTAAATTTGAGAACAATTGAATGTAAATCCGACATCTTGGATTTCAATTCATTGTTTTCAGATTCGTAGTCCATTACTTGCTTGTTTAATGTATTAATTGTACTTTGAAGAGCATTTATTTTAGAACAATAGTTTTTATAATCATGCAAAAGTTCTTGATAAACATCAAATAATTCATCAAAATCTAAAGGATAAGAACTTGAACATTAAGAGTTAAAATTTAACCTGAGTTGTTTTCCCTAGGTTCTTCAATTTCTTCAAACTCTTAATCTTCCATCATCTTTGTCATTATCTTTAGCATTACCACAATATCTTCATGATCATTTCCATCACTGAAACTAATAAACTAAAACACTCAATAAAATTATTAGTTCCACCAAGAACATCAACATTTAATTGTCCATCAAAATCTTACGATCAACACCTTCTATTTTTGTAATGATGACACTTTTGTAAATATGACCTATTTAAACATTTGCCGCCCCTACTAGTATTGGAAAAACTCTTTCATAATTACTGTTCGTCTTTCACCACTTCACATCATTTATTCGTTATAAATGCATATGCTTGACGATTGACTTTCACTTTCTTTGTCATTTTTGCTCGTTAGTTTAGCTATTTGAAGCCAAACCATGTGTTAAGGTCTTACAGAACCATCACTTTCTTTCTTCCGTTTGAGATTTCAAAGAGCTCTCTCTTTCTCTTTCTTGCTTTTCTTGGTCCTTTTCTGTCGAAATCATGTTGATGCCATCTTCGTCTTCTTCCTTTGATGCTATTCAAAACGAGAGGCAAAAAGAGGTCAAGATAGGCCAATGTTTTCTTGAATACATGATGATGGCGAAGACCCCATCAGAAGAACACCCTTGTTTTCGTGCCCTTGAAGACATCTGCGCCGTCTTCTACTCCTTAAAAGCTACCTACTTTGGTGCAGTTTCTCAACTCCAGGAACTCAGAAAACATCCGAGATGGGCAGACATAGAGAATCGTGAACTGATGGGCCACTAATCGCTCAAATTCAATTACCTTATTTAAGCGCAAAATATCGTAATATAGTATGCTTAAGTACGGGTGTCGACTCACAGGGATCGCTCTTGTAATTATCGATTTTCGATTATTTTCCTTCCTTTAATAAGAATGAGAATTGATTTTTGATTTTTAATAAAAGAAAAGAAAAACAAAATCTACAAATAAAATAAAATAAAATACCAGGTTAGGGATTGTGGGTTTAGTATTTTGAGTATTATGTAATTCTAATATTGTGTAATTCTCATATTTTCTATTCACATCGGATTTGTGTAAATGAGTGTTCCCAACTATAAGTCGAAACTACTCAGAAAGATATGGATTGTTATTCTCCGGCTTAATTAATCTTCAATATTTAATTTTTACACTACACTAATCTAATTACTCTAAGGTGAATTAAAATCTAGGTATGGACCATCCAAACTAATAACCAATCCCCAAGAATATGATTGTGTGACCGTTAGATCTAGATCACAGGTACTAGATTTAACATTTTTAGTAGTAATTGAATTTAGATCAAAATCTCTACAAGAACACTTTGAAAATAAATCCAACCACAATAATAATAAAATCAAGAACACAAATCCTCAACACATAATTGTTACACAAAAATTCAAATTTAAATAGAAAAATAAAATGTTACATAAATTCAAATTACATTACCACAATTCTAACACAATGAAGGAAGTTTAACCTTTCATTGTCGTGAAAAATGGCATTTTTCTCAGATACAATCCTTGAAAATGCCATTACCACTTTGCCCTTGAGATCTTGGCCTTCTACCTTCAAGGGGAGGAGAAGATGATGGAAGAAAAAGAAGAAAAAGATGAGAGATAAAGGAAAAAATAAACTAAAATCCTAAAACTATCTATCTACAAGACTTGGGAAAGTCTTAACCAAGCCAAAACCACCATGAACAACTCCCCCCACAATATAAAAATGGCCACACCCCTCTCACAAAGGAATTAAAAAAATAAAAAATAAATAAACAACGATAAGGGGACAACCCCCTTAAAATGGTCAAAAAGCGACAAAAATGGGGGGAACATCCCCTTTAATTCACAGCCGCTAGAGTCCATCACGCATGCGACACCAGTTGTCGCGAGCGCAATGCCGGGCAGACGCTGGTCGCGTTCGGCTGGGCGTGGTTTGTCTGTTTCTTGTTCGTTTTATTGCGTTTTTGCTCTATTTTCAAAACCCTACAAAAATTAATAAAATAACTTAATTTCTAATAATTTAATTTATTTGAACAATTACCAAAATTAAGTTTAGTGGTATTAGATCGCACAAAATACGGTGCGATCATACCCCTAAACCTAAATTTTACTAATCCTTGAGCAAAACTAAATATACTAATTAAATAAAATGACACTTTTATAGGGAACACAATTGCATTTAACATATCCAACAAACTTTTAAACCTCTAGGTCACCCCTAGAGGACAAGTATAGTCTCGTGAGGATTTATAGTGATGTTACCCAGAAACATCTCAAGTTCCTTGTAGTGAATTTTATTCCTTACAAAAAATTTATCAATATGGTCCAATGCTAACATATCAAATCGAGATAATACAAGAGTTACGAAAATAGTCATTGATAACTGGTTTTAAATGATCAAACAATCTTTTCCTTGAAATAAAAATATATTTGTCTATATTGATTTTTCCACTTTTTTTTTTTTTAAAAAAAAAAAATGTAATTTTAATTTTTTTTATTTTATTTTTAATTTTATTATTTTTTTAAATAAAAATAAATGGTTTTTTTTAAATAAGTGACATGTGCAATGTTAACCCCACTGGACTTTCTAAGATATCTGTGTAGCGAGTGTTGGGCTAATGATCCCAATCCAGTTAGCTCGGGGCAGTAGATGTTAAAACACCTTTCAGGCTTAATAACTCGAACAACTTAGACTTCGAAGTTAACAAGCCACTTATCATCTTAACAAATCACTCCAACCTTTTTATGTAAACAGTCAAAGCTTACTTGAGGTAAGAAGCCCAGTTACTCAGCGAAAATTCATCATTAAGATAGAAAATCGTTATTATTATCACAAATGTATCATTATTATAATAATGTATTTATTTTTAAAAATATATTTAAATTTCAGGGATAGATTATTATCATGCCAAAATTCAGCAAACTAGCTCATGTACTAAATTTAAAAAAAAAAAAAAAAAAAAAAAGTTAGTATGCATGTAAGGGACGAAAAATAAAATATTTTTAAAAATCAGTCCTATGTTCCAATGATTATTTTAGCAAACTCAGGTTTATACTCGACAGACATGTAATCGTAGGATAGATTGACAAAATTAAGTTTGGAATAAAATATTAAAAGGAATACAAATATTTACATCCCCTCCCCCCTCCTCCCCCAAAAAAAAAACAAACTAAAACCTCGCATTGTCCTCAGTGATAAAATTATGAAATAAATTTGGTAAGGAAATATACAACCTGACGTAACGAAACTGCATATTCAGACTGAGTCGATGTAAAATGCTTGTAAACTTGTCTGACACAACACCCAAGGAAACTCATCAAATCAAATATAAAATTAAAAATTACAATGGGTTGCCTCCCACTCAGCGCTAAATTTAACGTCTTTCACCAGACGATGAGTGTCTTAACCCCTATCCGTAGTGGAGTAACCTGCTTCTCACCTTTTGTTGTATTACTCTCTAATCGGTCAGGATGAATTGCGAGTGACACTCAAATTTATCAGCTTTTTTCTTGGATCAAATTTCATTTATTTTTTTATGGGATTTAATTGGTGGTCTTTTTATCAAGCCCCCCAATAAAAGCTGAGTCTTGTCTCAAAGTTGCCAAAAAAATTGCATCGTCATCGAAACAACTTATTCGACCAACTTTGACGATTATTTAAAAATTATTCACTAGTCGGTTTTTAGTTTTCTAAATTTTATTATGTAGTGTTATAAAAATAATTTGTATACAAAAAAAAAAAAAAAAAAATTGGGTTTATTTCGTGTACAGATAAGCTATTGTTTTTTAACTCCAAATTGCTGAAAAATTACGCCGTCATTGAAACAGCTCATCAGACCAATTTTGGTAATTTTTAAAAACCATTCACTTATCCATTTTTAGTGTTTTAAATTGGATTATGGAGTGTTCTGAACTTAATTTATGCACACAAAAATTGAGTTTATTTAAATTACTGATATACCACCGTTAATATTATCCATAACCACATTAAAAAATACAGTGAGTTAACTATTATAACCCATTGCCTTATATTAGAATTGGATGAACTAATTATATTAAACACCCATAAAATTTATCTCAAGTGATATCTTTTATCTTGATATTTTATGAGTTGTTTACGCATTAAATGTGTTTAAAAAAAAAAATATGAAAATGGGTTGTTTTTAATTTATTTACACAACTCAAGTTACCCGGGGTTGATAACCCCGGGTATTAAAACTTGGGGTTACCAACCCCGGGGTTACCAACCCCGGGTATACAATGTTTTTATTTTTATTTTTTAATCTAAAACCTGGGGTTGTGGACCCTGGATTTAACCTTTAAATAAATAAATAAAGGTATACAAGAGGAGAGAAGAGACTGCAGATAGCACATGGTCCTTAGTGCCCCTTCCAACTTTGTGTGGTCTCCTTCCAATTTTATATTGGATTTTGAATCAATCAACATCTCTTATGATTTCCCTATATATATATATATATATATATATATATATATATATATATATATATATATATATATAAACACATATACAATGACACCCAAATGAACTTTTAATATTTTTAGCAACTTTAAGTTAATTAATTGTGGTATATCAGTAATTTAAATAAACTCAATTTTTTTGTGCATAAATTAAATTCAGAACACTCCATAATCCAGTTTACAATACTAAAAATAGATAAGTGAATGATTTTTAAAAATTACCAAAATTGGTCTGATGAGCTGTTTCAATGACGGCGTAATTTTTCGGCAATTTGGAGTTAAAAAACAATAGCTTATCTGTACACGAAATCAACCCAATTTTTTTTTGTATACAAATTATGTTTATAACACTACATAATAAAATTTAGAAAACTAAAAATCGACTAGTGAATAAATTTTAAATAATCGTCAAAATTGGTCGAATAAGTTATTTCGATGACGATGCAGTTTTTTTGGCAATTTTGAGACAAGACTCAGCTTTTATTGGGGGGCTTGATAAAAAGACCACCAATTAAATCCCATAAAAAAAAGAAATGAAATTTGATCCAAGAAAAAAGCTACAACATATAACGGATCCACTTTATATTCGTCGTCAGCCAACATCGGCTCCACTATTCTCTCATATGAAAACAAACCAATTCTAATCAAACAACCGTGGGAATTGACAATACACCAAGTCTTCTTCCCAAATCCTGCTCTTCTTTCTCTTCCCCATTGTTAAGTGAAACCAGAGTAAAGAAGAAGAAGAAACCAGGGATTTGTGAAAAAAAAAAAAAAAGCTAGGGTTTTCCATCGTCATCTGATATTTAGCTGGGTAAGGGTAATATGGGTTGAAGGCATACAAGACGTCTTTAGGCATTTTCGGGTGGGCGAGTCAACTCGCAAAACAAAGTGCCAGACCCGCGGACCAACCATTTAGATCGGGTTGGGTTTTCAAGATCCGTTCAGATGCGGGCTGGGTTTTAGGCGAGCCAGAGACGGGTTTTAGTGGGTCGATTGGCGGGTTTCGAGTAATTTCTACACACCCTACTGTTAAACAATAATAGTTATTTTGATTTTAGTAAAATAATTTTAAATTCTTATTTTTTAAGAAATTATATATCAAGTAGGTAGAGGCAAAATCGTCACAAGATTAATTTCTAACAATTTTTTAAAAAATATTCATTTGGTAGTTTTGTAGTAAGAGCCCCTAAGGTGGCGTTTGGTACGCAGAATTCGAGATGGGATTGAAATGATCATAAAAATGGTCATTCCATTCCTATGTTTAGTACATGAAATTTAATCATATTTTCATTACTAATGATTCTCTAATCCCACAAAGTATGAGATTAACCAATAGCAGGATAAACTTGGTGTCGGTTAATCTCAATTACAAGAGATTAGGTTTTAATTAATAATCATAAAAAAAAAAAAATGAGACTAAATACTAAACAAATATTTGAATTTGAATGAAATTAAATTAAATTAATTATAACTAAATACTAAACAAATATTTGAATTTGAATGAAATTAAATTAAATTAACTATTATACTATTTGAAAATTCAATTAAATTATTATTTTATCTTTTGATGTTATTCTAATACTATATGTAATTTTTTTTGTCACCAAATATAAAAATGATAATGATCACTTAATTTCATTACCATGTTAATTTTAATTTTATTATTATTTTATTTTATTTTATTCTATTTCAGTGTAAAAGATTATGTTACTGCACTACATAAGATGCTCTCACAAAATATCTTTGTAAAGGACAACTTAAAAGGGCCTTTCCCTCCACTATAGCATAAGATTCTTATCACAAAATCCACTACCTCTAGATATGCATGTCTCCTTTCATGGTTCAAATATGCATGAAGATAACTTTGGTCCGTTTGGTCAGGCATTGTTTGTTAACATTTTTGTTCGAAGTATTTTTCATGATGAAACAAATTAATTAATAAAGTGTTAGTATTATCCATATAAAACATTCTTACCATAAAAAATTCAACGGATGGTTATAAATTTTTTTTTTAACCACTAACCTACATACGGTAGAATTTTTTTCCCATTTACAATTAGTTTTAAATAATTTTGCATAATGGGATACATCTCAAATTTGGAAGTTCAAATGCATAAAATTTTTGTACATTGCAAGCATTTAAGGCATAGAAAATTGAGTTTTTTATTATATAGTCTCCATAGAGAGAGATCATTGAGAAAAAAATTATTTTCATATGTTTGGTTAGGATTCAGACCAAATAGTATAATCAATTAAGTTTTCAGTCATCCAAAAAAATAAAAAGAACACTAAAAAAACATATGTACCCCTGAACAAATTCTCTCTCTTATTTAAGTTAACTATCACTTACCCACTCTCTCTCACTCTAAGCTTACTCTCTCTCTCTCACTCACTCTCTAAACTTACTGAGCCCCTTTCCCTTTTGAATAGAAGCTTCACCATTTGAGCAGCCTCCATCTGCAAAGGAGTGCCACCATTTGATGTTCTCTCTCTAGTTTGTGGACTTGCGACGGTGAAGACGAAACGACGAAGAGCTTGCGACGGCCTTGTGGTCTTACGACAGCAAAGAGCTTGCGTTGGCCTTGTGGTCTTGCAATGACGAAGATGAACAGTGAAGAACTTTGCGATGGGCTTGTGGTCTTGCAACGGTAAAGATGAACAACGAAAAAACCAGATCTCTCTATCTCTTTCTCTATTTAGAATCTTAGATCTGGGTTTCCAGATCTGAAAAATCAGATCTGAAGTTTTCCAGATCTGGAAACCCAAAAGAGCTTGGGGTAGCGGGTTTATTTTTTTATGGTCTCTACTTTATTTCTAGCATTTGGGTCTTACCATTGAACTTGATGGGTCTTTTCTTCAAGATATGTGTATGTTGTGTTTTTTCATTGCTACACACACTTTTGTATGACCCTACAATTTGGGCTAGTGGGTTTGCTTTTTCTATGATCTCTCTCTCTCTCTCTCTCTCTAAAAAGAAATGCATTGAATGATTGAAGAACAATTGGTCTTGTGATTTGGGGTAGTGGGTTTGCTTTTTTCTATGGTCTTTACTTTGTTTCTAGTATCTGGGTCTTTTTGGGGAGGGTTGTCATTGAAATTGGTAGGTCGTTTTGGTGGTGTTCTTCGACGGTGTTGATGTTTGATTCGGTGGATGTTGTTGGCAGTGTTGATTTTCGTTTCGGACAACCATCGACTACCACTAGCCAGATCCAGCAGCCAATGCCAGTCACCAGCCAAATTCGGACCTCCTCCACTTGCTCTATCTATTTAGTTCATGGTATTTCTTATTTTTTATTTTTTTATTTTTTTTCTAGTTTTGATGTTAATACACAAAAATGTGCATTAACGTTAACACAACAAAATATGCATTAAAGTTAACGCAAACTCATCCAAATGCGTTCACGTTAATGCACACAAAACAAATAAGGAAAGAGACGGTAATGTGAAACACAAAATAAAAAAATAAAAAAAAATACATTAATGTTAACACACACAGACGGACAAGATGTGTTAACGTTAACGCAATTATAACCCCAACCCCAATAACTAATTGCGTTAACGTTAATGCAATTACAACCAAACATATGTAACTTACTTGCGTTAACGTTAATGCAATTACAACCTTAACCCAATAACTAATTGTGTTAACATTAACGCATTTAATTTTTCTATGGAACAACGTGAATGTGTTAACGTTAACACATAGAGCTACTCCTCAAAATGTGCATTAACGTTAATGTAACACGACCCCAACACACATTCAGATCTGAATTGAAAATTTCTTATGATTTGTTTGGTTCTTGTTTTTTTTTTTTAGATTTTTCAAATCTAAATTGGAATATTTCAGTTCTGAATTTGATTTTTGTTGTGGCTATGAATGAGGGTGGAGATGGAAGAGGTGTTAATTCTTACATTAACGTTGGTGTTGTGAGTGATTTTATTTCATACATTTTTTGGACAACATTAAATGCATTAACGTTTAACACAGAAAAGATGTAACAAAATGTACATTAAAGTTAACGCAAACTTACCCAAATGCGTTAACGTTAATGCACACAAAACAAATAAGGAAAGAGGCGGTAATGTGAAACACAAAAAAAAAAATGCATTAACATTAACATACACACAGACGGACAAGATGCATTAACATTAACGCAATTAGAACCTAGCATATGTAACTTAATTGTATTAACGTTAACGCAATTACAACCCCAACCCCAATAATTAATTGTGTTAATGTTAACGCAATTACAACCCAGCACATGTAACTTACTTGTATTAACGTTAACACAATTACAATCCGACCCAATAACTAATTGCGTTAATGTTAACGCATTTACAATCTAGTCCATTTAACTTACTTGCGTTAACATTAAGACAATTAGTTATTTGCATTTATTATGACAATCCAGCATTAATGTTAGCACAAAAGAGACACAAAAAATATGTATTTTTAACGTTAACGTTAATATTTTTCTTTTTGACCTCTCAAACAAAATGAAAGTAACGCTAACTCACTAAAAAATGAGTTAACGCACACAAAAAAAATAAAAAAATAAAAAAAAAATAAAAGGGAGGGTGTATTGCTGAAAATGAGGACTAAGTTAATATTAACGTCATGTATTACTAAAAATGAGTAAATGTTAACACACACAAATGAATTCAAGTTATTTCCATTTTTTTTTTTTTTTTTACTCTTCCTCACATGTTTTTTGTGTGTTATGTTAACGTTTGGGTAGAGGTATTACTTGAAGTGTTTTACATTAACGTTAACACACTTGTTGTCCAACTTTGTCTTGTTGCATGAGACAAAATGACAGTTTCGTAAATATGAGTGAATATAGTGTCCAAAATACAGATACTTTTTTCTAAACATTTAAAGGGGCCTAAAAACTTAATTTCATGTGTTAGGAGGTCTGATTACTCTATGCTACCACTACAGAGGACTAAAAAAAAAAAGACCCCATAAAATTTATATATTCTATAAATTAATACATTTGTACAATGATTTTTTGCATTTGCCTCTCAAATTTGGAATGCTTAGTATTTCCCAATTATTTTTATCTTCGACTTTTAGCACAATTGAAAGCTTACATTTTTATTTTTTGTAATAATATACAGAGACAATCCTTTACATAATACATACTATATTATTCAATGGATTATCATTTTAAATCGATGAAATTTTTAGTTAAAAAATCCAAGTGGTTTTATTGTAGTATAACTAGTTACCTTATGGGTTCCAAACAAAATTAACAGAAAATAAATAAATAAATAAATAGATAGAGATGCTCTAAACCATTCAAAAGTAGTTAAAAATCATATTTTTACTTATTGTTTATTTTTACAAGTATTTTTTAAAACGTGAATCTAAAGCTCCAAAAATTAGGCCCCGTTTGGTAACCATTTCCATCCCATTCCATTCCCAGATTTTTGGGAATTCTGTTTGGGAATAGCGTTTGGTAATTTTTGTTTCCGTTTCCATTTCATTCCCATTTGAGAATTGTGCCCACTTTTTTCTTAAGAAATGAGAAACAAAAAAAAGTTGTTTCTCATTATTCCCATTCCATTCCCAAAACCCATGATCACTATTCACCTACCGGCCGACAACCGTCCGCCGCCGCCGACCGCCGCCGACCACCGTCCGCCGCCGCCGGTCATCTCCGGCGACCGTCGCCGGTCACCGTCCGCCGCCGCCGGCGGTCACCGTCCGGCCGGAATTTTTCCGGCCACTTCCGGCAGTCGCCGGCGACGGCGCCACCGCCGTCCGGTCATCGCCGGGGGCACCGCCGTCTCCGACGCCGGAGAACCGTCGCCGGCAGTTGCCGGCCGGCCGGCGACGGGGGCCGCCGGAGCACCGCCGCCGGCCGGCGACGGCGCCGCCGGAGCACCGCCACCGCCGGCCGGCCAAAACTGAAAAGAGAAAAAAAAAAAAAAAAAAAAAAAAAAAAAAAAAAGATTTTAGGATAAAATCGTTACCAAACACAATTCCCTTCCCAAAACAAAAAAAAAATTATCGTTACCAAACGCAATTCTACTCCCAAAAAGAAAACAAAATTCCCATCCCATCCCATCCCATCCCATTCCCATCCCACTGCTGGAATTGAAACAGAAACGGTTACCAAACGCCACCTAAGTACTTTCGCATTTTTTTTAAAAAAAAGAGAGAGATTACTCTCGTGTTTTCTTTTTCTCTCTCATTTCTGCTTCAAGAAAACTTGCAATAAAAATCTATAAAAATCTGTTTTTAATATCAAGAAAATTCGGTACCAGTCATTTTAGAATTTTGATATCAAAATGCAATCAGATATCTATTGTTTTTGTTTTCCTATTTAAAAATAATAATAATAACTACAACTAATCAAAAGGCATCTTGGTCGAACCTCAAAATGAATTCTCAATTATATGAAACTTTCGTCTTTCTAGTTTGACGAACAATACTATTTGCTAAGGTGCATAACAGTGAAAGACTTCAAAGAAACATTTGCTTGCATAAAGCAAAAAGAGCGACCAAAAGCCCACAACGAAGCAATCAACTCTAAGAAGAAAAAGAAAAAAATGGACCGAAGACAAAGTAGAAGATCGCCACCAGGATAAGGCCACAAGTAGGCCCTTCCATAATCTCAAACAGCACTTTGAATGACCCAAAATCAATTGATTTTCAAGCCACGATTTAGGGTCTTCATTTGGCCTACCAAACACAGACATTTTTCTTTTGGCCGAACCAACCTTATGCAAACTAGATAACCACTAGACTATAAGTCTTAAGGTGAAAAGATACTGATTATGAGCAAAATACATCAACAAACATGTTAATAGATCTAACACAGTTAATTATATATAGAGAAGCATGATGTAAGAAATCTCTGGATCCTGCAAAGTGTTGGCGGAAGGAGAAGAAAGAAACTCAGCTTTCCCAGCTCTAGCGCTTAAAAAGAGTAGATACAGATGTTTCAGATTAACCATTAAAGCCTGTTAAAAAGAACAAACAGAATCGCTTGTCGATTCAAACAAGTCTGTCAAGCCTTAAACAAAAGACAGAAACATTTCAAATCAAGAAAAAACTCGTACTTAACTGTCTGAATATCAAAGCCAAGCAAAAGCATGGCACTTAATCAAAATTGAACATATTTCTAACCAGTAAAAAATTCTTCATTATCACTCCCCCTATGTTGTACTTCACCTCTTCTGACCATAACGAAGGTAAAAGACAACCGCAACAGCAGCAAGGGCACCAGTTGAAGCTGCCACCACTGGCCACTCCAATTTCAAACCCATTGTTCCCTTCTCTCCATCTCCATCTACCCCTCTATCCACAATCACTGCCTTCCCATTAACACTCCCAACTGATTTATCCTCTTCCTTCTCTTTGAACCCCGAAATTACCTTCTCTGATGCATCCAATTCCTTCTGCAACAAACCCACCTCACTCTCCATTTCCTTAACTTTCCCCTCTGATTTTTTCAAGAGAGCTTCCAGTTCATTCTTCACAGTCTTAAACTCTTCCTTCTCCTTGTTTGATTTCTCCATTTCCACCTTATTCGAATCCACCACTGACTTCAAATCGCCAGCCATCTTCTTCAAAACCCTAATTTCCCCATCTTTTTCATCAACTCTCTCCCTATATTCTCTCTCCAAATCCCTAATCCTACTCTTGAGATCTTCAATTTTCACCCTCTCACTCTCTGAACCTTTCTCAACCATTTCCAACAACAAATTTCTCTCCTTCTCCATGGCTTCCAACCTGAAAACCTTATCAGAATCATTCACTCTCAACTCTTCCAGAGCTTTCCTCAACTCCAACAACTCTTCATTCGCATCTTGTCCTTCGGTCATCGACGTGATGAGATCGTGCTGGAGTCTTGAGACATCTGCCTCGAGTTCTGCTGCCCTTGCCGCTATTGCCTCCAGAGCCTTCTTATCTGTCTTGGATTTCTCAATTTGTTCATTTAACTTTGCCTTATCGGCCTCTAATCCTACCATCTCTTCCTTAAGCTTCTTGATTCTCTCCTTCATGATTTCATTTTCGTAAGCCAATTGCCGCTTATCCTGCTCCAGCGCTTCGATCTTCTGCATCAAAACTGAGGTCTTGGCGAAGTTGTTGCTCCGATCTTCATCTCCGGCGATCTCCACTGTTCGATCATCGTCTTGGCCGTTTACATTTGTCTCCTCCGCCATAGTCGATCCTAAAATGGAAAAACAGGAAAAAAACAAAAGAAAAAATTACTCACCTTTCACAAATTGCAACTTGACGCTCTGTTTGGTTGCTGAGAAGTTGAAGAAAACACTAGAAATATGATAAGAATACTAGTATTCCTGTTGACAGTTCGATGGGAAAGAGTAAAATTTTAGTGTTGAATCTTTGAATTAAAACATTCTTATCTGTTTCTCGGCAACCAAACGGAGTAGGAGGGTTGAAGAATGAGGAAAAACCCCTAGGAATGTGTTTCGATCTTGTAGTGATTCAGAACAGCGAAAACGTGAGATGTAATTTTTCGTTTCCAGAGAAAGCGATGAGTGCTTCGTTTCCCCAAGAGTTTTGAGGGAAAAGATATAGGGGAGAGACGCAAGAGCAACGATAGAGAGGGAAGGAAATGGACAAAAGAAGCACCACCCCTGGTCTTGGGAGGGGAATTTTGATCAGATTTTGATTCGATTTTAGGGTTTTCTTTCTTCTACTGTTTTGGACAGCAACGAATGGGACTTGGCCGTGTTCCAAACAGGGCGTGAAGGAGTGTGTCCAGCACGTGACGGAAAGTGATCCAAGTTTGGGAACACGAGGGGTTGTTTCGTTTAGTTTGTTGCAATAATTTTCGACTATTTTTCTAATGAATTTTTAATTTTGTGACAAACTATGGAAAATTAGCAGTGATTAGTGAGAAAAATAATTATCATTTACCTATTTACCTTTATTTTTTAAGAAAAAATTAAAATAAAAACTGATGTGGGTAAAATTCTACCACCCGCGCACGTGTCCGCCTCCTAGATCAAAAGTGTCATGTCACCAATGCCACGACATTAGACGATCTGATGAGCCCGGTTGTTCATTAGCCCAACATCTCCTCAGGTTGGTAAGTATGAAGGACTTGAATCAAGCGCCTGACAAGAATCCCCAATGTTCTTCTCAGACATTGCCAGAGATGACCAGGTCGATGTAACCATATCGAGCTCCACCTCGGTGTTTGGGTCGGCCTGCAAATCCTAACAGGCTTGGCCCATGGGCTTCTCCATCAATGGTCAAAGGCCCAGCCTCAAGCTCATAGCTCTAATCCTCCACACGCTCTCCACGCGCCAGACTGATTAGGATGGATAACCGAACTTAAGGCCCTAATTTCTGAGATGCTAGTGACATCCTCGCCTATAAAAGGAAGGCTTTGACAAGCCATTCGAAAGGTTGAAAACTTGAGGTAATAACTGTTTTTTTCTTTTCTTTTCTTTTCTTTTTTTATTTTTCTTTTTATTTTTTATCTAAGTGGCTTCTTCCCCCCCTCCTCCCAGCCTTTATTCTCCCGCCGGAGGGTACACGCCGAGAACAACCCGATAGGTCTTGTGTGCAGGTACCGACCTGAAGGCCAGGCTGGACAACGCCTCCACAGCTCGGACAAGTGCAAGATGGAGCTTCAGAATGGTTGAAGAACCCAGCTCCATTGAAGACCGTCTCGAAATCACTAGTAGATCTCCACATTAGCGGTGACCAGACCATACTGCTAATTAGACCAATTTCTAACACCAATAGTTTGGTGCCATCTGTGGGAAGCGCACAAAAAGCCTTCCTCAAGTCATCAACTCCCCGTTCAACTAAGATTTGATGATCACATGGTCTGGTTAGATCATTCGACGAAGAAAACAAGCTCCTACGGTGAATAACAACCCCAATCAAGACATTTCCAGAGCTCCAAGACTGGATACCAAGCCAACGACCCATGCTCCCATCGAGAAAGAGAATATTCCTATCATTGGACAGGCCAGTCCATCAGTCTCAGCCTCAAGCGTCTTTGTTGGCCAAACATCTGGAGCCGTTGATGCCTCGAGAATTGACAATTTGGAGCGCAAGCTTGGTGAGTTCCAGAATTATTTCCATGTATTCCTTTCCCGTCTACCTCTAGCCCCTGTGCAAAGGGGATCGGATCTCTAGACTGCAGGGGGAATGGACTGACCTCAAGAGTCCAACGATCGAGCGATTCACTCTCATGGACACGTGCCCCAGGCCCGGCCTCGGCCAAGCAATCGAGTCGAGTAGTTAAGGAGAGTGATCTGGACCTTTTTGCTGTGTTGAGAACTTTATCTCACCCAACTCGTGAACACTGATCTGAAGACAGACTAGGGTCACCATCAGCTAGAGTGCCCAATCGCCTGGCCCGGTGGTGGCGCGTAATTAACGCACGCCACTTTCACCACAAGTGTACGAGTCAAGTTTTAGTATAGATGGGGAGAGTAGAAGTATCGTGTCTATAGGGATTTATTGAGATTATTATCGATTACCGTAATTATCATAACCTAATTTTATCTGGGCGATAAAAATGTATTTATAATTAATAATATACTAATACTAAGCTAATTAATCTAATTATACTAATATTATATTGAGATGTTTAGGAAAAAGATTGCCTAGGGATTAACTTTGTTTACAAAAATGTGTTTGGTCTCGTTTAGTTTACAAAAACGGCGTTCGACCTATCTGGCAATCTTTGTATCGTAAACTCACTGACCACCTCTCCTGAGTGTAAGACGAGTGAATATGCGACTTTGCGTCAACGAATAAGTCTCCCTCAACGTCTTAACGACACTACGTCACATGAGTCTCGCCCCAATGTCATTAATTGCACACTTTCCAACTCCCTCCCGGATTATTGGATCGTCGCGTTGTGTTTAACCTAGTCCGAATTAGGGGTTACTTCTCATGAGTATCAAACCCCATATTCTCAATATATCTATCTAAGAATAATAAACATAACAATACGATAAACACAATCAAATAGCGAAGAACAACCATAAACGAAACACAAACTCAAACAAACAACATTTTCATAAATATTATTAATTCCTAGACAAAATGTGTTTAGCTCATGGCCATAACCGTTTATACAAGGAAAAACAAGCTAAACATGCTCAACAACCTATTGAAGTTAAGAAAATAAAGAAGAAATGAAAGAAACTTAGTCGTAATCCGAAGATTTGCCGCTAAAAACGCTTCGGGATTGCTTCTCATTCTTTGCAACGTGTTCTTCTCTTTCGGAATTGGTTAAACACTCCCTAAGACACTCTAAAAATATTAAGAACCCTAAATGAGTTCTCATGGCCGAATGGAAGATGAGTGGCGAAGAAATAGGGAACAAATATCTAAATAAATATCTAATTTTGGTGCAGAATGACCGCCGCGGCGGTGGGTATGTCGGCTGTGTCTTCGCCGCAGTGGTGGAAGTGGCGGTGAGAGCAAAGACTGGCTGTTGTTTCACTGCCATGGCGGTAGGTCTCTGGTGGCGCATAATTAACGCACACCACTTACACCGCAAGTGTACGGGTGAAGTTTTAGTATAGATAGGGAGAGTAAGGGTATCGTGTCCACAGAGAATGGTTGAGATTATTATCGAGTACCGCGATTATTATAACCTAATTTTATCTAGACGAAAATAAATGTGTTTATAATTAATTAATACTAATACTAAATTAATTAATCTAACTATACTAATACTAATATTGAGATGTTTAGAAAAAATATTGCCTAGGGATTAACTTTGTTCACAAAAACGTGTTTGGTCTCGTTTTAGTTTACATTAACGGTGTTCGACCTATCCGACAATCTCGATTCGTAAACTTACTCGCCACCTCTTCTGAGTGTAAGACGAGTGGATACGTAACTTCACATCAATGAAGAAGTCTCGCTCAACGTCTTAATGACACTAGGTCACGTGAACGTCATTAATTGCACACATTCGAACTCTCTCCCGGGTTATTGGATCGTCGCGTTGTGTTTACCCTAATCCAAATTCGGGGTTACCTCTCCCGAGTGTCAAACCCCGTATTCTCTAATTATCTAAACAAGTATAATATCAAAGGATAATGGTAAACACAATCAAAATAGCGAAGAACAACCATTAAACGAAACACAAACTCAAACAAACAACAATTTCATAAATTATGTTAATCCCCAGACAAAATCTGTTTAGCTCATGGCTATAGCTGTTTATACAATGAAAATGAGCTAAACGTTCTCAACTAACTACCGAAGTTAAGAAAATAAAGAAGAACCGAAAGAAATTTAGCCATAGTCCGGAGATTTGTCGCTAAAAATGCTTCGGGATCGCTTCTCCTTCTTCGCAACGTGTTCTTCTCCTTTGGAATTGGTTGAACACTCCTAAAACCTCTCTCTAAAATATTCTAACTCTAATGGATCTCTAATGGCCGGAGGAGAGGAGTGGGGAAGAAATAGGATTGGGGAGAGGAGTGGGGAAGAAATAGGATTGGGAGCAAAAATATCCTAAAAATATCCTAAATCTGTGCAGAGATCACCACCTAGGCGGGGTATGTCGATTTGATCTTTGCCGCAGCGGTGGAGGAGGCTGTGGATTCAGGACCTCTCTATAGTTTCACCACTGCGGTAGTGGTTCTCACCGCTACGACAGTGAGTTTATGGCAACTTAGGCCCATCTTTGCATATTCACCGCCTCGGCGGTGGTCTGGACGCCGAGGCGGTGGGCTGCCGTTCAGAATATTTCCCTTGTGCTTGTTTTTCCATCGCTCTTCCACCGTTCTTGATCCAATTTGATCGTCTATGACCTGTTTTCATACTGTTTCACCCCACACACCTGATTTATAGAAAAAAGAATAAAAACATATTAAAACGAAATAAAATGTAATAAATGTACTAAAAAACTAATAATTTCGGTTTAGAAATATATAGGTAGATCACACCTATCAAATACCTCCAAACTCGAAATTTTGCTAGTCCTCGAGCAAAACACCCACACAATACAAGAAAATATAAAAACTAATTACGAAATTGAAAACTAAAAACGAAAAATACTAAAGAAAAAAATGTGCAAGTTTTGATTATCATCTACCGACCAAACGATTTTTCCCTCATCGGCCCCCAATCCTATCAAGTTCAACACACACTATGTGGTGTTCTAGAATTTCAACATTTTGATAGTAAGAGCCATTCTAGATTCTACTAAAGTGTGTGTGTTTGAAACTCAAATATATAACTATCCGTTAATCGGATTGGATTATCCACCATATAAGCGCATGACAGAAAAAACCTGAGGGTATAGGGAATCCATAGGCTTGACCGGGTTCTATTATCCACTAATATAGGCTTGCAAGTTCAAGGAGATCATTAGGACTTGGTTCGGTTTTGGAAAATTGGCCATGGGTATATCGGAAATACAAGACAGGTTAATTATCGTTAACTTGACAATACCCGAGGCACATGCTTGGAACTCTCACATTCAAAACCTCATAGATAGAATTTGAAACAACTTTGAACATTCATTGAAGAACAACATACTCATTTGTCGGAAGAAATGAAAAAAACCATACATACATGTTTTATTCTTTTTTTTTTTCCTATTTTTTTTTTCTTTTCTTTTCAACGAACATACCCCCAAAATTATTCGATTGTTACAATTGAAGGGGTGTGTGAAATACAAACAAAAAACGACAAGTGAGTACTCGAATACTGAACCAATTACAAGTTTTTCCTAAACCCAACCACTCACATCAAGTAGCATTTGCAATCTACTAGCTTGATTCTCTGAAATTGTGCCTTCAGTTTAGCGATGTAGGTTTGGAAACAAGTTTTATCAATTAAATGGTATTTGTTAAGTGTTCAAAATTGAAACAGTGTTTAGGCTTCAACAGGGTAACGAGGGATAATAATATATCAAGGTAAGTTTAAAAAGGCTCAAGCGAGAAAATGAATGCCTAAATCATGTCTTCCTAACTACCTCGCCTAAATTTCATCTCGAATTTCCCCTAAATCAAGTTCTAGAAACCCTAATGTCATGAATTTGGGTGATAGATAATCATTTTCAAATCAACTAGACAGTTATATAATGAGTTTACGTGCTCATGCAAGTAGGATCTATACTAACTATTACTAAAACATAACGTTAAACACACAGAACATACATGCATAAGCTTTACGCTCGACCTCAATAAACAACCAGGGGATAGACTCATCATTGGGTAATGACCCAGATGAAGTCAAAATTCAGCACATGCACAAAAACTACCCTAAACAAACATGCACACGTAAAAACAGTAAAACATAAACTATAACTAACACATACTAACAACATACTACACATCACACCCGACTCAAATAGGCAATGTACAAAACAACCCTATCAGTGATCTCAATGATAGTATATAGCATGATAATGAAGACGGGGGTTTAGAACACGTACTTGGGAGGCGAGAGAATCTCGCCTCCGAATTAAATCGGCTATGACGGATCTAATTTTTTTTTTCTTGGGTTGCCTCCCAAGAAGCGCTTGGTTTAAGGTTGTTAGCCTGACACACCGAAGTGCTCATCAAAGAGTGGCTTCCGCCCATAGTAAGTGTCGTACAACACTACGTATGGGTCTTGGTTCAGTACGCCCTCAAGCTTGGCTAAATTTGCCTCTGATAGGCCCAAGCTTTCAACAAGATGCTCCACCGGATCATATACTTGGTGGGTATGGAAGAACGTTGCCACTGGCAGCAAGGGACAAATGAGCCATATCGGATTCTTGTAGATGTGATCGTTTGAGATCGATGGTGGCATCACTAGCTTGAATTCAAACGGTGAAAATTCACAACGATTCATGTGTGAATCTCCATCGATCTCACCCAAGTACCTCCCGCTTGTCTCCGGTTCCTTGTGGTGGCTTTCGATGAATGTATCTTGTGTATCTCCCAGTGCCACCACGTCTGACTTGGCCTCAATCAAGCAGATAAGCTGATCGATTTACATCTGCAAAGATATTACGGTCGTATCGATGTCGGTGCAGACTGTCTTAATATAATCAAGACGATCCTCGTGCTCGTTGATCCGGTCATTTGTTTCCCTCAAGACTCTATGAGTTTCTCCCATGACAGTAGCGAATATTTCTTCTAGGTCGGGGGATGACTCCTCATCTTGATCCAGAATGTCAGTCTATGGCTCCATAGTATTAAAACTCTAATAATCAAAGGCCACCATGTCTTCTAGCAACCAATAGGCTTCGTTCGCAGTTAGTTGGTTGAAAGAGGTGGTACCGTTTCCTCTTTCAACCCACATTCTAGTTCCGGCTTGTAACCTACCGAGGAAGTTCAATAGTTGACACTCCCTCGGGAAACAATGGTTAGGCAACCAGAATAGCAATTCCTTGTAACGATCCCAATCACTATAAAATGGCTCAGAATCCTATTGAAAGAAACGCAAGAGTACCTGTTGATCTAACATCTTCAAGCACCCTACAGGAAAACAAAAACAAAAACTACAAAAAAAAAAAATTATAAACAAAAGAAATGCCTAAAGTAAAATCGGGTGATTTACTCACGATATCTATAATAATCAAAAAACCAATCCATGACAACGGCGCCAAAAAGTTGGTGGCACATAATTAACGCATGCCACTTACACCGCAAGTGTACGGGTCAAGTTTTAGTATAGATGGAGGGAGTAAGGGTACCATGTCCACAGGGAATGGTTGAGATTATTATCGAGTACTGCGATTATAATAACCTAATTTTATCTAGGCGAAAATAAATGTGTTTATAATTAATTAATACTAATACTAAATTGATTAATCTAACTATACTAATACTAATATTGAGATGTTTAAGGAAAATATTGCCTAGGGATTAACTTTGTTTACAAAAATGTGTTTGGTCTCATTTTAGTTTACGTTAACGGCGTTCGACCTATTTGACAATCTCTGTATCGTAAACTCACTCGCCACTTCTCTCGAGTGTAAGATGAGTGAATACGTGACTTCGTGTCAATAAAGAAATCCTCCTCAACGTATTAACAACACTAGGTCACGTGAGTCTCATCCCAACGTCATTGATTGCAAATTTTCCAACTCCCTCTTGGGTTATTGGATCATCGCGTTGTGTTTACCTTAGTCCGAATTCGGGGTTACCTCTCCCCAAGTGTCAAAACCCATATTCTCTAATTATCTAAACAAGCATAATATCAAAGAATAATGGTAAACACAATCAAAATAGTGAAGAACAACCATTAAACGAAACACAAACTCAAACAAACAACAATTTCATAAATTATATTAATCACTAGATAAAATCCGTTTAGCTCATGGCCATAACCGTTTATATAATGAAAAAGGAGCTAAACATGATCAACTAACTACTGAAGTTAAGAAAATAAAGAAGAAATAAAAGAAATTTAGCCATAGTCTGAAAATTTACCGCTAAAAATATTTCGGGATTGCTTCTCCTTCTTTGCAATGTGTTATTCTCCTTCGAAATTGGTTGAACACTCCCAAAACCTCTCTCTAAAATATCCTAACTCTAATGGAGCTCTAATGGCCGGAGGAGAGGAGTGGGGAAGAAATAGGGAGCAAAAATATCCTAAATCTGTATAGAGGTCACTGCCTAGGCAGTAGGTATGTTGGTTTGATCTTCGCCGCAGCGGTGGAGGAGCTAGTGGATTCAGGTCTCTCTACAGTTTTAGTACCACGACAGTGGTTCTCACCACTGTGGCAGTGAGTTTACAGCAACTTAGGCCTATCTCTGCATATTCACCGCCTCGGCGGTGGTCTGGCTGTCTTGGCGATGGGCTGCCTTTCAAAATATTGCTCTCGTGCTTGTTTTTCTACCGCTCTTCCACCGTTCTTGATTCGATTTGATCGTTTATGACCTGTTTTCATACTCTTTTACCCCCACACCTGATTTATAGTAAAAATAATAAAAACATATTAAAACGTAATAAAACGTAATAAACGTACTAAAAAACTAACAATTTCGGTTTGAAAATATATAGGTAGATCACACCTATCAGTTTCACCGCTGCGGCGGTGGATTTGCAGAAAGTTTAGGGGCTTCTCTGCATTTTGACCGCCGCGGTGATTGTTTCATCGTTCTTAATCCGATTTGATTGTTTATGATCCGTTTTAATTCCTTTTCACCCCATACACCTGATTTATAACAAAAAGAATAAAAAGGTATTAAAACATAATAAAACGTAATAAACGTACTCGAAAACTAACAAATTTAGTTTGGAAATAGATATGTAAATTACACCTATCAACTACCTCCAAACTTGGAATTTTGTTAGTTCTTGAGCAAAACACCCACACAATACATGAAAATATAACAACTAATTATGAAATTAATAACTAAAAACGAAAAATATTAAAAACAATACTGTGTAAGTTTTGAATATCATCTACCAGCCAAATGATTTTTCTCTCATCGGCCCCCAATCTTATCAAGTTTAAGAGTAAAACACACCATGTGGTGTTCTAGAATTTCAACGTTCAATAATAGTAAGCATCATTCTAGATCTTATCAAAGTGTGTGTGTTAAAACTTAAATATACAACTATCCGTTGATCAGATGAGATTATCCCTAAAAAAGTTTATGACGAAAACCATTTAGGTATAGGGAATCCATAAGCCTGACTGGGGATATATTCTCTACTAATGTAGGCTTGTAAGTTCAAAAAAATCAATAGGTCTTGGTTCAATTTTTGGAAAATGGCCAAGGGTATATCGGATATAGAAAACAGGTTAACATCGTTAACTTGACAATACCCGAGGCACATGCTTGGTGCTCTCACACTCGAAAGCTCACAGATAAAATTGAAACAACCCTAAACATACATTTATTGATGTACTCACTTGTCAAAAGAAACGAAAAATTTAAATAATATTTACATATGTTTTTTTTTTTCCAAACAATATACCACACCCCCAAACTTATTCGATTATTAAAATTTCACGGGTATGGTTAAAATGAAAGAAGACTGACAAGTGAGTACTCAAATACCGAACAAATTAAAAGTTCATCCTAAACCCAACCGCTTACTTCAAGTAGCATTTGCAACTGCTAGCTTGATTCACTCAAATTGTGCCTTTGGCTCAGCAATACAGGTTTAAAAAAGTTCAATCGGTTAGGGTATTTGTTTAAGTATTCAAAATTGAAATGGTTTTCAAGCTTCGATAGGGTTGATAGGTGTGATCTACCTATATATTTCTAAACCGGTTTTGTTAAGTTTTAGAGTATTTGTATAAGTATTTTATTACATTTTAGTTAGTTTTTATTCTTTTTGTATAAATCAGGTGTGTGGGGGTAAAAAGGCATGAAAACGGATCATAAACGGTCAAATCAGACCAAGAACGGTGTGAAATCAAACATAGAGGCATAATTCTGAAAACCAGTCCACCGCCTAGGCGGTCAATATGCAGGATGGACCAAAATGTTATTGACATCCCACCGTCTAGGCGGCGAAAGAACAGGATGGTCCCTGATTCCACCGCTGACTTCATCGCCTAGGCCGTGGCTTAACTGACATACCTACCGCCTAGGCTGTGACTCTGCACAACTGTTTTAATATTTTGAGATATTTTTAGGATATTTTGCCTATTTAATCCATTCTCATCTCTCATTTTTGGGTCTCTCTTGGCATGCTACCACCCTTGGGCTATACTTAGGGTTGGGTAGAGGAGTATTAGAGGGAGAGCTGACATCCCGAGGGAGAGGAAGATGGTAAAGCGATCGTTGAACATTCTTAGTAGCTAAACTTCGGACAACGCTAAGTTCTTCAATTTATTCCATTATTTCTTTAACTTAGGAATTTGTGAACATGTTTAGCTCGTTCTTATTTATAAATGCGATTATGGCAGTTAGTGAAACATGGATTGTGTAGGGATTAACAATATATTTATAAATATGTCTTTCGAATGATTTTGGGGTTGTGTTTATGTTTGTTCTTCGAAGTTTGATTGTGTTTAGTGTATTGTTATATTTATTATGCTTAGATAGATATATCGAGAATACGGGGTTTGACACTCGGGAGAGGTAACCCCAGATTCGGATCTAGGGTCGTTAAGACGTTGAGGGGGACTTCTTCATTGACTCAAAGTCATGTATTCCCCCGTCTTACACTCGGGAGAGGTGGCGGTGGAGTTTACGAATTGAGATTATCGATAGGGTAAACACAACGCGACGATCCAATAACTCGATCGAGAGTTGGATTGTGTGTAATTAACGACATTGGGGAGAGACTCACGTGACCTAGGGTCGTTAAGACATTGAGGATGACTTATTCATTGACACGAAGTCATGTATCCCCCGTCTTACACTCGGGAGAGGTGGCGGGGGAGTTTACAAACTGAGATTGTCAAATAGGTCGAACATTGTAAACGTAAGTCAATCGAGATCGAACACGTATTTGTAAACCAAGTTAATCCCTAGACAATTCTTCCCCCTAAAACATCTCATTATATTAGTATAGTTAATTTAGGTCATATTAGTATTAGTATTAATTAATTAAATACATTTTTTTTTAGCCTAGATAAAGTTAGGTCATGATAAACACGGTACTCGATAATAACGACAACCAGTCCTTGTGGATACAATACCCAATCTTTCAAGATCACATTATACTAAAATTTTGACCTTGTACACTTGAGAGTAGTTAATACACGAGCGTGTAACAACCGCTTCGCCGTACAAGTTTTTCGCATCGTTGTCGGGGATGGGTTGTTTGTCATATTTAGTTTTCGATAATCGCCACCAAGTTTTTGGCACCGTTGCCGGGGATTGGATAGAGTTATTGTCGATATTGTGAGAAAATGACTCAATTTTACTTTACGCATTTCTTTTGTATATAATTTTTGTTTGTAGTTTTGTTTTTATTTCCTATGCAGGGTACTTAGCGATGTTAGATCGACTGGTATTGATGTGTTCCTTTCAACGGGATTCCAAGCCAAGCATTTATAGTGCATGACCACGTACATAAGCCGGTGAGATGTGTCGTTGAAAGATCGAGCCGAACAAAGCAAAATCTCACCAAGCTTGAGGGCAATCTGAAAATGTCGGGCCAAGGACATTAAACCACGCGCTTTTTGGGAGGCAACCTAAGGTAAAAAATAAATTAAATCCGTCACATCCGACTTGATTCAGAGGCGAGATTCTCTCGCCTCCCAGGTACGTGTTCTACACCCCCTTCGTTAGCATGCTTTAATTTCATATGTTGAGAATGATGATTGGGCCACTGAGAACACTGTTCATTTTAAGTTTGGAAGTGATGTGTAGTATAATATGTTAAATGTTTTATTGTTTTCTTGTGTGCTTGTTTGTTTAGGTTAGTTTGTGTTTATTTGTTGTTGTTGTGTGCATGCTGAGTTTTGCGTTCATCTGAGCCATTACCTAATGATGATATTACCCCCTGGTTGTTTTTGAAGTCAAGGGTAATACCCATGCATGTGTTTTCTGTGTGCTTGATAATGTTTTTTTTGGTAAAAGTTATTGTAGATCCTAATTTGCACGAGTACATAGACTCAATGTATTTCTATTCAATTGATTTGAGGACGATTATCGATTAGCCAAATTCATGACAAATTAAGGATTCTAGACCTGATTGAGGGGAAGGTTGAGGCAAAATCCTAGGCGAGGTAGTTCAAGAGACGTGATTTAGGCAGTTGTTTTGTCACTTGAGCCTTTTTAAGCCTACCTTGTAACATGATTATCCCTCGTTACCCTATCGAAGCCTAAAAACTTTTTCAATTCTGAACAAATAAACAAATACCCTAGCCAATTGATCTTTTTCCAAACCTTTATCGCTTAATCGAAGGCACAAATTTGAGTGAATTAAGCTAGCAGTTGCAAATACTACTTGATGTGAGTGGTTGGGTTTAGGGCAAACTTCAGATTGGTTCGGTATTCGAGTACTCACTTGTCATTTTTCTTTCATTTTAAACCATACCCGTAAAATCATACTAATCGAATAAGTTAAAAGTTACAAAAAGAAAAAAAAAATTACATTTCTTTGACAACTGAGTATATCGGTCTAAAATGTTTATTTAGAATTGTTTCCAATTTTTATATGGGGGTTCGAGAGTGAATGTGCCAAGCATTGAGCCTTGGGTAACGTTAAGTTAACAACGTTAACCCGTTTTTCATTCTGAAGTACCATTGGCCAAATATTTCAAAATCCAACCAAGTCCTTCTGATCTCTATGAACTTCCAAGCCTACATTAGTGGAGAGTGGACCCCAATAATGCATATGGATATCCTAGTCCTTTATGGTCTAAGTTATGAGTTTTGTTGGTGGATAATCCAATTCGGTCGTTGTATAGCTATATTATTGAGTCTCGCACAAACACGTTTACAGGATCTAGAATAGCGTTCACCATTATTTCATGTAGAAATTCTAGAACATCACATGATGTGTTTTACCACTTGAACTCGATATGACTGGCAGTTGTTGAGGGAAACATGACTTGGTCGTTAGAAGAATGTAAAACTCGTATATCATTATGTTTAGATTGTTTGTGTTTAGGTTGTTTGTTATTTAATTTAGTTATGTTTTTCATTTTCGTGTGAATGTTTTGCTCGAGGACTAGCAAAATTTTAATTTTGGGGGTATTTGATAGGTGTGATCTACCTATATATTTCCAAACCGGTTTTGTTAAGTTTTAGAGTATTTTTATAAGTATTTTATTACGTTTTAATTAGTTTTATACTTTTTGTATAAATCAGGTATGTGGGGGTGAAAAGGCGTGAAAACGGATCATAAACGATCAAATCGGACCAAGAATGGTGGAAGAATAGTGTGAAATCAAGTATAGAGGCATAATTCTGAAAACCAGCCTACCACCTAGGCGTCCAGACTACCGCCAAGGCAGTTAATATGCAAGATGGACCAAAATGTTACTGACATGCCACCGCTTAGGCGATAAAAGAACATGATGGTCCTTGATTCCGCCGCTGACTTCACCACCTAGGCCATGGCTTAACCGACATACCCACTGCCTAGACCGTGACTCTGTACTGCTGTTTTGATATTTTTAGATATTTTCAGGACATTTTGCCTATTTAATCCATTCCCAACCCTCATTTTTGGGTCTGGGTTTCTCATATAATTCTTGCAGCATGTATTTCTTCATTTGCTATGGTAAGCATTCCTTCAATAAATGTTTCAGCATAATTTAATACACCGAGAAATCTTTGTAAATTCAACAAATAATTCTTTTTTAACACGTAATTCTCCATCAGGGCAATAATCTCCATAATTGCTAGCTATTAAATCTTTTAAATATTAACGAATAGCATAAAGTAAATTAACTTTTCTCCAATTGCTTAGTCGCAAATCTTTATAAGCTGAATTAATAGAGGGCATTTCAGAATAAGCATATCTTAAATCCATCATTCTTTCCATTCCTTTTATAGCAGATGTTATTTGATCATAAAAGTCATAAACATCATATTTCATAGCAATGATTAATTCGTCAAAAGCAAGCATGAATTTATCTAGAAAAACTTGGTCATTCATAATTCTCCTTTTGTGGGATTATCAGTTTCTATAATTTCACACAAGTATTTTCTAATTCTATTCAAAATTTCTATTTTTCTATCATCACTCCTCCTTTCATTATTATCTCTTTGTATTTGTGCATAGGCAGTATCAATATTTGAAGATAGTTGTATTATAGGTTTGTTAGCAACAAAAGTAAGATAAGCACGTAGTAAGGCTTCAATTTCTTCATGAATTTTTTTAACATCTTCAGACTTTCCTAATTCAATACTTTCAAAAGCAGGTATAAATTTCTTCACAAATTCTTTTTTATTCATGATGAGAGAGTTCTGGTAAAAGGAATTTTTTTTTTCTTAAAAATAGAGTACTGGTTTGTAAATATTATGATAAAAGCTTTAGGTCTCGTGATATGTATACCTCTTCCTTACCAAGCTTTACTTTATACCTGTAGAGGGTCTACCACGTCTTCTTTTAGAACTCACGACCGTAGCCTCCAAAGGCCGCTTCAGTATTCCAGTGTCAATCCATGGTACCCAAAAAACGCCTAACTCCGGCAAACAGGGCTGAAGGACTTCCAGACACAATACCAAGCCTAGATCTTAGTTCTAATAAAAGATAGGATAATATCCTCATAGGTGATATGAGTAAATATGCTAAGGAAAATGTAACACATATTTTTGAAACACTAAATACTTTATTTCATAATATATCACAAACTTTCCTCTGGTGAGGAGTTTACAAGCACATTTTTTACAAGGGATTTGCAAGGTGGGTTGTTCAACTCTGATTCTTTCAAGAGTTTGAACCCCTTTTTATACATAAAATCCTTCTGACAGAATAAAGTTTTAGTACATCACGAGTGTTTCTCTTTTTTCAAAAGTAAACAGTTTCAAACAAAAACAGTAATATTTCATGTGAGTGAACAGTTTCAGCACAGTAGTAGCATAGTAGCGCCGTCACTTCTGGACAAACATAGTGACTCTTCTCGTGAATGAACCGGTTTCGGCATGTGGATCTCTTTTTGTCTGATCAGATTCTTCTAGCACATGATTCCAAACCACATAGTTTTACGGATGTCTACATTGAGACGTTTTACAGTACTAGCACTTCCTCATCGCTTTCACCATTGATGTCAGCCCAAGCTATCTTCTTTTCAACAGTTTCTTTGCAGTAGTCACAAGTTCCTTCTGGATGTTTGAGCACTTGGCAAGTTAATTTTTTAACAGTAGGGCTTGCTGAGAATTTTACCTTTTGTATCATTTCCATCCATTTTATAGCAGAGGCTTTTGCGGCACCATAGAATTGACTACACTCAGTAGTTAATATTAAAAGATTATCAGTACTCATAGGGTAAACATACCCTTTATCCCATTCGATGAATTTCTTTAGTTTCTTCTCCAGGACATAAAACCCTAAAGCTCTCTTTGTAGCAATAAAATGTTCGAGTTGTCCATCTTCAAGGAGTTCAGGTGCTTCTTTAAACACTTGATTAGGGTTATATTCGGGTATCAGATTAGCACGATTTTTTGATAGCTGGACTATATGATAAGCATCATGTCCTTTTTCGGGGGCAGCACTAAAACATTTTATCAGAATAGTATGCTGATTTCTTTGGTCATGGAAGCTTTTGATGGCTTCTTGCACCCTCTTTGGCAATCCTTTTTCAGCACTAGTCTTTGGGTCCGAGATAACAAAATCTAAATATCCGAATTCGAACATATTTTCAATTTCGTTAGCAGGAGTTTCGGGTAAGCAGGCCATTCTAGGATACTTTCCTTCATGAAAGGGATAGATAGTAGAATCCTCAGTTACTCGAATTTTATAAGCAATTTTAAGGTTGTCAATGTAATTTTGATAAAAATTCTCATTTAAACATTTGAGCATGTTACTTTTGGCTTTAGAAGAAGAAGAGGCAACTTCAGCAAATCTTTTCTCCGGGACAACAGGATTTGATGGAGGTTTTATAAAGGGTACAAATTTTTGAACAGGAGAGCTAGGAACCGTAAGGGTTTCCTGAGCTTTTTTCATTTGGTCAATATATTGATTGGGCGAGCGGATAAGGGTAACCTTTTGCAGGTTATCAATAACTTGGCTTATTGGGTTTTTAGAGTCAATGGGTTTTGGAGCACTGGATGAGTCATCGGTTTTTGGAGTACTGGACGAACAATCATTCTTTTTATCATCATTTTTTGAAGCACTGGAGGCTTGGCCTTCCGTCTCTTTTTTCTTTTTAGCACTTTTGCTCTTATGCAAATGAATTAGTTCCTCAACAACACTGAGAAAATAATGTCCTTGCGAACAATATTTCTCCATTGTTTCAACAGCACTTAAGGGTATCTTGATTGAGATCTCTGGAATCTCTTCAGTTTTCATGACCTTCCCTGGAGAGAAAGTCAGCAAGAATATTTTGTTTACCACTTCGATGAATAACGTCAAAATTATAGTGTTGGAAAAAAGTTTGCCACCCATTCATTTTATTATATTCAGGACTAGTTGGTAATTTATTAAATATAAATCCTTTAACTTGAGTATTATCAGTAACAACAGTGAACTTTTTTGGAATAAGAAAATATCTAAACTTTTCTATTCCCTTTTTTATAGCAAGCAATTCTTTTAGATTACTGTGGTAGCGTTGTTGTGTTTCAGTAAATGTTCCACTGGTATATCTACAAATTTTTCCAATAGTAGTTTTTAAAATAGCACCCCAATAGGCATTGGATGCATCAGTTTCAAGAATCAGATCATCTTCATCAGATGGTAAAGTTAATCTTGGTAAATAAGCAGTAAGATTTTTAATCTCTTTTATTTTATTTGAAAGTTCTTGTGTCCATTCAAATTTAACACCTTTTTTAAGTAGTCTTTGAAAAGGTTGTCTATGCTTTGCTAATCCTTCAATAAATGTTTCAGCATAATTTAATACACCGAGAAATCTTTGAATTTGTTTTTTATCTTCCAGAATATCGGGGAAAGCAGTAATCTTTTCACAGATATGGGGTTGCATTTCAATTCCTGTGGCGTCAATTATTAGTCCTAAAAATTCTATTTTATTTTTTCCTATTTCAGCTTTCTTTTTAGATAACAAAATTCCTCGTTCTTGGCATCGGTCTGCGAAAATATTAAGATGTTTTAAATGATCTTTTTCATTTTCTGAAAATATAAGTATATCATCAACGTATACAATACAGAAGTTAGACATCTTACCAAATACTTTATCCATCCGTCTTTGGAATATTTGAGGAGCATTTTTTAATCCAAATGGCATAACTAGCCATTCGTAATGACCATTAGGTGTACTGAAAGCAGTTAGCGGAACAGATTCTTTTGTTAATTTTATTTGCCAAAATCCACTTTTACAGTCAAATTTTGAAAAAATCTTTTTTCCTTTGGTTCTATTAATTAGGCTTTCTTTATGAGGTAGGAAATATCCATCAAATTTAGATTTTTCGTTTAGCTTTTTATAGTTAACCACCATTCTAGCTTTTCCTCGTTTGATTTCAGAATGGTTTCTAACCATGAAGGCAGGACTAGAGTGGGGACTTTTACTTTCTTGTATTAATTTTAATTTTAGAAATTCCTGGATTTGTTCATCAAATTCTTTGATATCAATCTCAGAATATCTCATTGGTCTTACTCATGAGAAAACTTATCATCTAGATTAGTTATATGACAAAACTTAGAACATTAAATGCAATGCAAAAAACTCAAGAAGAACTTTTAAATTTAAGCTTAGGAGAAAGACTTGATTATTATAAGGACCTTTCTAAAATTGCTAATGTTGAACTAGGAATAATAAGTTTAATTAATAAAAAGAAATACTGTAACTCAGAAGATATGGAAGAATTATTTGAAGAAGTTATAAATGATGAAAAATTTGATAAAAAGCCTAATAGTATTGGATTACCAAAATATCGCGATGTATATTTGCCAGAATCATCTCTGTTTGGATATCATGCTATAAATTGGCTACAAGTTTATAAACAAGAAACCAGTGAAAAGCTTTCTTTAATAAACTATGCTTTAAGCCAAACTAATCTTTTTAAAGAGATCAAGGATCTTATAAAATGGAAAGTACTCAAAGATTTACATGATCATTACACTAATACTGCTAAAAATGATTCAGACAATGAAGCTGAACCTTCAGGAACTTACGATAAAGAAGATTCTGTTTTTGATTATTATGATTCTGCCCAAAATGAGACTGATTAAAAATGTCTATTGAAAAAATTGATGAAAATACTGAACTACCTAAAGGACTTGCGATTATAGTAAATAATCAAGAAAAAATAATGAATGCCGTAATTAATAACAAGATATTAATAGAAAACTTAAAAATTGAAAGAATTGGAATAAGAGAGTTCCCTATGCCATCTTATAGAAGAGCTTATGTCTTGAATACTGATGATAATGAAACTGCATCTTTAAATAGTGATGAGGATATAGAAATATTAGAAGAATTAAATGTCCTAATGAACACTGAAGCAAGTACTAGTGGTGTTAGACAACCAGTCAACCCAACTACTTCCGGTCAAAGCACACAAACAACTCAGCCTGTTCAACCAGAAACTACTAGTGCTACAACATCAACACCTCCTCCTCAAAGAAGAGTAACAGACTTTATAAATGACCCTTCTCTCTTTACACCTCCTTCTGTAAACGAAACATTTCCTGAAAATACCAACTCAAACCCTGCATTTAGAAATTCTAGAAAAGGAATAGCAAGTGCCAAAAGGGAATTGCTTAGACAAAAATTTGAATTACCTAAAACAGAAAGTATTTCAGAAAATGGAATTTATTTGAATTTAGATAATTATATGGGAAACTTCTCTCTTATGGAAGAAATAATTAGTAAGTGGGTAAAATCTCTATACACCATAATTATATTAAAAAATGCTCTTAACCAAGAAGAAATTACTGAAGATCCGTTTTCAAAATGGATACCAATGACCTTTTTAGGAAACGTTAGTAATTGGTGGACTAATTTAGGAATTGCTCTTAAAAATAAAATAAGAACTGGAGTTTTTACTGCGAATCTTGATGCTGCAAGTGAAGAAGGTGATGTTGCTAAAGTAATAGGAAGATTTGAGAATGCTATTAGAAAAGAATTTTTGGGACAATTCTGGGATAAAAATGCCGAAGAAGTTCAAAGAAGAAATAAAATAAACGCTATAAATCATTTGATAAATATAAGAATTTGTAATATGTGCTACTTTGAGGTATACACTAATGAATTTGCCAAACATTATTACAAAGCTGATTTTAACACCTATGAACAACAAGTCTATCTAGACATGTATTTTTCTAAATTACCTTCACAATATGCTAGAGAATTAATAACAAGCTATAAATCTATACCCAATTGGCAAATGGAAGATTCTTTAGGAACAAGAATGGAATATGCTCAAAGACAAAGGTGGTAATAGAGTTTACGAACTGAGATTGTCGATAGGGTAAACACAACGCGAGGATCCAATAACCTGGTCGGGAGTTGGATTGTGTGCAATCAATAACGTTGGGGAGAGATTCACGTGACCTAGGGTCATTAAGACATTGAAGGGGACTTTTTCGTTGACACAAAGTCATGTATTCCCTCATCTTACACTCAAGAGAGGTGGCATGGGAATTTATGAACTGAGATTGTTAAATAGGTCGAACACCGAAAACGTAAGTCAATCGAAATCGAACACATATTTGTAAATCGAGTTAATCTCTAGACAATTCTTTCCCTTAAAACATCTCATTATATTAGTGTAGTTAATTTAGGTTATATTAGTATTAGTATTAATTAATTAAATACATTTGTTTTTAGCCTAAATATAGTTAGGTCATGATAAACCTGGTACTCAATAATAATGACAACCAATCCCTGTAGATACAATACCTGATCTTTCAAGATCACATTATACTAAAACTTTGACCTCGTACACTTGCGAGTAGTTAATATGTGAGTGGTGGCCGCAATTCATGTGTTATCACTTTCACCGCAAGCGTAGATCAAGTTTTAGTATAGCGGACCTTTTAGTCGGGTATCGTATCCATAGGGATTGGTTGAGATTACTATCGAGTACTGCGATTGTCATAACCCGACTTTATCTAGGCTGCAAAAATGGAATATAAAATTAAACTAATACTAAAATACTACTTTAACAATACTAGTTACTAATATGAGATAGTTATGGGATGTATTATCTAGGGATTAACTCTATTTACTTAAATGCGATTGATTTCATTTAGTTTACAATAATCGTGTTCGACCTATTTGACAATATTGGTATCTAAAACTCCTTCGCCACCTTTCCCGAGTGTAAGACGGGGGATATAACACAACTTTGTGTTAACGAAGAAGTCCCCCTCAACATCTTAACGACCCTAAGTTGCGTGAGTCTTGCCCAAACCTCCTTGATTGCACACAAAACCTCAGTTCGTAAACTCCCTCACCACCTCTCCCGAGTGTAAGACGAGGGATATAACGTGACTTCGTGTCAACGAAGAAGTCCCCCTCAATGTCTTAACAACTCTAGGTCACATGAGTCTCGCCCTAACGTCATTGATTTCATGCGTTGTGTTTACCCTATCGACAATCTCAGTTCTAAAACTCCACCGCCACCTTTCCTGAGTGTAAGACAAGGGAATATATGACTTTGAGTCAATGAAGAAGTCCCCCTCAACGTCTTAACGACCCTAGGTCATGTGAGTCATACCCCAACGTCATTGATTGTCCACAATCCTAACCCCGATCAGGTTATCGGATCATGGCGTTTGTTTATTCTAATCCAAATCCGAGATTTTTCAAAACCTGTATTCTCAATATATCATTCTAAGCATGATAAATAAACAATATGATAAACACACTCAAATATTGAAGAACAATCATAAAAAAAAACACAATTAAACCAAAACTACGTTTTTATAAACGATATTAATCCCATACATAATCTATGTTTAACCTATGGCCATAGCTGTTTATATAATTAAAACTAGGCTAAACATGCTCAAACATATATTGAAGACAAGAAATAAAAGGAAAAATGGATGAACTTAGCTAATATTCGAAGATTAGCCGCTAAAACCGTCCACCGAATGATTCTCCTTCTCCGCATGTTGATCTTTTCCTTCGGATATGTTTGAGCACTCCCCATACTCTCTCTATATACTAACCTAATCCTTAAGGGTTGTAATGGCCGGGGGGTGCAAAGGAAGGGGAAGGAAAGGGGTCTTTATAAGCAAAATATCTCAAAATATCTAATAAATATTTAGGTTGTGCAGAGGCTCTCCGCCTAGGCGAAGGGAATCCACCGCCTAGGTAGAGACTAGGTCGGTTTGGTGACCGCCTCGGCGATGAAGACAGTGATGGACGTGGAAAAGTTTATGATGGATTTCCGCCTAGGCGGTGGAATTCATCTCCTAGGGCTGTCAGTAGCCATTTGTCTTTCTCAGCTTCTTCACTGCCTAGGCAGTGGACCTGTTTCACAATTTTGCCCCCGAGCTTGTGTTTCCATTGTTCTTCAACCACTTTTGGTTCGATCTCATCATTTTCTCTCTAGTTTCCTATCTTTTTGCCCCTACTTGATTTATACAAAAAGTAATAAAACTAATTAAAACGTAATAAAATACTATATAAACGCTCGAAAACTAACTTAATTCGGTTTGGAAATATGTAGGTAAATCGTACCTATCAGTGAGCGTGTAACAAACGCTCGATGTATAAGGGTGACGAGGGATAATTGATATTACATGGTAGGCTTGAAAAGGCTCAAGCGACAAAATGACTGCCTAAATCCTATCTCTTGAACTACCTCGCCTAAGATTTTGCCTCGAATTTCCCCCAAATCAAGTTCTAGAATCCCTATTATCATGAATTTGGGTGACGGATAATTGTTTTCAAATCAATTAGATAGTACTATATTAAGTTTACGTGCTCGTGCATTTAGGATTTATAATAACTTTTACTAAGACGATACGTTAAGCACATAGAACACACATGAATGAGCTTCACGCTCGACCTTAATAAACAATCAGGGGATAGATTCATCATTGGGTAATGACCCAGATAAAGTCAAAACTCAACATATAATAATAACTATCCTAAACAAACATGCACAAGATAAAAACAATAAAACATAACTAACAACATAAACACATACTAAACATACTAACACATCACCACCAACTTAACACTAGCAATGCCCAAAATGACCCGTCAGGGATTCCAATGACATCATATAGCATGATAATGAATATGGGGGGGGGGGGGGGTTTAAAACACGTACCTGGGAGACGAGAGAATCTCGCCTTCAAATCAATTTGACGGAGATGGATCTAACTTATTTTTTTTCCTTGGGTTGCCTCCCAAGAAGCGCTTGATTTATGGTTGTCAGCCTGACATGCCAAAGTGCTCGTCAAAGAGCAGCTTCTGCCCATAGTACATGTCAAATAACTCTACATACGGGTCTTGGTTTAATATGCCCTCAAGATTAACGAGATTTGGCATGATATGGCTTGGGCTTTCAACTCGATTCAGCTCCATCTCTTGTACTTGGGGAACTTGAACGTACTGAGCTGGAAACGAGGTAGGGTAGGTGAGCCTCATCGGATCCTCATAAATGCGATTGTCTTGGCTCAGGGGTGGCATCACCAACTGGAATTGAAACGGTGGAAACTCACAATGATAAATATGTGAATCTCATTCGCTAATCCACACTTGAGGTGTTGCATCTGCATGATCATCTTCAATCTCACCCAAGTACCTCCAGCTTGTCTCCGGTTCCTCCCGGTGACTTTCATAATTGGATTCGGCTTATTCGCCTCTCAGTGCCACCATCTCTGTCTCGGCCTCAACAAAGCAGATAAGTTGACCGATTTGCATCTGAAGAGATGTTATGGTCCCATCAATCTCAGCACAGACCGTCTCGATATTGTCAAGACAATCCTCGTGCTCATTGAGTCGATCATACGTCTCCCTCAATAATCTCTGAGTATCCCCCATAACGGTAGCAAACACGTCTTCTAAGGTAGGGGAAGACTCTTCATCTTGATCCAAAATGTCAATCCATGGTGCCGTAGTTTCGAAACTATCCCCCAAGCTTTTATGACTTGGTGAACAATTCCACCTATGATTATCATAGGCTGTCATTTCCTCCAATGGCCAAATATATTTATAATTAATAATATACTAATACTAAGTTAATTAATCTAATTATACTAATATTATATTGAGATGTTTAGGGAAAAGATTGCCTAGGGATTAACTTTATTTACAAAAATGTAATTGGTCTTGTATAGTTTACAATAACGGCGTTTGACCTATTCGATAATATTTGTATCATAAACTCACTCACCATTTCTCCCGAGTGTAAGACGAGTGAATGTGTGACTTCGCATCAATGAATAAGTCCTCTTCAATATCTTAACGACACTACGTCACATGAGTCTCGCCCCAACGTCATTGATTGCACACTTTCCAACTTCCTCCCGGGTTAATAGATCGTCGCGTTGTGTTTAACCTAGTCCGAATTCGGGATTACCTCTCATGAATGTTAAACCCCGTATTCTCAATATATATATCTAAGCTTAATAAACATAAAAATATGGCAAATACAATCAAATAGAGAAGAACAACCATAAACGAAACATAAACTCAAATGAACAATATATTATTAATCTCTAGAAAAAAATCCATTTAGCTCATGGCCATAACCGTTTATACAAGGAAATATGAGCTAAACATGCTCAACAGCCTACTAAAGTTACGAAATTAAAGAAAAAATGAAAGAAACTTAGCCGTAGTCCGAAGATTTGCTGCTAAAAATGCTTCGGGATTGCTTCTCCTTCTTCGCAACGTGTTCTTCTCATTTGGAATTGGTTGAACACTCCCCAAGACACTCTCAAAATATTAGGAGCCCTAAATGAGCTCTCATGGTTGAATGGAAGAGGAGAGAAGAAGAAATAGGGAACAAAATATCAAAATAAATATCTAATTTTGGTGCAGAGTGATCGTCGCGGCTGTGGGCTCACCGCCTCGGCGGTGGGTATGTCGGCTGTGTCTTCTCTGTAGAAGTGGAGGTGGTGGGGAGAGTAGAGACTGGCTGTTGTTTCACCACCGTGGCGGTGGGTCTCACCGCTGCGGCGGTGGATTTGTAGAAAGTTTAGGGGCTTCTCTACATTTTGATTACTGCGACAGCGGTTTCACCGTTCTTGATCCGATTTGATCATTTATGATCCATTTTCATCCCTTTTCACTCCACACACTTGATTTATAACAAAACGAATAAAAACATGTTAAAACATAATAAAATGTAGTAAATGTACTCGAAAACTAACAAGTTCGGTTTGAAAATACATAGGTAAATTACACCTATCACCCGGTCTGAACACCAATCTCGCCAACCTTGAGAAGTAAATTCCTATTCTCCTCCACCAGCTCGGAGGCATGAAGCTCTGGCCACTGTCAACCAGGTCGTAGCCAAGTCTAGAGGGAAAACAGTTATGGAATGTTGTATGGCCGAGATGAAGGCTGCACTCAACCCGATACAAGGCGCTGAAAGTACAACCGGGCTGCCTACTAGGGTATGATCTCATTTTATCGATGAAATCATAGATGAGCTTGTGTCATATAGATTCTCTAATCCCCTAGTATCCCAATATGATGGGACCACTGATTCTGTGGATCATCTTTCCATTTTTGTGTCCCACATGGATATGTACACCGCCTCTACGATAGTAAGGTATAAATTATTCTAGCTCACCTTGACCGATCCAGCTTGGACTTGGTTCAATGACCTAGATCCGACCTCGACATCAACTTTCCTACAGCTTGAGGAATAGTTCCTGACCCGATTCATCTGATCCTGGCACAGACCAAAGATCGTGACTCGTATCCTTGCCCTCAGGCTGGAGGTCAACGAGAACTTAGGTGATTACGTAGATAGGTTTTGGAAAAATTCACTCATTTGTGAAAGGGTCTTTAATATTGTGGCCCTAAATGTATTCATTAACGGATTGAGGCATAGAAGATTATCTTACGACTTGAGTTTATGGCCAGCTTTGTGCCTACGTGATGCCTTGGATTATGGTACCAGCTTCTATGAAGCTGACCTTATCGATATGGTGAAAAGAGAATGAGAAGGACTCTTGAAGAAGAAGGGCCAAGTTGATGAAGGCCCGAGACGATATCAAGGCTCAAGAACACTCCAGGTTGAAGGGCGGTTGGCACCCCTGCCTGGGGATCGGAGACCTCATCCACCCCTAGGGCCTCGCCAGCATGTGTTCAACCTCTTGATAGCCTCAGTTGCTATAATCTTCACTAAAAATACAGAGAAACAGATCTTCCCACCTACCCATCCCCTGAGGAAGAAACCTATGGGCAGGTCGACTACCAAATATTGTGACTTCCATCGAGATCGCGGCCATGCCATTGAAGAGTACTTCTAGCTAAAAGAATAAATAAAGGCCCTAATCAAGAGAAGTTACCTCAAAAACTATATGTGTAGAACGAATAGAGAACCCCAGTATGAGGGTGGTGACCGCTGAGATGAGCATTGTGGTCAGCGACGTAGGAAGAACAACAACTGACCTCCACCTCGTGACAACAAATTCAGAGATGATGATGACCAGAGAGTGGAAGGAAAAATAAATGTCATCCATGGTGGACTGGGTCTGAGGGGTAAAACCTCTTCATCCTGAAAGAAGTATGAGCACAAGGGTAAGAGAAAGGCCGAGCAGGATATGTATGAGGTCAGCACGGTTGATGCCTCCTCACACAACGTCATCTCCTTCAGCGAAGCCGACCTCAAGGGGGTGCACGTTCCCCATGATAATTCCATAGTTATTTCTACCTTGATTAACCATTTCAAGATAGGAAGGATTCAGTATAGTCTCACCCCGTAATAAGAAAGAAGTATAAATTCTCATAGGCTAGTTGGCCGCCCTAAATCGATTTATCTTCCAGTCCTCTAAGAAGTATCTCCTATTTTTTAAAATCCTCTGAGGGAACAAGGCCTTCGATTGGATCAAGGAGTGGTACAATGCATTTCAAGAGTTAAAGAAATACTTCTCTTCAGCTCTTCTACTCAGCATGTCGAAGAGAGCGAATGACCTGTTCTTCTATAATACGGCATCCACCACGGCTGTGAGCAGGAAAGAGGACGGTGTCCAGAGCCCAGTCTACTAGTCCAAAAAAGTCCTTATCGATGACGAGATGAGGTATACAAAATTTGAGAAGCTGGCCTACGCCCTATTGGTTGCATCGAGAAAGTTGAGGTAGTACTTCTAGGCTCATACCATCATCATGCTGACTGATCAACCCCTGAGGCAAATTCTCTACTCTACTGAGGTTTTTGGGTGGTTAATGAAGTATATCTTTGAGCTGGGCCAATTCCACATCGAATATCGGCGTAGAATAACGATAAAAGGATAGGTCTTAGCCGACTTCATTGCAGAGCTGACCTTCCTAGATAAAGAGCCCAACGCTGACCTGATAGCAGCCAAAAAGACCTTTCTACTGACCAATAAGGTCAATAAAGCCTAAGCTATAGCTACCGACCTGGGGTCCGATTCATGGTAGCTCTTTACCAACAGATCCTCTAACCAGAACAGTTCTGGTGCTGGGATGGTTCTCATTGCTCCAGATAAAGAGGAAGTGGAATATGCCCTCAAGCTAGGATTCTAAGCTACAAACAATGAAGCAGAATACAAGGCTCTCCTTGCTAGGCTGAGATTAGCCCTGGAATTAAACGTGAAGACTGTTCAGGTCCTGTGCGACTCCTAGCTTGCAGTCAACCAAGTGAACGGTGACTACCTAGCTAAGGATCCAAGCATGATAGCCTACCTGGAGAGAGTGAAGGCTCTAATGAATAATTTCGAAAATATGCAAGTCAAGTAAATACCCCGGAAAGAAAACAGGCATGTCGACGCCTTTTCTAACTTGGCCTCGGCGGTGGAACATATGCTCAAAAAAATAGTGCTCGTAGAATACCTTGTTATGTTGAGCATTGTTGCTTCGAATAAGATCGATACTATATGTGCTCTCAGCTCCAATTTGACCGAGATGGATCCGATCAGGAACTATCTCGCTAACGTGATATTTCCCGAAGACCAAGCTGAAGCAAGGAAGATGCGATACCAAGCTACAAGGTTTGTCCTAATTGATGGAATTTTATATTGCAAATTTTTCTTTGGTCCCTACTCCAGGTGCCTCTGACTCGAGGAGGCCGAGTTCGTATTGAGGGAAGTCCACGAAGGGATCGGTGGCAACCACTCGAGGGTCAGATTATTAGCTCTAAAAATGCTCTAATATGGGTATTAGTGGCAAAAAATGCTAGAAAATATGGGAGAATTCATCAAGAAGTGTGACAAGTGCCAGCGGTTTGCCGCACACCCTCATGCACCACCAATTGAGCTGGTACCGATGATAAGCCCGTGGCCCTTCGCACAATGGGGCATCGACCTCCTCGGTCCGTTCCCTCAAGGTACTGGCTAAGTAAAGTTCTTGGTCGTTTCTATATACTACTTTACTAAGTGGGTGGAGGCTGAGCCCCTGGTCAAGATAACCAAGGAGAAGATATGAGACTTTATGTAGAAGAGCATAATCTACCGATTTGGCATCCCCAAATCCATTATCTTGGATAATGGAAAGCAGTTCGACAATGACCTGTTCACCAACCTCTATTCTGGACTGAGGATAAGTACACATTTTCCTTCCCTGGCCACCCCTAAGTCAATTGAGGTCACCAGCAGGACCATTCTGCAAAATCTGAAGACATGGTTGGACAAGTTGAAGGGGTTATGGGTGGAAGACCTGTATCCTGTGTTGTGGGCCAACCACACAATGACCCAAACCCCACTAGTGAGATGCCATTTGCAATGACCTTCGGATCAGAAGCCGTCATTCTAGTTAAAATTAGTCTGCCCTTACCTTGAACTGCACCCTCTTTTAGCCGAGCTGATAATGAAGCAAGCTTGGCCTTGAGTCTGGACTTTTTGGAAGAGAGAAGGAAAAGAGCTCGATTACATTAGGTTGCGTACTAGCAGAGAGCAACCCAGTACTACAACAGAAGGGTCCGACCTAGGTCTTTCGACGTCGGAGACCTCATCCTCAAGAAGGTCACCCTTTCCACCAAAGACTAGAGCACCGACAAGCTTGCTCCTACCTAGAAAGGACCCTACTAGGTCACATGAGTAGCTCAGCCTGGCACATACGACCTGGAAACCAAAGAAGGGGTGCCTCGATACACCTCTAGAACATTGAGTACCTGAAGCACTATTATCCAAGAGAATAAGCATCTCCCTATACTTGTAGAAATTTTAATTTTTTGAAGCATGAAATGAGATTTTCGTTCAAAGAAAAAGTGTTCAGTTCAACATATTCTCTAATCTCCAAAATTTACACATGGTGCAATGGCGGAGACGAGTAGCCATCCGGCCCGTCAGGGGAAGAGACGAGCTATTATCTAACTGATTTCTAAATGAAATGTGAAGGTGAAGATGAGCAACCCCCTATTTTATAATAGGCTAGCACGGGCAACCCTCCAGCTGATCTCCAAAAAGAAACGGCATGCCAGCGCAAAACGTCGAGGTTGGTAACCAGCCCACTACACAGGTCGATAATATTAGCCCAGGGACTGTCCGCTATTATCCACTAATAACATTACATCGATCAAGATCAAAGACCTATAGCTAAGCATTTACTTCGTTATAGCCGAGCTGAGCTTAGGCAACCTAAAGGAACGATGCTCCTACAAGGAGAATTTGAGATAACCTAGGGCCAGAGAACGAGCTTGACTACAGAGAAATCACCTATGCCTGGCCACGTGAATCCACTGAGGTTTTGAAGTCTGTAGACTGAGAGTGCCCAACTCAGATCGGACACCCTCCCAAATAAGTCGACCACACGAACACAACCAACCCGAGCTCCTCTAGTCGGCTGGGGGGCAAAATGATCAAGGAAGGGTAAAGGGCTGGTGGACTGACCTAATTTCCCAGCACTAGAGTGAGATAACGTCTTATTAGTGGGGCATTCGATAGAAAGTTAAATTTTTCTCGGCGCTTCGCTTGATTGAGGAGTGACCTCTCGGTGTTGTGATAATGATTGGGGTGGTCCTAAGTCGAAATTTTGCAAGTGAAAACTGCTCGACACTAAAATTAAGACTGACTTGATTCCACACGTCGATTCCGCAAGACTATTCGGACAAAAGAGGTCAAAGTTTGTTGCAAAAAAATCCCAAGTGACAAAGAATCATTGAGCTGAATGTAGGCATGGAGACCAAAATATTCAAGGCCGGTGTGACTGTTTCTTCACGGCTACCGGGCTTATTAAGTTTGTCCGTTTATCTTAAGTGTTTGCCGATGCTGAGTGGATTTAAAACTTTATGGTTAGTTGATTGAGATCGGTTACGTTTATGAATTATGAGTAATCGTGTAAGTTTGCAAGGAGGATCGACTAGAAAATCATACAATAAACAGACAAGAAAATCCAAGGAGATTGAGAGAAGTTTCATTTGTTCATTTCTAAAAAATTGTTACAAATTTTTGGGGTTGAAGCCCATCAGTGCAAAGTCCATTCCAGGTTGAAATAAAAGAAAACAAAAGGATAAAAAAGCTAAAGTCTTGATTTATTGTTGTGCTAAGAGAGGGGAAATTAAGAAACCACACCGGCCTAGTCTCCAGCACTAGAACTGGGCCCGACATTGCCATCCTGGCCACCTTTGACCTACGGTGGTTTAAACTTTATTTTTATCTTTGAGTGGTCTATATAGGGGTATTGGCTCCAGAGGGAATTGATTGTTGCATTGAAGCCCATCTTTACCATCGAGGCGCCGATCCTGACCTCGAGGTCCTTGAAGTCCTTGATCTTCTTCCAAGCCTCCACAGGCCTAGCCATGCCCTGCTCCACTGCCACCGCTTAGTCAACAATGCATTTCTTGAGCTGTTTGATCACCATTTTGGATTACTCCATCATATGGTTGGCCCTATCCCTGAAGTCCTCGGCTAGCTTAGCTAGGGCCTCCTTGTCCTTGGCTAGGTTCTTAGTCCTCTCTCTCACTTGCTTGTTCTCTGCTCAAAGCTTCCCTATTGTCTCCTCCAGCTCACTCTACCTCTCTAGGGCTGCGTTGTGACTATCGATCAAGTCGATCCTTTTCTACTCCCAGGAACTAGCCTTCTCATTGGCCTGGTGGAGGCACAACCCCATATCCGAGACATTGTAGAGGCTCTGCATAAACGCGGGGGGGGGGGGGGGGGGGGGGGGGGGGGGGGGGGTAGCAAGGATGAAAAATGGAAAAATATTTTGCAAGTCCTATAATTTAACTGAGATTAAAACTTACCAACAAGATGTCTCTGTATAGCTCAAAAGCGAGCTTGCCACTGGACTTCCCGGTGATTCGGCTCTGATCCGCAAGAGTCGTGATCTTATGGATGAAGCTCGAGAGGATGCTTGGCATGTCATGATTGCTGCGATCAAGTTGGACGCCAGTGTTTGCGAAAACATTCTGGACGGCCTCTACTGGCCTTCTCCTTGGGTACTTTTCTCTGGCTCAGCTACTGCCTCAACGTGCGCGCCTTCCATTTGCCTTTGTTTCTTCTTTCCACTAGGGCCAAGCTCTCCCATCCACGGGCACCAATACCGACCTCACGGGGGCTGGGGTTGAAGGACTCCTTGGAATCGTAGCCCTGCCTAATGGGGCCAATCTCGTGGGGGTCGCCTGAGGGTTTGATCAAGCAGAAGTGTGTTCCACCCCCTCATTTCCCTCGTTGGGCTGTGAGCCCTACTAATAGCCCTGACCGTCTGTCTTCTACTCGGCCTATTGAGAAGACACTCCAGCAGCTTCTTGCTTGATTTCCTCTATTGTTAACCACTGTATAGCTCTAATATCTATAACTGTAAGGAAGACAACCACAATTACATACTACTAAAAGTAAAGTATAAAAAATAAACCGAGTAGGGGTGAGATGACTTACTATTCTCTAAGCTCATCTTCAACACCAGCGGGGGGTAGGGATGAATCGCTCCAGAAATATATGTCATTCAGGCACGACGTAAGCAACACCTTGATGTGGTTGAACTTGGCCTTCACCACCCAATCACCCTACTTTGCAATTTCAGGGCTCGGTTTGTTCTTCTTTTGGGATGAGAAAATAAGATCTTCAAAGTCAAATAGAGTGACCTAGAAAAAAAAAAATGAGACCAGGTTGTTACTTACCCACGGTCCTCTAATGTATCTGGACCGGGTGTTCTAGTTTCACCGCTGAGCCAAACTCCCATAATTTCCTTCCAAGAAAGAAGAGGTTGGAGTTCTAGTCCTTGATGGAGTCATCGTAACCATGGAGGAATTTGTTCTGGGGTATGATGTAGCAACAGCTCCCCACGGGGTATCAATTGTGCTAAGAACATAGCCCGAAACAACTCCAAGGTTGGTTTAATACCCTTGGCCATGTAGATGACACAGAATGCCACTACTATCCGCTTGCTATTGGGAGGAAGATGTGATGAACATAGACCAAGGTCCCAACAGATTGCCTGCACCCAAGGATGAATTGGAAAACACAGGCCGGCCAGTAGTTGTTCCTCGTACACCATAACGTACCCCTTCGAAGGAGCACAAACATGGTCATCCTCTTTTGGAACTAACACGTCCACCATATTGGGGAAGGTGTACTTAGAGAGAAAGGTATTCATATCCTTCTCCAAAAGCTCAGGTTCTACAAGCCATTCAGAGGTTGAGCCGGTCGCTGTGACCTCACCCGACGTAGATGTAGAGGCTACATCTTCTAGGGTGGACGGGCCATCCGCATAGCACTCGATAAAAAGACTTGTGTTGGGCTCCACACCAGGGCCTCCAAAAGAGCCTGTTTCACTTCTTACCCTCTGATGTTGAGGTCCACTAGCTTTACCAAAAGATTGGGAGGTCCTTGTTCCAGCCAACCTACGAGCCTTCTCAGACGAAGAGATCGTCCACTCAACCTTAAGGACATCGAACTCAGTGGTAGATGAGCTGAGTTCGATCTACTAGATGGGGGATCTCTCCCTAGTTCTTTTGAATTAAGATGGGTTGTTCCCCAACGAGAAAGACGAAGACATGACTCGAGGAAGAAAATAGAGAGTTCTGTGCTATGAGGTCGGGTGGAGCTTTCATGAATACTCTAGTGCAAAGGGAATGAGATAAATGAAGTGCCTATTTATAGGCGGGCTATGAAAGTGAACCGTCGCATTAATTGGATGGTGTGTAGAGCTTCGATCCACGCGTTGTTAGGCTAAGTGTCACGCATCTAGTCAACTTGCAGTTAAACTTCTTATTGAAGCCAAGTAACAATTAGCTAGGTTGATTTTCAATTACGAGATGTTCTGTGATGCTGAGTTGCATCACCTTGAGCCCGGATCACCATTTTTCGATAGGCCATGAATGGAACCCTTAGCATCTCAAGTTCCATATTCACACTAAGGCTTCAGGGGTAACTGATGTGGGTAAAATTCTACCACCCGCCACGTGCCCATCACCTAGATCAAAAGTGTCATGTCACCAGTGCCATAGTTGTTCATTAGCTAGATGTCTCATCAGGTTAGTAAGTATGATAGACTCGAATCAATCGCCAGGTAAGAATCACCAATGTTCTCCTCAGATATCGCTAGAGACGACCAAGTTGGTGTAGGCATACCGACCTCCACCTCGGTGCCTGGGTTGGCCTGCAATTCCTAATAGGCTTAGCCCATGGGCTTCTCTATCTATGATCAAAGGCCCAGGCCCAAGCCCATAGCTCTAATCCTCCATACGCTTTTTTCGCACCAGACTGATTCAAACGGATAATCGAGCTTAAGACCCTAATTTTCGGGATACTAGTGACATCCTCGCCTATAAATGGAAGACTTTGCCAATCCATTCAGAAGGTTAAAAACTTGAGGTAATAACTTTATTTTATCCAAGCGGCCTTTGTTTTCCCCCCGAGCCCTTACCATCACGATAGGGAGGACACGTTGGGAACAACCCAACAAGTCATGTGTGTAAGTTCCGACCGATGGCCAAGCCAAACAACATCTCAACAACTCAGACAAGTGTAGGATGAAGCTTCTGAATGGTTGAAGAACCTAGCTCTTCTGAAGACTGTCTCGAAATCGCTAATTGATCTCAACGTCAACAGTGACCAAACCATATTTCTGGTTGGACCAATTTCTGACACCAACAAAAATAATTACCATTTTATTTTTATATTTTATTTTTTATTTTATTTTTTCTTTGGGATAATACGACTTACACCCCCTTAACTTTTGACCATAACCACAGGAATCCCCTCAACTTTCAAAACTACATGAGACACCCCTTGAACTATTTGGTCGAAGGACACCTAAACCCCCAGGTCATTTTTTATTCTAAAAATGCCCTTTAAAAAGTCAAGTCATATTTTTTTTTTTTCACTAAATTAACCCTACTCCCTTTATCTAAAGACTAAATTTCCCTTATATTAAATGTGATGGTTTAAAATAAAATTTAATAAAACTTTAAGGGTGTATATTGTAATTAAAGAGTTTTTTTTGGTATTCAGCCCCAAATCCACCACCATTCCAACCCCCAAATCCCACCACCACGTTTCTAGCCTTCCACCCCCAAATCCTTACCACAATCGTAAACGATGTTTCTATTTTTGAGCCCCAAATCCCCATTACCTCCGAACCGAACACTACCATCACCGAACCGCTGAATACCACCATCGCTAAACACCAAACAAACACAACCACCGCCACCAAGGACCATTTCCACCGCCACAACACCATCAAACCAAAAATAATACCACCGTTAAACACCACCAAAACGAACAACAACGACGCCGAACAACACAACTAAAACAAACACGACCACTGAACAAAACAAACAAAACAAACAACAACACCATCGGAACTGAACACCTTCGCTGCTGAACAATACCATCGAAACGTGGAGAAAAAGAAAAAGAATAAGAAATCAAAATCAACCTCCTACGATTTTTGATTTCGATTTCAAACGTCAACAACATGAGAGATTAGCCACCATTCAATGGGATTAGAGAAAGAGATTGTCCACCAGTTGATGGGTTTAGAGAGAGAGAGATTGGCCACCGTGCCATTGTTCCATCTCTGCCATCGCCAACCACCACACGCTATCCCATTTAGTTCCATTGAAGACCACCACACTACTGTCCACTTCGTTGTCGTCGACGGCCGCCACACAATACCATCATTCCAAATCTTGATGTTTGATTTAGGGTTTAGGGTTGTGATATCGGGATTTTTGATTTAGGGATTGCGATTATGATTTTCGATACACGTGATAGAGATGGAGCTGAGCGAAGATTGAGGAACGAAGACAATGATCAAGGACGACAATGGTGTTGTTTGGTTCGATAGTGTTATTTGGTTCGGTGGTGTTGTTCGGCGAGGGTGTTTTGGTTTGGGGTCTTTGGGGATTTTGGTTTGCAGATGGTGGTGTTTGGTTCAATGATAGTGGAGACGATAGTAGAGTTAGTCTTTGGTAGAGGCAGTGGTGGTATGGTGTTTGATTAGGTGGTGTGGTGTTTCACAGAGAAAGAGGGTGAAAAAAATAGAAAACAAAGAGAAGAAGGGAAAAAAATATTAAAAAATGGGTGAGGTGACTTGAGGTGAGGTAAGGGTAGTTTGGTCATTTATTAATTATGATTATTTTATTAATTTTTTATTTTGACTGAATAAGGGAAAAATTGCCAATTCATTAAAAAAAGTTCTCGTAGGGGGCCGCTGTAGTAATTTTAAAAATTAGGGGGTATGGGTAGAATATCACTATAATTGAGAAGGTGTAAGTGGTATTAACCTTTTTTTTTTTCTTCTTCTGCTTCTCTTTCTCTCTCGTTTTTCTCTCCCTCTCTCCGGAGCCACCATTACCGCCACCACCACAACTTCCAAGTCATTATCGCTACCGCTGCCACCACCTCTTGCAACCGTATTCTTCTTCTTCTCAATTTGTCTTCTCCCTAAACCTCGACAGATCCAACAATCTCCTCGTTGGTTCTATGAAAATCAACACTAGGGCTATGCAATCCAGTGGTCTCCTCATCGAATTTGCACAAATCTCTCAAGGAGACAGGGGTCTTGGGGTGGGAACAGAGTTGAGAGAGAGAGAGAGACAATAACGTCGGCAACAATGGCGAATAGAAGCAACGGAGACGATAGAGATAAGCAGATGAAAAAATAAGGGGGAAAAACTCAAAAATAAAAAATGAAAAAAGCAAAAAGAGAAAAGAAAAAAAATAAAAGAAAGGGAAAACAAAGAAATATATATATAAAACATAATAGTCGAAATTAACAAATAAGTAAGGATAATTAAGCAATTCCAGCAATGAATTTTATATTACAAGGGTGAAATTCAAATTTAAAGAATATGATTAGTAGGTCTACGTCGGTTAACTCTCATTTGGGAGGTTAGGTGTTTCGGTTAAAAAGATCATAGGTATCATTCATACTTATTAAAAGGCAGGGGATTACCGTTGTCATCAACTCAAATTTAGATGTGTCACTAGTAATTTCCCGAGAAACTGTTTGTCCATATACATATACATATACATATACATATACATATACATATATAAGAAAAAAAGGAAAATTTAATAGATTATCCTTCAAATAAGTCATTTACAATTTTTATCATCATTTTTTAAATTATTTGTTAACATCAAGTTGATTGAATATGGAATTGATGTTAATTAAATCTAAAATTTTATTTCTTATTTGATGATGCCCAAAAGTGGCTCACCGAACATGTCATCCTGAGATTCAAAATGTTGGAATATTCTATGGTTTAGTTCACTTTCTCTCAGCTTAGGTTCTCGAAAAATAATGCACCGCGGGTAGGCTTGCTAGCGTTGTACCTCCAGTGTAAGAATTAGTCGAGAGTTTTTCAATAGAATTTTGATAGAGTGGTGGCTAGGAACAGTGTCATACCTGGTTTGCTCACTGTTTTAATATTTATAGAAGGGCAAAGATTGGTTTGACAAGTCTTCCCTAATTCTCAGGATGTCTTTATTAAGGTGGCAGCAATTTCAACCCATAACCATTAAGGTGGAGTTGATTATGGGCTCAGATCTTGGGGCTATTACTTATGGGGGATAACTGTTCTTTCCTTCTTAAGAGGAGGTTGTTTTGTCCACTTCAGAGTAGGACTAGAGAGGGCTCTCCTGCTTGGGGGCCTAGCCCTAATCGAGGTTCGGATAAAAATCCAGGTCAGACTAATGCCCATAGTTAGTTGATTTATGACGGTACATTTCTTGAGGCAGCATCGGGGGGGATGAATGTGTTGATCGACTAGGAACCCATTATAGTTTTTTGTGTTTGTCACGTGGTTGTGACATGTGTCACCCTTCTAGGCTTGGTCAAAATTTTCCTCATCAGATGCCCTCTATTATTAGGTTTGAGAGAAATCGTTCCTCAGGAATATTGGATTGCTCCTTGGGGAGCCAGTTCCGTTTGCTGTCTATTTATATTTGAGCCTATCAAGTGCTTTTGTTTGCTAGGCACTTCAATATTCGTGTCGTTGGAGTGTTGAGTATTAACTGCCCCATGATTGATTAGATGGCAGTCTGGCTCGATTTTCCTAGGTAACGGTTGAGGAGACTTTTTGTTTACACTTCTATAAAAAGGGTTAGGATTTTTCTTTTTTGGTTCTTCCGGTATTTCTCGTATTGGAGTCTTCGTGATTCTCCTACAATAGTCGTCTACCTTTCTCTTCTCCTTTTTTGGCAAGCCTTTTTCGTTGCTTCTTTTTCATAATTGAACTTCTCGTTCATCTGGTCTTCTTGTCTTCTTCATCTATTGCTCTTTATCTTGTAATATCGAAGAATCCTGGGTCGATTCCTACCTTCGTGTGGTTCAGCCTTTTAGAGGGCGGTACTAATGTTAAGGCTGGGCCATTGTCTGCAGTGCCACACACTGAGGGTAGTGGTTGCTAATTTAAGCGCTGTCACATTCACCGTAATCATACAGATCAAATTTTAGTATAATAGACCTTTCGGTTGGATATCGTATCCACAGGGATTGGTTGAGATTACAATCGAGTACCACGATTGTTATAACCTGACTTTATCTAGGCGATAAAAATAATATTCAATTAATTAATACTAATACTAAGATACTAATTTACTATACTAATTACTAATACGAGATAGTTATGGGATGGATTATCTAGAGATTAACTTTATTTACTTAAACGCGTTTGATTTCATTTAGTCTACAATAATGGTGTTCGACCTATTCGACAATCTCGATATCTAAAACTTCTATGTCACCTCCCCCGAGTGTAAGACGGGGTAATATGAAACTTCGTGTCAACGAAGAAGTCCCCCTCAACGTCTTAATGACCCCTAGGTTGTGTGAGTCTTGCCCCAATGTCATCGATTGCACACAGAACCTCAGTTCATAAACTCCCCCGTCACCTCTCCCGAGTGTAAGACGAGATATATAACACAACTTTGTGTCAACGAAGAAATTCCCATCAATGTCTTAACGACCCTAGGTCATGTGAGTCTTGCCCCAATGTCATAGATTGTCCACAATACTAACCCCGATCGGGTTATTGGATTGTGGCGTTCGTTTATTCTAATCCGAATCTGGGATTTGTCAAACCCCATATTCTCCAATTATCTATCTAAGCATGATAAAAAAACAATACGACATGCATAATCAAACTACAAAGAACAATTATTAAAGAAACACAACTCAACCAAAACTACGTTTTTTATAAACGATATTAATCCCGTACATAATCCACATTTAGCCGATGGCCATAACTGTTTATACAATTAAAACTGGGCTAAACATGCTCAAACATTTATTGAAGATAAGAAATAAAAGGAAAAACAGATGAACTTAGCCGATATCTGAAAATTAGCTGCTAAAACCGTCCATCGATAGATTCTCTTTCTCCGCGTGTTGATCTTCTCATTCGGATATGTTTGAGCACTTCCCATACTCTTTCTATATTCTAAACTAATCCCTAAGGGATATAATGGACGGATAGAGATCAAGGAGAGGGGAGGAGATGGGTTTAAATAGGCAAAATATCTAAATAAATATCTTAAGACTGTGTAGAGCTGACCGCGGCGGCGGTGGCGTATGTCGGTTTACTATTCACCTAGGCGATGGAGAAGGCGGTGGATTATGGACCATCTTGATGTTTCCCTACCGCGGCATTGGGTATTCAGCAAGAATGGGGTCTCTCTGCATCTTCACCACCGTGGCGGTGGGCTTCTTTCAGAATTTTGCCGCCTTGCTCATTTTTCCATCGTTCTCTGACCGTTTTTGGTCCGAATTAATCGTTTTCGCTCCGATTTCATTCATTTTCACCCATACACCTGTTTTAATACAAAAATAAAAAAAAATAAAAACTAATAAAAACGTACTAAATGTACTGATAGGTGTGATCTACCTACGTATTTCCAAACCGATTTTGTTAGTTTTAGAGTAGTTTTATAGTTATTTTTATATGTTTTTATTCTTTTTGAATTAAAATAGGTGCGTGTGGTGAAAATGTATAAAATCAGAGCATAAACGATGAGATCGAACCAAAAGCGGTCGAAGAACAGTGGAAAGTCAAGCTCGGAGCCAAAACTATGAAACAAGCCCACATCCGCGGCGTCTAGACCACCGCCCCAGTCGTGAAGATGCTAAGAAAGACCAAAGGCTACTGACGAACCACCACCTAGGCGGTAAACCAGGAGAAAGTTTTTCCAAAGCCACCGCTTTTTTCATCACTGCAACGATCACCAACCAACATACTCACCGCCGCGGCGGTGGCCTCTGCACAGTTTAGATATTTTGTTTGATATTTTTGAGCCTATAAATACCCTTCTCTCCTACTCTCTTTTTATCTCTTCGGCCCCTAAGACCTTAGGCTATATTTTAGGGTTAGGATAATGAATTTTTGAGAGGGAGCTCTCAACCCGAGGTGGAGGATGAAGAGGGAAGCGATTGTTTTATGGTTCTAGTGACTATTCTTCTGATATTGGATAAGTCGCTCATTTATTCTCTTTGTTTTCTTCAATTTGGTAGTTGTTGAGCATGTTTACGCTATTTTACATTGTATACATAGTTATGTCCATTTTCCATTGGACAATCGATGACGTTGGGGGCAAGACTCACGTGACCTAGAGTCGTTAAGATGTTGAGGGGGACTTCGGCATTGATGCGAAGTCACGTATTCCCTCGTCTTACACTCGGGAGAGGTGATGGGGGAGTTTTTGAACTAAGATTGTCGATAGGGTAAACATAACATGACAATCCAATAACACGGGAAAGAGTTGGATTGTGTGCAATCGATGACGTTGGGGCGAGACTCATGTGGACTAGGGTCGTTAAGACGTTGAGGGGGACTTCGGCATTGACACGAAGTATCGTATTCCCTCGTCTTACACTCGAGAGAGGTGGCGGAGGAGTTTACGAACTGAGATTGTTGGATAAGTCGAACGCCGTTAGTATAAACTAAAACGTGATTAAACATGTATTCGTAAACGAAACTAATCCCTAGACAACCTATTATCTCAAAACTATCTCAATATAGTAATTAGTATAGTATAGTCACCTAGATAAAGTCGGGTTATGACAATTTTGGTACTTGATAGTAATCTCAACCAATCCCTATGGATACGATACCTGATCGAAAGGTCCACTATACTAAAACTTGATCCGTACGCTTGCAGTGAAAGTGGCAGCGCATTAATTGCAGTCACCACGTACTCAAAAACTAACAAATTTGGTGTGGAAATATATAGGTAATTTACACTTATCAAATACTCCCAAACTCAGAATTTTTGCTAGTCCTTAAGCAAAACACCCACACAATACGAGAAAATATAAAAACTAAATATGAAATTGAAAACTAAAAACGAAAAACACTAAAAACAAAAATGTGTAAGTTTTGATTATCATCTACCGGCCGAAAGATTTTTCCTCATTGGCTCCTAATCTTATCAAGTTCAACTATAAATCACAGCATGTGGTATTCTAGAATTTCAACGTTAAAAAATAGTAAGCGCCATTCCTGTTTAAGTGTGTGTGTGATTAAACTTAAATATACTACTATCCATTGATTAGATTGGATTATCCCTCAATATAGTTCATGACTAAAACCTTTTAGGTATAGGGAATCTGTACGCTTGACCCAGGTTCTATTCTCTACTAATATAGGCTTGGAGGTTCATGAAGATCATTAGGGCTCGGTTCAGTTTTGGAATAATGGCCACAGGTATATCAGAAATACAAAACAGGTTATTCGTTGTTAACGTGACGATACCTGAGGCTCATCGCTTCGAACTCTCACACTCGAAACCCCATAGTTTAATTAAAAACAACCATGAACAAATGTTTAAGAACATTGAACTCACTTGCCATGTAAAAAAGAAACGTAATTTGTTTTTACATAACACACCCCCAAACTCGTTCGAATATTTAAATTTTAGGAGTGTACAAAAATGATTAAGTAACACACCCCCAAACTCATTCGAATTTCTACAATTTTCGAAGTATGCAAAAATATGAACGACATACGACAAGCGAGTACTCGAATACAAAACTAATTTAGAAGTTCGCCCTAAACCCAACTGCTCATAACAAGTAGTGAAATGCTAACTTGATTCACTCACGTTGTGCCTTCGGTTTAGCGATAAAGGTTTGGAAAAATTCAATTGGCTAGGGTATTTGATAAATGTTCAAAAATTAAATTGACATTTTGGCTTCAATATGGTAACAAGGGATAATGATATTGCATGGTAGGCTTCAAAAGGCTCAAGTGATCAAATGAATGCCTAAATTATATCTCCTAAACAACCTCGCCTAGGATTTCGCCTCGAATTTCCCCCAAATCAAGTTCTAGAATCCCTATTGTCATGAAATTGAGTGAAGGATAATCGGTTTCAAATCAATTGGATAGTGCTATATTGAGTTTACGTGCTCGTGCATTTAGGATCTACAATAACTTTTACTAAGATGATACGTTAAGCACACAGAACACACATCAATGAGCTTTACGTTCGACCTCAATAAACAATCAGGGGACAAACTTATCATCGGGTAAAGGCCCAGATGACGTCAAAACTTAGCACAAAACAACAACTAAACTACTCAAACTAATCCTAAACAAGCATGCACAAGAAAAAGAAAAGAAAAAACAGTAAAACTTAACTAATAACATAAACACATGCTAAAAACATACTACACATCACCACCAACTGAACATAGGCATTGCCCAAAATGACTTGTCAGTGATCCCAATGACAGTATATAGCATGATATTGAAGATGAGGGTTTAGAACATGTACCTGGGAGGCGAGAAGATCTCGCCTCCATTTCAAATCGATGGAGATGGATCTAACTTATTTGTAACCTTGGGTTGCCTCCCAAGAAGCGCGTGGTTAAATGTCCTGAGCCCGACACATGCCCTCAAGACTGGTGAGATGTTGCAATAAAAGAAACGCAAGAGTACCTATCGATCTAACATCTTCAAGCACCATGCATTGTAAAACAAAAAAAAAAAAAAAAATACAAAATAAATAAATTATATACACTAAAAAATGCCTAAATTAAAATCAAGTTATTAATTCACAATATCGATAATAACCTACAAGACAATCCCTGGCAACGGTGCCAAAAACTTGGTGGCCTCTAATTTAAGCGCTACTACTTTCATCGCAAGCGTAGGGATTAAATTTTAGTATAATGGACCTTTCAGTTGGGTATCGTATCCACAAGGATTGGTTGAGATTACTATCGAGTTCTGCAATTGTTATAACCTGACTTTATCTAGGCGATAAAAATGATATTTAATTAATTAATACTAATACTAAAATACTAATTTACTATACCAATTACTAATACGAGATAGTTATGGGAATGATTATCTAGGGATTAACTTTATTTACTTAAGCGAGTTTGATTTCATTTAGTCTATAATAATAGTGTTTGACCTATTCGACAATATCGGTATCTAAAACTCCTCCACCACCTCTCTCAAGTGTAAGACGGGGGAATACGCAACTTGGTGTCAATGAGGAAGTCACCTTCAATGTCTTAACGACCCTAGGTTGCGTGAGTCTTGCCCTAACGTCATCGATTGCATACAAAACCTCAGTTCATAAACTCTCCCGTCACTTCTCCCGAGTGTAATACGAGGTATAAAACGCGACTTCATGTCAACAAAGAAGTCCCCCTCAACGTCTTAACGACCTTAGGTCACGTGAGTCTCGTCCCAACGTCATTGATTTCATGCGTTCTATTTACCCTATCGATAATCTCAATTCTAAAACTCTCCCGTCACTTCTCCTGAGTGTAAGATGGGGGAATACGCGACTTCATATCAACAAAGAAGTCCCCCTAAATGTCTTAACGACCCTAGGTCATGTGAGTCTTGCCCCATCGTCAGAGATTGTCCATAATCCTAACCCTGACCGGGTTATTGGATTGTGGCGTTTGTTTATTCTAATCTGAATTCGGGATTTGTCAAACCCCGTATTCTCTAATTATCTATCTAAGCATGATAAACAAATAATACGGCATACACAATCAAACTACGAAAAACAATCATTAAAGAAACACAATTTAACCAAAACTACATTTTTTATAAACGATATTAATTCCATACATAGTCCACATTTAGCCTATGGTCATAGCCGTTTATACAATTGAAACTAGGGTAAAAATGCTCAAACATATATTAAAAATAATAAATAAAAGGAAAAACATATGAACTTAGCCGATATATGAAGATTAGCCGCTAAAACTGTCGACCGATCGATTCTCCTTTTTCGCGTATTGATCTTCTCCTTCGGATATGTTTGAGCACTCCCCATACTCTCTCTATATTCTAAACTAATCCCTAAGGGCTCTAATAGCCAGAGAGAGATCAAGGAGAGGGGAGGATAGGGGTTTAAATAGGCAAAATATCTAAATAAATATCTTAAGACTATGCATAGTTGACCGCCGTGGCGGTGGGATTCACCGCCGTGGCTGTGGAGTATGTCGATTTACTGTTCGCCTAAGCGGTGCAGAAGGCGGTGGATTAAGGACCATCTTGATGTTTCACTGCCGTGGTGCTTGGTATTCAGCAAGAATCGGGTCTCTCTGCATCTTCACCGCCGCGGCGATAGGCTTCTTTTAGAATTTTGCCGCCTTACTCATTTTTCCACCGTTCTTCGACCGATTTTTTTCCGAATTGATTGTTTGCGTTCCGATTTCATACCTTTTCACCCATACACCTGTTTTAATACAAAAAGAATAAAATATATTAAAACGTAATAAAAACGTACTAAACGTACTCGAAAACTAATAAATTCAGTTTGGAAATATATAGATAATTTACACCTATCAGAGGGCTACAACGATGATTATAAGGCTGCGCCTTCTAGTATCCATACTAGGTCCACAACTAGGCCTTCTAGGAGGCTCGTTCTTAATGGTGAAGTAGAAAAGGTTGGGATTATGGTTAGGCCTGACCTTGAATCGGCGGCGGAGCCTAATCAAGTACTGCGTAATTGATTGCTCAAAAATAATACCCTTAGTTGGTACCGTGATGTTGATGTAGTATAGGTGATAGGTGTAAATTACCTACGTATTTCCAATCCGAATTAAGTTAGTTTTCGAGCGTTTACATAGTATTTTATTATGTTTTAATTAGTTTTTCTCTTTCTGTATTAAATCAGGTGTGTAGGGAAAAAAGATAGGAAACTGGAGCGAAAAATGATGAGATCGAACCAAAGCGGTTTGAAGTTACGGTGGATAAACAAGCTCGGCGGCTAAAAGATAAAACAGGCCCACTACCTAGGCGTCCAGACCACTGCCTAGGTGGTGAAGAAGCTGAGAAGAGAAAAATGTTACTAATGGACGACCGCCTAGGCGAAGATTCTATCGCCTAGGCGGAAATCCAGCAGAAGACAAAGATGGGCTATTAATAGCCGTTCGCCAAAGTGTAAATCAAACAAAATGTTCTCCCAGTCCACCGCCTACTTCACCGCCTAGGCGGTCAGTCGAATCGACCTAACTCCACCTAAGCGCAGTTTTCTTCGCCTAGGCGGATTTCCCCTACACAGTCTTGAGATATTTTTAGATATTTTTAGGATATTTTGGCTATAAATACCCCATCTCCTCCTTCTTGGCCGGTCTCTCTCCTGCCCCCTTAGCTTTTTGAGCCCCTTAGGCTATATATAAGGGTATATTTAGGAATTTTAGAGGTGGAGCTCACATCCCGAAGTGGAGAAGACGGAAAATCGATCGTAGAGCATTCTTAGCGGTTTATCTTCGGACGAGGCTAAGTTCTTCGAATGTTTTTCCTTATTTCCTTATCTTAGGATCATGTGAGCATGTTTAGCTCATTATTTTATTGTATATTCGACTATGGCCTTGTGTTAAATATGGATTGTAGTAGGGATTAACAATAAATTTATAAATACGTTGTTTGGATGATTTCGGTGTTTCGTTTATATTTGTTCTTCGTAGTTTGATTGTATTTATCGTATTATTTGTTTATTATGCTTGGATTGATAAATGGAGAATATAGGGTTTTGACAAACCCTGGATTCGGATTAAGATAAACAAACGCCACGATTTTATAACCCGGTCAGGGTTTGAATCGTGGACAATCGATGATGTGGGGCTAGACACACGCTACCTAGGGTCGTTAAGATATTGAGGCGGACTTCTTCATTGACTCAAAGTTGATTTATATCCCTCATCTTACACTCGGGAGAGGTGGTGAGGGAGTTTTAGAATGGAGATTGTCGATAGGGTAAATACAACGCACGATCCAATAACCCAGGAGGAAGTTGGATTGTGTGCAATCAATGATGCTGGGTGAGACTCACGTGACCTAGGGTCATTAATACGTTGAGGGGGACTTCTTTATTGACTCGAAGTCATGTATTCCCTCGTCTTACAGTCGAAAGAGGTGGCGGTGGAGTTTACGTACCGAGATTGTCAAATAGGTCGAACACCGTAAACGTGAATAAATCGAGATCGAACACGTATTTGTAAACATGTTAACCCCTAGGTGATTCTTCACCCTAAAACATATTAGCATATTAGTGTAGTTAATTTAGGTTATATTAGTATTAATTTAATTAATTAAATATATATTTTTTCGCCTAGATAAAGTTACGTCATGACAAACGCGGTATTCGATAGTAACGACACCAATCCCTGTGGATACGATAACCCGATCTTAACAATCATACTATACTAAAACTTAGACCTCGTATACTTTCGAGTGTAAGTAGCGGTGTATTTCACGCCCTACCAATAGGTTTCAAGTAGGGTGTCAAACCACAGGGATTGGTCTTGTAATTAATAATTTCTAATTATTTTTCTTTTCATGTCAATAAAAAATTTTGTTTTTTTTTAGGTTTTAAATAATTAAAAATACTAAATCTACAAACAAAATAAAATAGATAATTGGGTTAAAGGAATTGTGGGTTCCATATTTTGGAAATTATGTTGCTTTCGTATTTTCTATTAAAATTGAATTTGCAAAAATAAGTGTTCCCAACTACAAGTAAGAAATACTCAGAAAGATATGATTGATTACTCACTGACATGATTTATCTTTATTATTTAATTCCTACACTACACTTATCTACAATGAATTAAAATTGAGGCATAAACCATTTGAATCGATAATCAATCTCCAAGAATATGATTATGTAACCATTAGATCTAGATCACAGGTACTAGATCTAATGTTCTAGTAGTAATCGAATCTAAACCAAAATCTCTACAAGAACATTTGATAATAAATCCAATTACAATAAAATGAAATAAAGAACATATTCCTCATCATACAATAGTTTACACATAATTCGAAATAAAATAAAAAATACAATATTATCTAAAACCAAAAAATAATTGCCACAATCCTAACCCGATTAAAAGAAGATTAGTTACTCATCGTAGTGTCGAACGGTTGTTTCTTGGATACAATCCTCAAAACAGCCATCTCCAACTTGTTCTTAGAATCCTTGGCCTTCTCCCCTCCAAAATGGTGAAAATATTGTGTCTCTTCTCAAATGAATAGCTCACTTATTTATATTCTACGAGAAGGGAAAAATTGTTATTATGAAAAATTCAAAATGCAATTACTGTTCACTTTATATGCAGTCACTATTCACTTTGCGTGTGGTACCGTTCACTCATATGGGTACTATTCAGGCAAGCGATACTGTTCACTTGGAAATTACTATTCACGCATATTCCCCTATTTATTGTTAGTAGAACCGCTTACTATTCACATGTATGACATTATTCATGCGTACAACACTATTTATGCTTACGCCACTATTTATGTGTACACTACTATTAACATGTTTAAAATACTAACACCCATGTTTTTTCCATCCTAACAGGTTTTGCTTCTTGGACAGTATTTAATTCAAGAAGGATAACAATATTTTTCGGTTGATGCTTCAAATCTACAAAATAAAATAAAATAACTACACAAATTTGTTTAATTAAAAAGATTAACAAAACTTAGATTTACGGTATTAGATTGCATATAATGTGGCACGAATAGAAACAAGTCTTCGTCACTGCAACTGATTGCATGGTTACTCGCGAATCTAAGTCGTAGGAGGTTGGGTCCACGGTGAGTAGTATTGTGAATGCCCAGCTTCACGACATATACCGAGACTACTATATCCTTGATGGAGTGTGGCCAGTCAACCTCAATTCCTTATTTTGATCATTTCGGAGTCTGAGCGGATACATTTTCTTCTATACCAACGCTTTCTGCGATGGGGTTCATTTTTCTCTTCATTCTCTTTCCACGAGCTTCTACACTGGAATCTTATTCTGGTCTAAATCATTGCTAATGTGTGAAGGCAAATAGTGGGATTCATTTTCATCTGCCTTAGGAATGATGTTTCTCTCACGTGCTCCATGTTCTTCTATTTTTATCAGGCAGTGTGGAACATGATGTTGTTCGATAGTTGGTACCAGTTCCGTACTTAGGGAAGGACACCAAATCTTGTAGTGAGGATTTTTGAAAATAATCAAGGGTAAAAATACATGTCTATCCTAGTTAAAGGAAATTCGGATTAGCCTGCCAGAGAGAATGAATCTTACTAGGTCCCCAGGTAGTGGACAACGCCGAGTAAGCACACTGTCCCTGGTCTTTTGTCAGTCGTTCTTCTCGGCCTTGTTGTTTAATCTGATGGCATATTTTCTTGTATTTTGCAGCATGTCTAAATCGTCTTTGCCTCTGTGCTGCCGAGTCTACAGGTGTAAATTTCTTAGTGCGGGTTCTAAAAGCAAAGAAGGATTTCAAGTTTCTTAATTTACTTCCTCAAGATGAAAGAGATAACACTTCAATTTTCTTTCTTTACTTTCTCAAGTTATCCTTTTCTCTTTCTATTTATGATAAAATAGGGGGAAGGGATTGTTGGTGTAGATGTAAGGGAAAAAAATATAGATCCTAAGGTTCTGGAGATGATGCGCTAACATTGAGTTGTTTGAGCACCTGTTTTTACTTTTGAGGCTGCTATAGTTGTTGTCCAGTCAATGAAGTATCTCGTCATTCTTTTGACCCATTTAGGAAAGGACGCCCACTGATTGCTGCAATTGAGATCTGTGATGAGCCTATGGCAAAAAGGACAAGTGAGGCCCCTCCAGCAATTTCTAAGAAAGAAAATGAGAAAGTGGGAGAGTCTTCCCGTAGCCACCCATTAGACTCCTTGACTCTGTTGGACCATTAGGAATGGACCCCAAGGGTTGAGGGACTAACCAAGGGTGCCTCAATTTTCCTTAATTCGGAGAACATGACTTGATAGGCCTAGGTCGTATTCCTTCTAAGGGACATCGAGATGGATACTATAGAGTTGGGCAATGACCTTACTCTGAGGATGTTGTAGGCGAGCATGGCATTATGAAATTTGAATTTCTCTTGCCTTACTAGTTGTTACTTTTATCTTTGGTCTTTAATGAGCTTTCCATTCGTATTCGTGATAAGTTATCCTCTATACCTATCTTTTGTTGGAGGGCAGTAGGGGCATCGACCCCTAGCTCGAAGCCATTAAGCATGAAAGAAATAAGAAGATGTCCCATCTTAGTGCTAGAGACCGCTGAGCAATTAAGGTTCAGTGGGTGGCCACCGAGGCTAGGAGGGAGGGTGATGGAGTGAAGTGGGAAATTGATAAAGAAATTCGGGAAGCCGTTGAGGTAAGACGGGAAATTAACGAGGTAAAGCACCTAATGACGGTTGTAGAGAAGAGGGACCTTGAGGCAATTGAGGTAGTAGAAAGGATTATGGTGCTGGACTGGTGACTTCAACAAATAACCAAGTCCAAGGTAACGATCCAAGCCCAAATTGATGAGGAGACAGCTCTCAGGGGCGAACTAAGGCTAAGCTGATAGATGAGAGGGCCTAGGCGACGAAAGCGATTGACATGGTCATCCAAGAATGGTAGTAGTCCGAGGACTTCAGGTAGTTGAGGGGGAGCCTCAAGCTGGAGTTGATGATGAAGGGGTTTGAAGATTCTAAGTCTATGGTACTCAACAAGTACCCCGAGGTTGATTTCTCCAAAATCCATCTATTGGGATTCCTCCTCTTGAGGTTGAACCGATCGAGCCCAGCACGTTAGATCCTTTAGTCGGTGCTCCTACTGCCCCCATAACCATCTATCATGTCGCCCACCTACTTGGGGTCGAATATGAGGAAACACTAATGCCGATGGCAAGCCTGTACAGTGAGGCTCCCTCTGACTTGACTAGGGCCCAATAATTCTCTGGTATTCATTCTTTTGTGCCTTTTTTAGTATTGTCATTATTGTTTTTTATAACCCTGGAATGCCCTCATCTATACTGCCTTTGGGCTTTTAATATATTGTTAAGCAATGAAACTTCTTTTATTTTATGTCTTCAACTTGTGCCTTGTTTCAATTCTTTGTGACATTAGTGTAACTAGTTTGGACACCACGGCGTCTTTGACGATGACTTTCTCTATCCAACACTTAGTTGAGCCACCCTAGCCACTACTACCACCACCACAATATCTTCCAAGTCATTGTCCAGTTGGTAGTGATTTATTTTGGTATACCACAAGTGTATAGGTTAAGTTTTAATAGTATAGGGTGAGTAGAGTATCGTATTCATAGGGATTAGTTTAAATTGTCACTAAGTACTACGATTATCATAACCTAACTTTATCTAGGTGATCAAATTTAAATGTGGTTGAAAATAAAATAAAACAAATATAAAATCAACAAACAAAATAAAATATGGATTTCCTAGGCACAAGTGTTCTAGGGGATTGATTTCATCTCGTAATTCCCATCTTATCCTATTAAGCAATTATTAGCCAATTACATTCATTAAATAATTAAGGTCACTCGTGCTCCTTCACTAACTCTCCCGAGTGTCAAGTGAGAGAATATGCAAATATTTCAAAAATGATCTACAATTTAGGTGAGAAACTTTGTTATACACCGACCTTATAGATTGCTCAAGCCTCAATAATCTACCAATCTATTAAAAATGAAGTTGTGTTTAACCTAAGTACAAACCCAAAATTACCTCTTCCAAGTGTCAAATCCCAAGTTCTTAAATCAACCAAGATGTCATATGGAAGCATTATTAAGTCAATCATAACTGAAAAAAAATCTTAATTGATAAATCCAGAACATGATCACTTCTTGGTCTCACAAGATCCTAAATTTCTAACTCAATTACCTAGGGGTTGATCTCCTCCCGGACTTACAACAACATAAATTATGCACTCTCAATTCCGGTCACAAATTCAATCTCTCGGGCATAAAATTCATAACTTAAAATAATCTAATTCATTGGTTATTTGAATAAAAAATATTAAATATAGGGAGGAATAAAATGGAATTAAAACTAACAATTAACAAAATATTTAAAATATAGTTCAACGAGACTACATCAAGCCCTAGATATGAATTTTAACTCAACATAGAGGTATCCATAACTATTCTTTTTAAGAAATTCATAAATGCAAACATGTTCAATACAATATCACAAATACAAAGTTCAATAAATATTATGGTGATATAAATAAAGAGAGAACTCTTTTTTGTGGATATGAGATTCAAATCTTCAATTAACTTCAACTCCAAGCTCCATCTCTTGCGGTTTCGTGCCTTCAACGGTGTTTTTCTCTCCAATTTCGTCACAAATCGCTACATCAAATGGTGTTTTCTTTCCTAAATTCACCACATTAGGGATTTAGGTATAAGGTGGTATAAATAGGTCTCAAAATTAGGGTTCTTATCTGCGTATTTGCACTGCAGCGGGACATTTCGTACTGCAGCGTGCAACTTTTGAAATTTTTCCATACCTTTCTCGTATAAATTCCGATTAAGGTGATTCAAGATAATTTGGATATATTAGAAAGATATATACAACTTTAATGTTTTGATTTTTTTCAAAATTAGATTCTATCATTGTTCAAAATGGGCTTGAAGTTTAGTGAACAACGTTACAACGCCAACTTGTAGTAGGGTTCTTTTTTCCTGAGGAGGGATCTCTATTGCAATGTCATTTGACTAGCATTGTAGTTCCAAAAGGTGTTGGGTTGGCACTATAGTGTAGCTTTTCCTTGTTGCAGCGTCAACGTTCTGTTGGATTTCTTCGCTTTTTCTTCTTTCTTTCGCACTCTAGCCCACAAATTCACGTTGCAGCCCTAACGTTCCAACCAAATCCACTTATTTTTCCTTCACTATAGCCCAGAATACCGAGTTACTGCCTGAACGTTTTGATCAAATTGTCATATTTTTACCTTTTCTCCTATTTACTTATGGTTCCTACTAAACAAAATAAATATATATATAACTAACAAAATGCTTGAAAACTCACAAATATTTGAATCTAAAAGTACTTAATTTGTTGGTAAATAAACCATTCATCAAATACTCCCAAACTCAAACATTTGCTTGTCCTCAGGTAAAATAAAATAAAAGAAAAGAAAACACAAATCAAGTACTAAGCATTGAATGAGAAAATATGAGTTTCATATCGATTCAACGACTCGTGCAATTATCTCTGAAATACCAAATTCTCTAAGCTCAAGAGTAATGCACCTATTGAAATTATCTAGAATTTCAGCATTAAGTGTCAATTTTAACCCACTCAAGACTCTCGATGTGTAAGTGTGTGCGCAATCACTCTCACCCAACTAAACGAGTCTTGAATAAATTTATGTAAGAAGGAGATAATGAATGATCTCTAGATTGTGAAATTAAGAATAATCATAAGCCCATTTTTTATCTCACTCTCCACTAATTATGCATAGGTTCATATGTCATTGGAGATCAAAAGGACTTTGAGGGTTGCAACGTATGGTTAGGGTAGAAGGTAGATGAAAATGTAATTTTTAGTCTCAAATCACTCTAGGCAAGTATCACAACTCATGGATCTTGCAAGATTTTCAAAAAACAAAAAATTGCCAACTCCCATTTTCATCATATGTCTTCTTTCAATCAATCCCACAAGGTATTATTAAAAAAACACATTAAAACACAATATTTTTTATTCTTTTTTCACAAAAAGAATAAATAGATAAGAAATATAAGCCACACCCCCAAACTCGAAATCAACATTGTCCTCAATGTTGCAAAAAATATAAACTACACCCCCAAACCTGTGTTCTTTCCACTTGTATTCGGTTCCTCATGGCGGCTTTCACATATGAATATGGCTTGTGTGTCTCTCAGTGCCACCATTCCTAATATGGATTTAATGAAGCTGGCAAGTTGACCGATTTGTTTCTCGAGGGACTTCACGGTCACATTGATATTAGTGTAGGTTGTCTCAATCTTGTCAAGATGGGCGTCATGCTTATTGAGACAATCATGATATTTCCTCATGAATGTAAGAGTTTCCTTTATAAATCCAGTGAACATGTCTTCCAGCGTGGGAGAAGACTTCACAAGTTAGTGTGGGGTGTCAAACCATAGAGCTGAAATGTTGAAACTATCCCCCAAGCTTTGGTGACTTGTTGAATAATTCCAACTCTGATAGTCAAAATTGGCCATGTCATCCAACAACAAATAGATTTCATCTGCGGTTAATTTGTAAAAAGAGGTAATACCACTTCCTCTTTCCACCCATGTTCTAGTTGTGGCTTATAACCCATCGAGAAAGTTTAGTAATTGACACTCCTTTAGGAGACCATAATCGGGGAATAGAATAAGAAACTCTCTCTATCTTTTCCAAGCACAATAAAGCGACTCGGAATCTCGTTGAGAAAATAGCAAGAGGACTTGTTGATCAAACATCTTCAAGTACCTCACAAAACAAACAAAACTCAAAAACAACAATTAGAAATAAAAATAGATGCCAAAATTAAAATCAAGTTACTTATTCACAATATTAACACCAATCCCCGACAACAGAGCCAAAAACTTGGCACCGATTTATTTTGTTGCACCCTAAGTGTACAGGTCAAGTTTTAATAGTGTTGGATGAGTAGAGTATCGTATCCACAAGGAATGGTTTAAATCATTGCTAAGTACCGCGATTATCGTAACCTAACTTTATTTAGGCGACCAAATTCAAATGTGGTTGAAAATAAAATAAAATAAAAATAAAAAATTAACAAACAAAATAAAATATGGATTTCCTATGCACAATTGTTCTAAGGGCTTCATTTCATCTCGTAATTCCCATGTTATCTTATTAAAAAATTATTAGCCAATTCCATTCATTCAATAATCAAGGTCACTTGTACAGTCCCACTATCTCTCCTGAGTGTTAAGTGAGAGAATATGCAAATACTTAAAAATTGATATCCCTATCTAAAATTTAAGTGAGAACATTCATTATGCCCCGACCTTATGGATTACCCAATATTTAATAATCTCCTGATCTATTAAAACTTAAGTTGTGTTTAACCTAAGTCCAAACCCGAAATTACCTCTCCCGAGTGTCAAATCCCAAGTTCCTAAATCAACCAATATATCATATGGAAGCATAAATTGGAAGCATTATTAAGGCTAACACAATTGAATAGAAATCCTAGTTGATAAATCTCAAACTTAATCACCTTCTGGTCACACAAGATCCTAAATTCTAAAATCAATTATGTAGGTGTTGATCTCCTCCTAGACTCGCAACAACCTAAATTATGCACTCTCAATTCCGGTCACAAACTCAATTTTTCTCGAGCATAAAATTCATAACCTAAAATAATCTAATTCATCGATCACATGAATCAATAGCATTAAACATAGAGAGGTAGAAAATAGGATCAAAACTAATAATTAATAAAATATTCGAAACATGGTTTAAGGAGACTACATTAATCCCTAGATATGAATGTTAACTCAACATAGAGGAATTCATAACTAATCTTTTCAAGAAATTCATAAATGCAAACATGTTCAACACAATATCACAAATAAAAAATTCAATAAATATTAGGGTGAAAGAAAGGAAGATAAAACTCTTTTTGTGGAGATGAGTTTCAAATATTCAATTAACTTCAACCCCAAGCTCTCTCTCTCTCTTGCGGTTTTGTACCTCCAACGATCTTTTTCTCTCTAATTTTGCCAAAATTCACCACCCCAAATGATGTTTTCTCTCCCAAATTTACAACACTAGGGTTTGAGGCATAAGGTAGTATAAATAGGGCTCAAAATTAGGGTTCTTGTCCACGTATTCGTTTTGTAGCATGCGTTTTCGCGCTGTAGCATGTAACTTCTGAACTTTGGCCATAACTTTCTCGTCCAAACTCAGAGTAAGGTGATTCAAGATGATTTGTAAAGTTCAATAAGAGATCTACAATATTTATATTTTGAGTTTGTCTAGAATCAGATTGCATCATGGTTAACAATAGGCTTGAAGTTCACAAAATGGCGCTATAGAGCGAATTTAATGGTGCTGCAACACCAACTTGCGGTAGGGTTTTTTTTTCCTGAGGAGAGATCTTCGCTGCAGCGCTAACTTTCTGTAGGCTTTCTTTGATTTTTCTTCTTCCTTTCGAACTGAAGCCCCTCTAATTTCCACATCAACCCCAACGTTCTGACCAAATCCACTTATTTTTCTCCACTACAACCCAAAATACCCAGTTGCAGCCCGAACTTTCTAATTAAATTGCCTTATTTTTACCTTTTGTTTTTTGCATTTATTTATGATTTATACAAAACAACACAAAAATACATTAAACTAACAAAAATGCTTGAAAAGTCACAAATATTTGAATCTAAAAGTACTTACTTTGTTGGTAAATAAACCACTCATCAATTGTCGGTGCCACCTTCTTCGTCTTCTTCTTCTTTTTCCTTTTCTTCTCTCTGTTGGCCAAGTGAAATACCCAAGAAGGGGGGGAGGTGAATTGGGTAATTAAGAATTATGTTAGAGAAAAACTTTAATAATTAAAATAATTAATTTTATCCCTAAATTAATTATTATCTTTATATCACATTAGAAATATAGAATCAACTAAATGCACACCAAACAATAAAAATAAATAAAGTAAAGATTGCAGCACACCAGAAATTTATACTGGTTCACCAAGCTACTTTTGGCTAATCCAGTCCTCTGAGCCCTATGGAGAGTTGCATCCATTAAACTTAAGATTACTTTAAAGGTAGGAACCAAACCCTCACAAAGATTCTTTTATAGGCTCAGAATCATCCTCTACAAAATTTTCTTTTCACAGACTAAGGAATAACATCACAACCCGATAAGGATTGAACTATTACTATTCACTCACAAATTAATTCAATTCAGGAAGAATTACTACCTCAATCTCTTTACGGAAAGAGACTGAAACCCAACTACCCTTAGAGTAAATACTCCCAACAGTATTTAATCTGTTACTCAACTTACCAATTAAAAATTGACAAGTGATTTTTCTCACTTGGAGCTTCTTCGACCCCAGATAAATTAAAACTCAATTAATATCCCAAAAACTAGTGATAGAAAAATGAGAAACTCAAAATCTGATTTTAAACAAAAATGGGTAACACGTAATTGCGCACATAATCAGATTAATTCAAGAAATTGTTAAAAAAATATTTTTCACTAAAACATTAGAAAACAATTTCTAACGATCAAATTCCAAAAATTAATCAAGCAATAATATATAGAAAGTAATTTGGAAATATCTCACCCAGAATCCACCGAAAAAATAATTAGAGCGATATTACTTCTGATTCGGTAACAGCAAATGATTCTCAAGAATGTCTCTTAGAAAAGCTCTCAGAAAAACTTGATATGATTTCTCTTAGAAAAGCTCAATATGATCTCTTGATTTCTCTTAATCTCTCTTAATAATATAAAAATGTAGGTCTTTATAAATCAGACTAAAAACAACTCTCTAATAGCCAGTTCCCATTTGTCATGACACTTAAATACTCTTTTAGACCCCATATATCATTAAGACTTCATTCTGGTTCAATTCACTTAATTATAGGTTTTACATTTCTCAATTAAAACCCCCAAATATTTCTCAATCACAATTAAATAGAATAGAAACAATTATATGTACTAAATTAAGAAATATTCAAACGTAATGAACCAAATCAATAGGGATAACATAATATGTGTAGCATATCTTAAATAAGATTAAATCCCTAAAATCTCTCATGAATCCTAACAAAAAAACGGCTAGTAACAGGTACATTCAGATTGAAATCCGAAATTCTATAATATCCAAAAACAAACACACTAGTCGACCGACCAAGATTAGCATTCGATAGCTCGATTCAGGATGTAGCCAAGCAAAAAATTCTATGCCCACCGGTCGACCTATATGTCGACTTAGAGATTTAGAGAGTTCCATTTTTCTTCACAAGTCAACCGCTCTGTCGACTTATAGATACAAAGAGTTCATTCTTAAGTACAGGTTGACCTATCTGTCGACCGAGAGATACAGAGAGTTTTCCTTCTTTTTTCAGTCGACTTACCTGTTGACTTATGGATGTTGGATCACTTTTCTAAACTCATTTTTAATTAATTCTTGTTGACATTTTTGCCCCTTTAACCAATTTCTTTTCTTGATTGGCTCCACTAACTACTTAAATTCAATTTTAATCAATTATAAATATTTCTTTTCAATTACACATAGAGAAAATAATTTATCTAATTAGAATCCTATTAAAAACACACATATTTATAAAAATATTTTTGCGTCGTGTGTGCTCCTAATTGGGATATTAAGAGTTGAAATTTTAAACTGAGTTGTTTTCCCTAAGTTCTTCAAATTCTTCCACCTCTTAATTCTTCATCATCTTTATCAACATATCTTCATCATTAGGAACTAATAAACTGAAACACTTAATCAAACCGTTAGTTCTACCAAAAATATCAACGTTTAATTATCCATCAAAATCTTAAGATCAATAATCTCTCCATTTTTTATGATGACAATTAACTTTGATATTTTTTTCAAAATGATAATATAACCACATTCTCCCTGAATCCGAGGACGGATTTTATAACTCATTTAAGCATAAGAATGAAGATATTAAAAAATTAATCAACAAAGCATAAATATTTAAATAAACTCCCCTTTAAGATATTGAATAAAATATCAACTAATTCTCCCCCTTTGTCATCTCAAAAAAAAATTAGGGAGTAGGGGAACACACAATAATTCTACTCTAGGTGTACGCGCGAGGATTCACAACCATCCTCCTCGCGGTAATTGGACTACTCGCAAGTGTACGAGGTCTATTTTTAATATAATGGATCTTGTAAGATCGGATATCGTTCCACTGGGAATGACAGGTAATTCGGTTGAGTATTGCGATTTCAATAGTTTCATATTATCTCGACTAATCAAAATTTGTTTGTTTTCTATTTAATATACTAAGATAAACGACAACTATGAAGTTAGTTCTAATTACACTAATTACTTAGGTATTGATTTCTTTCACATAATGCATAATCGAAGTCATTAAGTTAGCTATAATGGTTTTCTATCTATTCCGATAATCTCTGTATCAATAACTCCTCCGCTACTTCTCCCGAGTGTAAGACGGGGGATTACACGACTTTGAGTCAACGAAGAAGTCCTCTTCAATGCCTTTACGACCCTAGGTCATGTGAGTCTTTAGCCAACGTCATGGATTGCATACGTTCTAACGCCCTCTCGGGTCGTTAGAACGTCACGTTGTATTTACCCTAGTCCGAATCCAGGGTTACCTCTCCCGAGTGTCAAACCCCGTATTCTCGGTTTATCAATACAAGCATAATATCAAGAATAATGGTAAACACAATCGGATTTAGACAAACAACACATTAAAGTAACACTAATTAATTCAACTTAACAATTACATGATTTCAACTACACCCAAGTAACATTTAACTAATACTATAAGATCATAGCCATATACCATACAAAATAAGAGGGATTCAACATTCTTAGATATGAGAAAGTGATTACAAAGATAAAAACAAGAGAGAAACGATCAAATTTGGAAGTGAAATAGTTCACTGTCGCTAATGATCGATCCACAAGTGATCCTTCTTTGTCCGAATGATGAACCTCCTTCTTGATTTTCAAAATATAGCTTAAGAGCTTTCTACTAGGGTTAGGGTTCTTCAACTCTTTGTTTCAGACGTCGGAAAGGGGTATATATAGGCCTAGGGGTTCAAAAATATCTAAACAGATATTTTGGGTTGTTCTGCGAATTCCGCCTAAGCGGTAGAATCTTCACCTAGGCAGAGTTTAAGTCGGTTAGAATTCCGCCTAGGCGATGGCTTCTTCGCCTAGGCGGAGGACTAACTTCTTGGGCCCCTTTCTTTCTGACGGGTTTCTGCCTAGGCGGTAGCTACTTCGCCTAGGCGGATTTACAGCAGTACAACTCTTCCAGCAGTTCAGCACTTCCGGCGTTCTGATGGATTTTCACCTAGGCAGTGGAAACTTCGCCTAGGCGGATTTCGATAATTCAGCCCTTGCAACCTTCTGATGGATTTTCGCCTAGGCGGTGGAAACTTCGCCTAGGCGGATTTCAACTCTTTAGCATTTGTAACTTTCTGATGAATTTCCGCCTAGGCGGTGGATACTTCGCCTAGGCGAAATTGCACTGTTCTTTGAAACCTTATTTTTTCATCTTTTTGGCTACTCTTTTCTCTACCATTTCTCTCGGTTTGCCGATTGTTTACGTTCGTTCTCCTGACTAATAAAAACAGCTAAAAAGGTATTAAAACTCCAATAAAATACTCGAAAACTGGCAAATTCAGTTTAGAATTAGATAGGTATTTTACACCTATCACTAGGAAAACATCATTAGGACTAGCCATACCCAAATCATGAATGATTTTCACAAACTGATCTTTCGCTAGTGGTCTGGTAAAAATATCAGCAAGCTGGTTGGAGGTATCAATATACTCAATAACAATGTCTATTTTCTGAATGTGATCATGAATAAAGTGATGTTTAATATCTATGTGCTTAGTTCGTGAGTTCTGTGTAGGATTCTTACTTCGATAAATATCACTTTTATTATCACAAAAGGTTGGGACCTCTTCCATACAAATTCCAAAGTCATTTAACTGTTGCTTAATATATAAAATTTAAGCACAACAGTTACCGGTTGCCATATATTTAGCCTCAGAAGTGGATAAGGCTATTAAATTATGTTTCTTGCTTGACCAAGAAACCAAAGCATGTCCTAACAAAGGACATGACCCACTCCTGCTTTATTGGTCAACTTTGCAACCGGCAAAATCAGCGTCGGAGTAACTTACCAATTTAAAATCACTCTCCCTAGGATACCATAATCCTAGGTTAGTCGTCCCCTTTAAATATCGAAAAATTCTCTTAACCTCAGTCAAGTGCAATTCTTTAAGACAAGACTGAAATCTAGCACAAAGACAAATACTATACATAATGTCAGGTCTACTTACAGTTAAATACAACACACTACTAATCATAACTCGATACATTTTTCATTAATACTTTTGCCCATATCGTCTTTTTCTATCTTCATAGCCGTTGCCATGGGAATTTTGTACTCTTCAAGGTGTTCCAAGCCATATTTCTTTAACAACTCCTTAGTGTATTTAGCTTGGTTTATAAATATTCCTTATTTGGTTTGCTTTATTTGTAGTCCAAGAAATAAATTCAACTCTCTCATCATGCTCATTTCAAATTCAACCTGCATTATCTTAGCAAACTCTTGGGAAAGATCCTCATTAGTAGATCCAAAAATAATATCTTCAATATACACTTGTACTAATAAAATATCAGAATTTGTTTTCTTCACAAATAGTGTTATATCACAAATACCCCTTCAAAAACTATTTTCGATCAAATATCGGTCGAGTCTCTCATACCAAGCTCTAAGAGCTTGTTTGAGCCCATACAAAACCTTGTGAAGTTTAAATACATGATCGAGAAATTTATCACTTTCAAATCCTGGGGGTTGTTCCACATAAACTTCTTCTGCTAGAAAGCTATTTAGAAATGCACTCTTTACATCCATTTGATATAATTTAAAATTACGTGAACTTGCAAAAGTGAGTAGCATTCTAATTGCTTCTAGTCTAGCAATAGGAGCATAGGTCTCATCATAATCAATTCCTTCCTCTTGATTATAGCCTTGTGCCACTAATATTGTTTTATTTCTAATTACCATACCAGATTCGTCATTTTCTATTTCTAAAAACCCATTTAGTACCAATAACTGGATGAAAATCTAGTCTCAGAATAAGACACCATACTTTGTTCCGCTCAAATTAAACTAACTCATATTTTATTGTGGAAATCCAAGATTCATTAGTTAACGCCTCATCGATATTTTTAGGCTCAATTTGAGATAAGAAAGAAAGATTAATTATATCCCTAAGAGAAGAATGAGTACTTACACCTCTTTCGAAATTACCAATGATTTCTTTTATTGAATGTTCCGGTATTGTCTTTATAGCTCTTGGTAAAGTCGAATCATTTTCCTTTGGTTCCACATCTTGTTGGGACTCCTTAGGTATATTATCAACTTGATTTTAATTATTTGAAATACCTGCATCATCATTATCCAAAACCTTTCTCGACAAGAATGGATCAGCTTCCTCAAAAACAACATGCATAGTTTCTTCTACTATTAACATACATTTATTATAAACTCTATAAGCCTTACTGTTAGTAGCATATCCAAGGAAAATCCCATAATCATATTTAGCATCAAATTTACTAAGATTATCCTTATCATTCAAAATAAAACACTTACATCCAAATAATTTAAAATAGAAAATATTAGGAGTTTTACTATTCCAGATTTCATATGGGGTTCTGTTAAACCCTCTACGAATTGATACTTGATTCACTAAGTTGAAGCGTCATGTTCTTCCTTTCCACTACACTATTTTGTTGCGGTGATCTTGGTGTAGAAATGTTATGAGCATAACCATGCTCATCACAATAACTTACCACATCATCATTCTTAAACTCTCTTCATCTGTCACTTCGAATGTTAATAATGAAACATTGCTTCTCATTTTGATCACATTTACAAAATTTAGCAAGACAGAAGCAACCTCACTTTTCTTAGCAAGAAAAAATACCCAGGTAAGTTTGGAATAATCATCAACTATAACAAACGCATAAAACTTACCACCAAAACTAGCAACAGAGTTAGGCCCAAATAAATCAAGATGCAATAATTCAAGACATCTAGACGTGGATGTGTGCATCTTTTTCTTAAAATAATGATCTAGCCTGCTTGCCTAATTAACATGTATCACATACTTTATCTTTCACAAATTTCAAATTAGGTAGGCCACGTACGAGACTCTTCTTAGATAAGTTAGAGATTAACTTTATACTAGCATGCCCAAGTCTTCTATGCCATAACCAACTATTTTTAGATAAATAATTCAAACAAGATAAATTTTGAGAATTAAAATCATCAAATGAGTAAGTATAAATATTCTCAAAACGTGATGCAACTAACAAAATACTACTATCATGACTATTCTTAATAAAGCACCTATCATGATCAAATATAACATTGTAACCCTTGTCACATAGTTGACTAATACTAAGCAAATTATGTTTAAGTCCATCAACTAGTAACACATCTTTAATAATAGTAGTACCATTACCGATATTACCTATACCGATAATTTTACCCTTTGCGTTGTCTCTAAAAGTCACAAGACCTCCATCTTTAGGTGTCAAAGATGTAAATTTTCTTTTGTCGCCCATCATGTGTCAAGAACAACCACTATATAGGATACATTTGTCCTTGTTTATTGAAGTTTTTAGAATAACCTGCAAGGAGTACCTCAAATAGTTCCTAAGTGGTACTCAGCCTAAGTGGGTCTGATCTTGTTAGTTGGGACAATTTTAGTTCCTTTTGGAACTCAAACTTGTCTATAGTTAGATATTTTAGCAAAATATCTATGAATAGTAGACCCCCATGACATTACATTTAAAACATCTAACAAGATCCTTGGTTTCAGAAAAGAATTTATGAAAATATTTTTGTTTAAGATTTTTCTGAAATCCAATATTGGCTTTATAAAAAACTCCACGTGAACTTCCCAAAAGTATTTTCAAGTTATTTTCACCGCCAGTGAATTTGAGAACAATTGATTGCAAATCCATCAATTTGGATTTCAATTTATTGTTTTCAGATTCATAGTCCATCACTTGTTTGTTTAATGTATTAATTGTACTTTGAAGGGCATTTATTTTAGAACACTGGTTTTTGTAATCACGAGAAATTTCTTGATAAATGTCAAATAATTCATCAAAATCTAAAGGACAAGAACTTAAATATTTAGTTACCTCACCACCAGTGGCCATCAATGCAAACATGGACATATCTTTACTACCTAATTTTTCTGAGCTACTTAAATCAGTATCATCCCAAGTAGCCTTCATGGATTTCTTCTTACTCTTCTTCGCTTTCTTCTTTTCTTTCTTCTTCTTTTTCTTTTCTTTATCCTTCTTCGGTTCGAGACAATCATTTTGAAAGTGATCGGTCTTATGACAGTTGTAACATTCCACTTTAGTCATGTTGAGGTTTCTTCTCCCACGGAATGTGCGCTGAGTCATTCTTCTGAAATTCTTTGTGAGAAGCGCTACATCTTTCTCTTGCTCATTGTCAAGACTTTTATCATCACTATCATCATCTTCTTCAATTTTCTGAGCTTTTAGCTCCAAGATAGTTTTTGTGCATGTGCTGAGTTTTGACTTTATCTGGGTTATTACCAGATGATGAGTCTGTCCCCTGGTTGTTTATTGAGGTTGAGCGTAAAGCTCATGAATGTGAGTAAAAGTTATTATAGATCTTAAATGCACGAGCAAATAAACTCAATATAACACTATCTAATTGATTTGAAAACGATTATCCTTTCATCTACTTCATGACAATAGGGATTCTAGAACTTGATTTGGGGAAAATTTGAGGCAAAATCCTAGGCGAGATTATTCAGGATATATGATTTAGGTAGTCACTTTGTCTCTTGAGCCTTTTAATCTTACCTTGATATATCTTTATCCCTGGTTACCTTGTCGAAGCGTTTAAACCGTTTCAATTCTGAACGCTTAACCAATACCACGTGACCAATTAAACTTCTTTCCAAACCTATATCGCTGAACCGAAGGCACAAATTTGAGAGAATCAAGTTAGCAGTTGCAAATGCTACTTGAAGTGAGGAGTTGGGTTTAGGGTGAAATTTATATTGGTTCGGTATTCAAATACTCACTTGTCGTTTTTGTTCATTTTTTACACACCCCTTAAATAGTAACAATCGAATAAGTTTGGGGGTGCATTAGTAAAAAAAAAAAAAAGGAATCAATTGTACATAGGGTTTTTATTTTTCGTTTATTTTTGACAAGCGAGTATAAAGTTTTTAAATTTATATTCGGGGTTGTTTCAATAATATCTATGGGGTTTCGAGAGTGAGAAAGAGCCAAGCATATGCCTCGGGTATTGTCACGTTAAGAACGATTAACCTGTTTTGCATTTTCGATACACCCGTGCCCATTATTCCAAAACTGAACCAAGCCCTAATGATCTTCATGAACCTCCAAGCCTATATTAGTATATAATAGATCTCGGGTTAGGCGTATGGATTTTCTATACCTTAATGGTTTAAGTCCTGAACTTTATTGAGGGATAATCCCATCTAATCAACGAATAGTTGTATATTTGAGTTTAATCACACACACTCTGAAAGGATTTAGAATGACGCTTACTATGATGAATGTCGAAATTCTAGAATATCGCATGGTGTGTTTGATACTTGAGCTTGACAGAATTGGGGGCCGATGAGGGTAAATCGTTTGGCCATTAGATGACTTTCAAACCTTGTACATTTTTGTTTCTAGTGTTTTTCGTTTTTAGTATTTAATTTTATAGTTAGTCGTTGTAGTAATTGTGTATGTATGGGTGTTTTGCTCGGAAATAGCAAAATTCTAAGTTTGGGGGTATTTAATAGGTGTGAATTACCTATCTATTTCCAAACCAAACTTGTTAGTTTTCGAGTATTTTTAGTATGTTTTATTACGTTTTAATTCGTTTATATTTTTTTTGTCAAAAAATAGGTATTTGGAGTGAAAAGGGACTAAAACATTCCTTAAGCGATCAAATTAGAGCAAAACGGTGGACAAACGGTGGAAAAACAAAGTTTCAAAACAGCAAAGCCACCGTCGCGGTGGTGAAAATACAGAATGGCCCATTTTCAGCAAAACACTTCACTGCCGCAACGATTAATCCCACCGCCATGGTGGTGAAAGTACAGGATGTTTGCTACTATTCCACCAGCACAGAGATCAAAGCCGTCGCCGTGGCGGTCAATCCACCTACCTACCAACGCCGCGGCGGTGAATCCTACCGCCGCGGTGGTCACTCTAATGATAGTTTCAGATATTTAGGATATTTGTGATATTTTTGAGCATATATATATATATATATATATATATATATATATATATATATATATATATATCCTAACTTCTCCTCCATTTCAAGGGTTAGAAATTTTGGGAAGTCTTGAAAGCTCTGAGGCCATTCGACCAAGGAAAGATCATATTGTGAAGAAGGAGGAAGCGATCTCGGAACGATTTTAGCGTCGGATCTTTGGATATACAACAAGTTTCTCGTTTCTCTCTTTCTCTTTTAGTTTGGTTGAATGTTTGTATATGTTTAGCTCATTTCTATTTGCATATAGGGCTACGGCCATGTTTATCTAAACATATATTGTCTAGGGCTTAATTGAATTCATGTAAACATTGTTTATATAAAATCAATGTTTTGTTAATGGTTGTTCATGTTTATCTGATTGTGTTTGTTGTGTTGTATTGTTTATTATGCGTATTACGATATAATGATAATACGAGGTTTGACACTCAGAAGAGGTAACCCCGGATTCTGACTAGGGTAAGCACAACATGACGATCCAATAACCCGGGAGAAAGTTGGAGAGTGTGCAATCGATGACGTTGGGGCAACTCTCACGTGACCTAGGGTCATTAAGACGTTGAGGGAGACTTCTTCATTGACATGAAGTCGCGTATTCCCTTGTCTCGGGAGAGGTAGCGGGGGAGTTTACGAACTGAGATTATCGGATAGGATGAACGCCATTAATGAAAATAGATTGAAACGAACACATTTAAGTGAACGATATTAATCCCTAGATAATAATTCTCATAAACGTCCTACCAATACATTAGTATAATTAGATAAATTAGTATTGTAGCATTAGTATTTATTAATTAAATACTATTTTTATCACCTAGATAAAGTCAGGTTATGATAATCGCATTACTCGACAATATTCTCAACCAATCCCTATGGACACGATAACCCTAAATCTCCCGATCTATACTAAAACTTGACCTGTACACTTGAGGTGAAAGTGACGACGCGTAATTGCGGCCACCAACAGTTATCGAGCAATCTCATTTGGGTGAGAAAACTACAGGATGAACCCAACAGGTTTTGTTTGCGGTCCTGATAGAAATTTGATGATAAATTTTCCCCGATTAATGAATCTATATTTTTCATACATATTGTCACCCTTAAAAACGCGGAACAAAATATGGTAATAAACTACTAATGAAACTAAAAATGAAGCCTACAATCTATCCTAATTGTGATTATTGTTCAATGATTTTTTTACATCACAATGATTTATAAATCATGATCTTCAAAATGAGATACTACTATATATATATTTTTTTGCGTCCTAGATTAGGATGTGTGTGAATGTTATATATAATATTAGTGTGATGTTAATGATATATATAACGTCATTATAATTTGTGTTCCCCATGAGTATTGAATATAATATCAAAAAATATAGGAATAATATCAATTAATATTGATAATAACATAAATTATATGAACGTGTTAAATCTAACATGTGTGTAACACTCAACTGCGTTTTGATAATGTATAAGACCGTGTTAATTGTAACACAAATTTGAAAACTGAAAATACTAGAACTATATTATTGAATGTAACATGAATGTGAAAACTCAAAATTCTGGAAGTAACATGTTGAATATAGCAGGAATATGAAACTAATGAAAAAAAATCTTAAATGTAATATCATTTTGAAAATCTTATTTAAACGAATCTGAATATATAATTAGAAGGTAAAAACAATATATACATGAATAGTTTTTTTGATTTCAATAAAATCATTTTGTGTGAAACTTAAATATGAAAAATTTTAATCCCACAAATCACGTAGAGACAAATTAGTCATGTTAATTTTTGCATTTTTTTTGAAATTGGGACTAAATTATTCGGGCTTTCTAGATGTTGAATATAACATCCATTGTAATAGAAATAATTTCAATTAATGTTGATAATAGCATAAATTATATGAACATATTGAATGTAACATGACTTAATATTAAATGTGGTTTGGATGTTGAATGTCACACTCAATTGTGTTTTGATAAAGTATAAGACCATGTTAATATGTAACACAAATTTGAAAATTGAAAATTTTGGAACTACCATGTTGAATGTAACATAAATGTGAGAACTAAAAATTTGAAAGTACTATATTGAATGCAACACGAATATGAAACTAATGAAAAAAATAGTAAATGTGATATTATTTTGAAGATCTTATTTAGACGTATCAGAATATAAAAATAGATCGTGAAAAAAAAAAAATGTACAACAATAGTTATTTTGATTCTAATAAAACGATTTAGTTTCAAACTTAATTATGGAAAAATTCAATCCCATGAATCACACAGGGGTAAATTAGTCATTCCATTTTTTGTATTTTTTGAAATTAGGACTAAATGATTAAAACTTTCTGGACAACAGGATCAATTAGTTCAAACTTAAACACTTGGAATCAATTGGTTATTACATTCTTAATTTTGGTCTACTTGGTATATTTTTTTAATTTTATTTGATATTACTGTTAATGTTGATAAAAATACTAATCAAGAAAAAAAAAATGTTGGCCCAGTGAGCTACCCAAGAGGGGGGTGAATTGAGTAGTATTAAAAAAATTATCATAATATAACATTTTAAAAATCAAACAATTAATTTTATCCTAAAATTAATTATTATCTTTTATAGTAGTGGATATGTGTTATTAACTAGGTGCACATCCAAATAGCAAAATATAAACAATATAAATAAAGTAGCACACAGAAATTTATATTGGTTCACCAAGCTACTCTTGGCTAATCTAGTCCTTCGAGCTATGCAGAGAGTCGCACCCACTAAACTAAAGATTCCTTTAAAAGTAGGAACCAAATCCTCACAAATATTCTTTTCGCAGGCTCAGAATCAACCTTTATAACTCATTTTCATAGGCTAAGGAATAACCTCTATCTTTTTACTAGGCAGAAGATTAACCTAATTCTATTATAGGGAGAATCACAACCTAATTCTTTTTATACCTTAAGCTCAAGAATTAAACCTTACAAACACGCTCCAAATATTGTTTTTACCCTGTAAGGCTTGAACCGTCACAATTCATTTTTTTATACTCTAGGTAAAGATCAAAACCTCAATCTTTTTACCAAAAGAGATTGAAATTAGCTACCCTTGATTAGACACTCCTAGTAATATCTAATCCGACATTCAACTCACCGATTAAAAACAATTGATAAGTGATTTTCCCGCTCGGAGCTTCTACCATTCCAAATACATTCAAACTCAATTAATGTCCTGATACTAGTGATAGAAAAGTAAGAAGTTCAAAATATGATAAATAAAGATGGGTAGCAAGTATTTAAGCACGTAATCATATTTTCTCAAGAAATTGTTTCAAAAATAATTTTCAATAAAAAACAATCCAGAAAATAATTGCAAAGATCAAATTACAAATAATAAATAATATAATCAAGAAACAATTAATAGTAAGTAATTGGGAAAGATCTCACTAGGATTCCACTGAAAGAATAATGATTAGAATAGCAATGAAACTTCAGATAGGTAGAAGCAATAATCCACAGCAAATATTTCTCAAGAACAAATCTTAAGAAAGATCTCACAATACACTGAGTATGATTACTCTTAGAAAGCATGAGAGTTGAATAACTTAGAATGATTTGGATTCTCTTAATTAATGATTATTTAACATGCGAAATCTGCAGGTCTATTTAAAGTCACTTGAAACAAGCCCTATAACGTCTAGTTCCCATAAATCATGACATTTAATTACACCAATAGACCCTCTATATCATAATGATTCATTCCTGGTATAAGTCACTTAAAATATATCTTAAAATATCCAATTAAGTCCCACAAACTTTTTTACAAACTCAATTAGATAAGATTGAAATAATTACATATACCAAATTGAGAAATATTAAAACTACATGAACCATATCTATAGGATAATTAAATATTAATTCAAAACAAATCAGATCCCTATGATATCTCACATATCTAAACTATAAAACAACTAGTAACGGCTACTTTTTGAATAAAATCCGAAATTTCATAAATCTTGAAACAGCTCCATTTGTCAACTGGCCAAGACCTATCAGTCAACCGCCCAATTCAGGATATAGCCAACCCAAAAATCCTTCGCCAACCGGTCGACCGCCTAAACTTCATCTGTCGACCAGACGATTCAGGATGTTTCACAGGTCGATTGGTAGCGTGTGAATACGTTGCTACTTTCTCCGCAAGTGTACAAGTCAAGTTTTAGTATAGTTTGGAAGAGTTAGGATTGTCGTATCCACAGGAATTTGTTGAGACGGTCGTTGAGTACCACGATTATCATAACCTAACTTTATTTAGGCGATAAAAATATGTTTTGTTTATAAATAAACACACTAATCTAAAATAACCTAATTAAACTCATATTACTAATATAGACATTTATGGGAGTAAATTTCCTAGGAATTAATTTCGTTCACTTTAACGTGTTCATTTCAATCTAGTTTACATTAACGGCGTTCATCCTATCCGGCAATCTCGATATCAAAATCTCACTCACTACCTTTCCCGAGTGTAAAGTGAGTAAATATATGACTTCGTGTCAATGTCGAAGTCCCCCTCGAGCATCTATACGACACTTGGCCACATGAGTCTAGCCCCAATGTCACGGATTGCACACTTTTTAACTCCCTCCCTGGTTATTAGATTGTCGGGTTGTGTATAACCCTAGTTCGAATTCGGGTTACCTCACCCAAATGTCAAACCCCGATTTCTCAATATATCTAAACAAGCATATAATCATGACAAAATAGTAAACACAATCAGATAAACATGAACAACCATTAATGAAACATCAATATATTCAAACAACGTTTTCGTGGATTACATCAAGCCCTTGACAATATATGTTTAGTTTTTCATGGCCATAACCATATATACAATGAAATACAAACTAAACATATACAAAACATCCAACCAATCTAAGAATAAAAGAGAAAAATGAGGAGACTAGTCGTTATCTGAAGAACCGTCACTAAAACCACACTGAGATTGCTTCCTCTTTCTTGGCCTTGTGATCTTCTCTTGGTTTAATGAGTTTAGAGCTCTCAAAACCACTCCCAAAACATTCTAAGTGTGTGGGAGAAAGAGGGAATGATATAGGGATCCAAAATATCAAGAAAATATCCCAAAATATCTATTTTGTCTGTTGTCAGACCGCTATAACAGTAAGAACACCGTTTCGGCGGTGGAAATGCAAAGAGTTTAGCAACTCTCTGTATTTTCAACGTTGCGGTAATGGCACCCTTTGGTATTTTGGCCGTAATGTTCTCGTCTGAAATCTGATTAAGGTGATTCAAAAACCTATAGAAAGATAAGATAAATATATACAACTTACATGTTTTGGGTTTGTCTAAAATCAAATTAAATCATTATCAAAAATGACCTTGACGTTACAACACCTGCGCCTACTTTGCCTTTTTTCACTCATTTATTCAAAAACCTATAAACTAATACAAAAACACATTAAACTAACAAAAGTGCCTGAAAACACAAATATTTGAATCTAAAAGTACTTGATTTGTTGGTAAATAAACCACTCATCAAATACCCCCAACTGTCGACTTAGAGATCCAGAGAGCTCCTCTTATGGCCATAGGTCGACCTACTTGTCGATCGATCAATTTAGAGAGTTCATCCTCTAAGCATAGGTTGACTGACTTGTTGATCGAATTCAGAGAGTTCATCCACAACGTATGAGTTTTGAATTTCATCTAACCGGCCAAAAACTTTTCCCTCATCGGCCCCCAATCCTATCGAGTTCCAGAGTAAAACACACCATGTGGTGTTCTAGAATTTCAACATTCGATAATAATAGGTGTCATTCTAGATCATGTCAAAGTATGTGTGCGAAAACTCAATTATACAAATATCCACCGATCGGATTTGATTATCTACCAATAAAGCTCAAGACTAAAACCAATAAGTTATAGAAAATCCATAAGCCTAATAGAGTTCCATTCTCCACTAATGTAGGCTAAGCAATTGAAAAACATCATTAGGGCTAGGTTCGGTTTTTGGAAAATGGCCAAGGGTATATCTGGAATATAAAACATGTAAACGTCATTTACTCAATGATACCCAAGGCACAATGCTTTGCACTCAAACACTCTTGAACGCCCAAAGATCAAGTCGAAACGACCTTCAACAAACATTGAAGAATGTTGTACTCGTCAAAACAAAGAAAAATAAAACCGCATATACACTTTTTTTTTTTTTTTTTTAATTTTATCAAACACACCCCCAAACTTATTTGATTTTCACAATTTCACGGGTATAGAAAATATGAAAGAAAAACGACAAGTGAGTACTCGAATACCGAACCAATCAATAGTTCGCCCAAAATCCAACCTCTCACTTCAAGTAGCGTAAACAAAAGCTAACTTGATTTCACTCAAAATTGTGCCTTAAGTGAAACGATATAGGTTTGGAAATAATTCAATTAGCCAGGGTATTAGTTACGTGTTCAGAATTGAAACGGCTTTAAGGCTTCGACAGGTAACGAGGGATAAATATATAACAAGGTAAGCTTCAAAGGCTCAAGCGACCAAAATGAATACCTAAATCATATCTCTTAAACTACCTCACCTAGGATTTTACCTCGAATTTCCCCCAAATCAGGTTCTTGAATCCCTATTGTCATGAACTTGACTAACGGATAATCATTTTCAAATCGATTGGGTAGTTATACATTGATTTTATGTGCTCGTGCAAGTAGGATCCACAATAACTTTTACTAAAACGTAATGTCAAGCACACAAAACACACATGAATGAGAATTATGCCCAACCTCAATAAACAACCAGGGGACAGACTCATCATCGGGTAATGGCCAAGATGAAGTACAAAACTCAGCACAAAACAACAACAACTAACCTAAACAAACATGCATACATTTAAACAATAAAACATAACTAACAACTAAAACACATACTAAACATACTACACATCACCCCCGAACTTAAAATAGACAGTATCCGCAACGACCCATCAGCAATCCCAATAAAAGCTTAAAGCATTATATTGAAGACGGGGGTTTAGAACACATACCTTGGAGGCGAGAGAATCTCGCCCTCGAATCAAGTCAGCAGTGACGGATCTAACTTAATTTTGAAACCTTGGGTTGCCTCCCAAGAACGCCTAATTTAAGGTCATCGGCTTGACACGGGAAAGGGCTCATCAAAGAGCAGCTTCCGCCCGTAGTACGTTTCAAAACAACACCATGTACGGGTCTTGATTCAGTATGCCCTCAAGACTAGCCAGATTTGGCTCTGTATGGATTGATCTTTCAACTTGACTCAGCTTTGATTTATGTGCTTGGATGGCATTAATGTACTGAGCTGGAAACGAGGTATGATAGGTGATCCACATCGGATCCTCGTAGATGTGATCGTCATGGCTCATGGGTGGCATCACCAATTGTAATTCAAACGGTGAAAACTAGAATGATTAATATGTGAATCTCCATCGCCAATCCATACTTCGGTTCTAGTATCTTCATGATCGTCTTCGATCTTACCCAAGTACCTTCCGCTTGCTTTTGGATCCTCACTATGGATTTCATATTCGAATGTGATTTGTTCGCCTCTCCGTGCCACCGCGTCTAACTCAGCCTCAATAAAGCAGATAATCTGACCGATTTACATCTGAAGAGACGTTACAATTGTATCGATATTAGCGCAGACCGTCTCAATACAATCAAGATGATCCTCGTGCTCGTTGAGTCAATCATATGTTTCCTTCAAAAATATCTGAGTCTCTCCTATAACGGTAGCGAGCATTTCCTCTAAGGAAGGGGAAGACTCCACTTCTTGAATCGGAGTGTCAATCCATGGTACCGTGGTGTTGGAAAAATCCCCCAAGCATTGGTGACTTGGTGAATAATTTCAACTCTGATAATCGAAGTCCGCCAATTTCTCCAATGACCAAAGGGCTTCATCCGCGGTTAGGTTGTAGAAAGAGGAGGTACCATTTTCTCCTTCCATCCATATTTTGGTTGCGGCTTATAACCCGTCGAGGAAATTCAGTAGTTGACACTCCATTGGGAAACCATAATTTGGGAATTGGAGTAACAACTTCTTGTAACGATCCCAAACACAATAAAACGGTTCAGAGTCTCGTTGAAAGAATTGCATAAGTACCTATTGATCTAACATCTCCAAGTACCCTGCAAGGAAAAAAAAAAAAACTACAAACAAAAAATTATACACAAAAGAATTGTGATAGGTGTGATCTACCTATCTATTTCCAAACCGAATCAAGTTAGTTTTCGAGTGTTTTTAAAGTTTTTTATTATGTTTTAATTAGTTATTATTCTTTTTGTATAAATCAGGTATGTGGGTTGAAAAGGTAGGAAAACGAAGCATAAACGATTAGATCAAACCAAGAATGGTCGAAGAATGGTGGAAAAACAAGCAAGGGGCAAAATTCTGAAAAGAAGCCCATCGCCGCAGCGTCCAGACCTCCGCCGTGACGGTGAAAATGTAGAGTGGACTTAATCTTGATGGACATCCACCGCCGCAGTGGTGAGATCCACCGCTGCGACGGTAAAACTGCAGGATGGTTACAAATTCCACCATTGTCTTCACGCCTAGGCGATCACTTAGCCGACCGACTCACTGCCACGGCGGTCACCTCTGCACTATATTAGATATTTTTTGAAATATTTTCTCTATTTAATCCCCTCTCCTTTGCTCCTCTCCAGCCACTAGAGCCTTTAGGGCTTAGAATAGAATAGAGAGAGAGTTTGGGAAGTGGTCAAACAATTTCGAAGGAGAAGATTACCATGCAGAGAAGGAGAAGTGATCGGTGACCGGTTTAGCGGCTAAACTTCAAACTACGGCTAAGTTCATCCGTTTCTTCTTTTATTTCTTAACTTTAATAGTTGCTTGAGCATGTTTAGATCGATTTTCAATGTATAAAAGGTTATGACTATGAGTTAAACTTGGATTATCTAAGGGATTAATATTATTTATAAAAATGGAGTTTTGTTTGAGTTGTGTTTCTTTAATGATTGTTCTTCGTTATTCTGATTGTGTTTGCCATTATTCTATGATTATATGCTAGTTTAGATATATTGAGGATATAGGGTTTGACACTTAAGAGAGATAACCCAGGATTCAGATTAGGGTTTAAACACAACACGATGATCCAATAACCCGAGAGGGAGTTGGACAGTGTGCAATCGATGACGTTAGGGCAAGGCTCACGTGACCTAGGGTCGTTAAGACGTTGAGGGAGACTTCTTCATTGACACAAAGTCACGTATTCCCTCGTCTTACACTCGTGAGAGATAGCGGGGAAGTTTACGAACTGAGATTGTCAGATAGGTCGAACGCTATTATTATGAACTAAACGAAATCAAACGCGTTTAAGTAAATAAAGTTAATCCCTAGATAATCCATCCCCTAACCATCTCGTATTAGTATAATTAGTACAAATTAATTAGTAGTAAATTAATTTATTATATTTTAATTTAAAATCGTTCCTTTTAGCTTAGATAAAATTAGGTTATGATAATTACGGTATTTTATAATAACGACAACCAATCCCTGTGGACATGATACCCCTACTCTCCCCACCTTTACTAAAACTTGACCTCATACACTTGCGAGTGAAAGTAGCGACGTACTTATGTGCTACCAAAATGCCTAAATTAAAATCAAGTTATTTACACACAATATCAATAACAATCTAAAATCCAATCCCTAGCAATAGCGCCAAAAACTTGGTAGCGCATGATTACGTCGCTACTTTCACCGTAAGTGTACGGGTCAAGTATTAGTATAGTTTGGAAGAGTTAGGATTGTCGTATCCAGTGGAATTGGTTAAGACAATCGTTGAGTACCACGATTATCATAACTTAACTTTATTTTGGCGATAAAAATAAGTTTTGTTTATAAATATAAATACTAATCTAAAATAACCTAATTAAACTAATATTACTAATATAGATGTTTATGAGAGTAAATTGCCTAGGGATTAATTTCGCTCACTTAAACATGTTCATTTCAATCTAGTTTACATTAATGGTGTTCATCCTATCCGACAATCTCGGTATCGAAATCTCACTCACTACCTCACCCGAGTGTAAAGTGAGTGAATATGTGACTTCGTGTTAGCGCCTAATTCTCCCTCAAGCGTCTATATGACAATTGGCCACATGAGTCTCGCCCCAACTTCATGGATTGCACATATTTTAACTCCCTCCCGGGTTATTAGATCGTCGCGTTGTGTTTAACCCTAGTCCGAATTCGAGGTTATCCCTCCCTAGTGTCAGACCCTGATTTCTCAATATCTCTAAACAAGCATATAAACATGACAAAATGGTAAACACAATTAGATAAACGTGAACAACCATTAATGAAACATCAATTTAGTCAAACAAAGTTTTCTTGGATTACATCAAGCCCTACATAATATATGTTTAGTTTTTCATGGCCATAACCATATATATAATGAAATACAAACTAAACATATACAAAACATTCAAATAATCTAAGAATAAAAGAGAGAAACGAGGAGACTAGCCATTATCCGAAGAACCATCACTAAAACTACTCCAAGATCGCTTCCTCCTTCTTGGCCTTGTGATCTTCTCTTGTTTGTATGGGTTTAGAGCTCTCAAAACCATTCCCAAAACGTTCTAAGTGTGTGGGAGAAAGATGGAATGATATAGGGATCAAAAATATCAAGAAAATATCCCAAAACATCTATTTTGTTTGTTGTGGAACCGCCGCGGCAGTGGAAATGCAGAGAGTTTAGCAACTCTCTGCATTTTCACCCTGCGGCAGTTGTGTCACCGCTGTGGCGGTAACACCCTTTGGTATTGTGGATGGAACTTGCTTATACGAACTACGATTGAGGTGATTCAAAACCCTATAGAAATCTAAGATAAATATATATAACTTCCATGTTTTGGGTTTTCCAAAAATCGAATTAAATCATTCTAAAAAATGGCCTTGAAGTTACTGTACCTGTATTGACTTTGCCTTTTTTCACCCATTTATTCAAAAACCTATAAAACACTACAAAAACACATTAAACTAACAAAAGTGCTTGAAAAAACACAAATATTTGAATATAAAAGTACTTGATTTGTTGGTAAATAAACCACTCATGAAATACCCCCAACTGTCGACTTAGAGATTCAGAGAGTTCCTCTTTTGGCTATAGGTCGACCTACCTGTCGACCGACCAATTCAGAGAGTTCAACCTCTAAGCACAGGTCGACTTACATGTTGATCAACCACTTCTAGAACACCTCTCCTTAATTTATTTTCATTCAATTTCTTTAACATTTTCGCCTTTTTAACCTATTTCGTTTCTCGGTTAGCGCCACTAAAATCTTAAATTCAATTTTAATCAATTATATTTATTTATTTTTCAATTACACATTGGAGAAAATAATTTAACTAATTAGGATCCTATAAAAACACACATAATTTTGGAAAACATTTTTTATCGTGTGTGATCCTAATCGGGATACATTAAGAGTTAGAATTTAACTTGAGTTATTTTTCCTAGGTTCCTCAATTTCTTCAAACTCTTAATCTTTCATCATCTTTGTCATCATCTTTAGCATTTTCACAATATCTTCATGAACATTTTCATTACTGGAATTAATAAACTGAAACACTTAATAAAATCATTAGTTCCACCAAAAACATCAAGATTTAATTGTCCATCAAAATCTTAAGATTAACAATCTCCCATTTTTTGATGATGACAATTAACTTTCATATTTTCTTCAAACACAAAAATGTAACCATACTCTCCCTAAATCCGAGGATAGATTTTATAACTCATTAAAGTATAGTAATGAAGAGAATCATAAGATATTCAACAAAGCACAAATCTCAAATTATAATAAACTCCCCCTTAATAAAACATCAACAAATTCTCCTCCTTTGTCATCTCAAAAAAAAATGTGGAAGGGGAACCATAAAGAAACACTACTCTAGGCATACATCGTTAAGCCTAGCCATACCCAAATCGCGAATCATTTTCACAAACTGATCTTCCGCTAATGATTTGGTAAAAATATTAGCTAGCTGGTTGGAGGTATCAATATATTCAATAAAAATTTCCCTCTTTTCTAAATATGATTACGAATAAAGTGATGTCTAATCTCTATGTGCTTAGTTCGTTAGTGTTGTGTTGGATTCTTACCTAGACAAATAACACTTTTATTATCACAATAAATCAGGACCTCCTCCATACAGATTCTAAAATTATTAACTGCTGCTTAATATATAAAATTTGTGCATAACAATTACCCGCTGCCATATACTCAGCCTCAGTAGTCGATAAGATTATCGAATTTTGTTTCTTGCTTGACCAAGAAACCAAGGCATGTCCTAACAAATGACATCACCTACTAGTGTTTTTTCGCTCAACTTTGCAACCGACAAAATTCAAAATCACTCCCCCTAGGATACCATAATCTAGGTCAGTTGTCCCCTTTAAATATCACAAAATTTTTTCGTTAACTTTTTTGCCCGTATCATCTTTGTCTATCTTCGTAGCCGTTGTCATGTGAGTTTTGTATTCTTTAACACCATCCAAGCCATATTTATTTAACAACTTTTTAGTGTATTTAGCTTGGTTTATGAATATCCCCTCTTTGGTTTGCTTAATTTGTAACCCAAGAAAAAAGTTCAGCTCTCCCATCATACTCATTTCAAATTCGACCTGCATTATCTTAGCAAACTGTTGGCAAAGATTCTCATTAGTAGATCCAAAAATAATGTCATCAACATAAACTTATGCTAATAGGATATCAAAATCAGTTTGCTTAACAAATAGTGTTATATCACAAATACCCCTTCGAAAACCTTTTTCGATAAAATATCAGCTAAGTCTATCGTACCAAGCTTTAGGAGCTTGTTTGAGCCCATACAAAGCCTTACAAAGTTTAAATACGTGATTGGGAAATTTATCACTTTCAAATCCCAGGGGTTGTTCCACATAAACTTCTTTCGCTAGAAAGCCATTTAGAAATGCACTCTTAACATCCATTTGATATAGCTTAAAATTACGTGAGCATGCAAAAGCGAGTGGCATTCTAATAGCTTCTAATCTAACCACAGGAGCATAGGTTTCATCATAATCAATTCATTCCTCTTGATTATAGCCCTGTATAACTAATCTTACTTTGTTTCTAATTACCATACCAGACTCATCTTTTTTATTTCAAAAAACCTATTTAGTACCAATAACAAGATGAAAATCCGGTCTCGGAACAAAACACCATTCTTTGTTCCGCTCAAATTGAACTAACTCATCTTGCATTACGGAAATCCAAGATTCATCCGTTAACGCCTCATGTACATTTTTAGGCTCAATTTGAGATAAGAAAGAAAGATTAATTATATTTCTAATAGAGGAACGAGTACTTACACCTCTTTCAAATTACAAATAATTTCTTTTATCATCCTAGTACTGTCTTTATAACTCGTGGTAACGTTGAATCCTCTTCCTTAGCCTTCTCTTCTTTTTGAGACTCCTTAGCCACATTTTCACCTTGGTTTTGGTTAGTTGAAATATCTGCATCATCATCATCCAAAACCTTTCTCGACAAAAGTTGGTCAGCTTCATCAAATACAATATGCATAGATTATTCTACTACTAATGTACATTTATTATAAAATCCATAAGTTTTACTGTTATTAGCATATCCAAGGAAAATCCCATAATCAGATTTAGTATCAAATTTACATAAATTATCCTTGTCATTAAGAATAAAGCATTTACACCCAAAATACTTTAAAATAGCAAATATTAGGAGTCTTACCATTCCAGATTTCATATGGGGTTTCATTAAACCTTCTACGAATCGATACCCGATTCACCACATGGCAAATTGTACTTACTGCTTCAGCCCAGAAGTAGGATGGTAAGTGATTTTCATTAAGCATTGTTTTGGCCATTTCTTGAAGTGTCCTATTCTTCCTTTCCACTACACCATTTTATTGTGGTGATCTTGGTGTAGAAAAGTTATGAGCATAACCATGCTCATTACAGTAACTGATAACATCATCATTCTTAAACTCTCTTCCTCTGTCACTATGAATATTAATCATAGAACATTACTTCTCATTTTGAACATGTTTACAAAATTTAGCAAATACAGAAGCAACTTTACTTTTCTTAGCAAGGAAAAATACCCAAGTAAGTCTAGAATAATCATCAACTATTACGAAGGCATAAAACTTACCACCAAGACTAGCAACAGAATTTGTTCCAAATAAATCAAAATATAATAATTCAAGACATCTAGACGTGGACATGTGCATCTTTTTCTTAAATGATGATTTAGATTGTTTACCTAATTAACATGCATCACATACTTTATCTTTCACAAATTGCAAATTAGGTAGGCTACGTACGAGACTCTTCTTAGATAATTTAAAAATTAGCTTCATACTAGCATGTCTAAGTCTCCTATGCCATAACCAACTATTTTCAAATAAAGTATTCAAATAGGATAAATTTTGAGAAGTAAAATCATCAAATGAGCAGGTATAAACATTCTCAAAATGTGATGCAACTAAAAAGATACTAGTATCATGACCATTATTAATAATGTACTTATCATGATCAAATATCACATTATAACCCTTGTCACATAGTTGAGTAATACTAAGCAAATTATGTTTGAGTCCATCAACTAGTAACATATCTTTAATAATAGTAGTACCATTATCGATATTACCTATTCCGATAATTTTACCATTTGCATTGTCTCTAAAAGTCACATGACCTCCATCCTCAAGTGTCAAATATGTGAATTTTGATTTATCTCTCGTCATGTGTTGAGAACAACCGTTGTCTAGGAACCATTTGTCCTTGCTTATTGATGTTTTTAGAATAACTTGGAAGAAGCACCTCAAATAGTTCCTAAGTGGTACCCAGTTTACATGGGTCCAATCTTGTTAGTCAGAATAATTTTAATTCCTTTTGGAACCCAAATTTGTCTACATTTAGATATTTTAGTAAAACATTTACGAATAGTATGGCCCACAACATTACATTTAAAACATCTAACAAGATCTTTGGTTTCAGAAAAGAATTCTTGAAAATGTTTTGGTATAAGATTATTCTGAAATCCAATATCGACTTTATCAAAAATTCCACGTGCACTTCCCAAAAGCATTTTCAAGTTATTCTTACCACTGGTGAATTTGAGAACAATTGAATGTAAATCCGATATCTTGGATTTCAAATCATTGTTTTCAGATTTGTAGTCCATTATTTATTTGTTTAATGTATTAAATGTACATTGAAGGGCATTTATTTTAGAACACTGATTTTTATAATCATTCAAAAGTTCTTGATACACATCAAATAACTCATCAAAATCTAAAGGACAAGAACTTGAATATTTTGCTACCTCACCACCAGTGGCCATCAATGCAAACATGGACATTTCTTCACTTTCTGATTTTTCAAAGCTACTTGATTCGGTATCATCCCAAGAAGCCTTTATAGACTTTTTCTTGCTCTTCTTTCCTTTCTTATTCTATTTCTTCTTCTTCTCATTTTCTTTGTCCTTATTGGTTCGGGACAATCAGTTTGAAAGTGACCAATCTTATGATAGTTGTAGCATTCCACATTGTTCATGTTGAAGTTTCTTCTCTCGCAGAATGTGCGCCGAGTCATTCTTCTAAAATTCTTTGTGAGAAACACCATGTCTTTTTCTTGCTCACTGTCAAGATTTTCATCATCACTATCATCTTCTTTTTTCAATTTTCTGAGCTTTTAGCGCGAAGGATTTCCTCTTGATATTTTTGGTGTCATCCTTATATCCTTTAATTTCCTTTTCATAAGTCATCAAGTTGCCTATGATAACATCAATTTCGTATTTGCCAAGATCCTTAGCTTCCTCAATTGCAGTCACTTTCGACTCCCATACTTTTGTCAAAGATCTTCGGATCTTTCGAACTCTATCCTCCATGGAGTATGACTTTCCAAGTTGACTCAAGTGATTGAAAATGTTGTTGAAACGAGTATACATCTCTTTAATCAATTCAGTTTCTTCCATTCTGAACAATTCAAATTTCCTTATAAGAGTGTTGATTTTCGATTGCTTCACTTGACTTATCCCTTCATAAGTAACTTATAGTTTATCCCACATCTCCTTTGCTGATTTACAACCTGAAACTCTCGAGTATTCATTAGCATCAAAAAAATAAAATACAATACTAATAGCTTCAGGGTTCATAGAAAGCTTCTGCTTATCAGAAGCAGTCAGCTGCTCTTTCGTCTTCTCGATTCTATTTTTCATTAGAACAAATAGACCATCTTCGATTGTTAGCCACATATTGTAATTTGTAGCCTGAAGAAAGGCTATCATTTTTTCTTTCCAGAACGAATAATTTTCACCTGCAAACAATGGTGGTCGGTGTATAGACTGTCCTCAACTAGTGTGCCTATTATATGCACCATGTAATCTTTGTTAGCTAAGTGCGTCGAGCTAAACCATCTTTGATGCCAATTGTTGGCCCAGTGAGCTACCCAAGAGGGGTAGTGAATTAGATAGTATTAAAAAAACTATCAGAATATAGCACTTCAAAAATCAAACAATTAATTTTATCCTAAAATTAATTATTATATAAAATTATAGTAGCGGATATGTGTTATTGGTAGGGGCGTAGGAATACGCTGCTACTTATACTCTCAAGTATACGAGGTCTAAGTTTTAGCATAGTGTGATCATTAAGATCAGGTTATCGTATCCACAGGGATTGGTGTCGTTAATATCGAATACCGCATTTGTCGTGACCTAACTTTATCAAGGCGAAAAACAAATATATTTAATTAATTAAACTAATACTAATATATCCTAAATTTACTACACTAATATAATAATATGTTTTAGGGTGAAGAATTTCCTAGGGATTAACGTGTTTACAAATATGTGCTCGATTTTGATTTACTCACGTTTATGGTGTTCGACCTATTTGACAACCTCGGTACGTAAACTCCACCGCTACCTCTCCCGAGTGTAAGACGGGGGAATACATGACTTCTAGTCAACGAAGAAGTCCCCATCAACGTCTTAACGACCCTAGGTCACGTGAGTCTCATCCAACGTCATTGATTGTACACAATCCAACTCCTGACCGAGTCATTGGATTGTGCATTGTATTTATCCTATCGATAATCTCCATTCTAAAATTCCCGAGTGTAAGATGAAGGATATAACGTAACTTCATGTGAATGAAGAAGTCCCCCTCAATGTCTTAACAACCCTAGGTCACATGAGTCTTTCCCCAACGTCATCGATTGTCCACGATTCAAACCCCGACTGGGTTATAGAATCGTGGCGTTTGTTTACCCTAATCCAAATCCGGGGTTTATCAAAATCCCATATTCTCCATTTATCTAACTAAGTATGATAAACATATAATACGATAAATACAATCAAACTACGAAGAACAATCACAAACGAAACACCGAAATCATCCAAACAACGTATTTATAAATTTATTGTTAATCCCTACTACAATCTATATTTAACTCGTGGTCATAATCGTATAAATAATGAAATCAAGCTAAACGTTCTCACAATATCCTAAGTTAAAGAAATAAGGAAAAACAATTGAAGAACTTAGCCTCGTGCGAAGATAAACTACTAAGAACACTTAACAATCGATTCGCCGTCTTCTCTACTTAGGGATGTGAGCTCCACCTCTAAAACTCCTAAAACCTAGCCTAAATATATATTAAGGTGCCCAAATGGCCGGTGGGTTCACAAGGAGGGGAGAGGGAATGGTATTAAATATCTAGGTTGTGCAGAGGCTCTCCGCCTAGGCCTAATGGATCCACCGCCTAGGCGGAGACTAGGTCAGTTGGTGACTGCTATGGCGATGAAGACAACGGTGGCTTAGGAAGAACATTATGCTGGATCTTCGCCTAGGCGGTGGGCTATCAATAGCCTATCTTTGTTTTCTCTGCTGGATTTCTGCCTAGGCGGTGGATTTCTTCACCTAGGCGATGGTCCATCAGTAACATTTGTTCTTTTCTCAGCTTCTTCACCACCGCGGCAATGGTCTGGACGCCGCGGCGGTGGGCTTGTTTCACAATTTTACCTCCGAGCTTGTTTTTCCACCATTCTTCGATTGCTTTTGGTTCGATCTCATTGTTTTCGCTCCAGTTTTCAGTCTTTTTGCCCCACATACCTGATTTATACAAAAAGTATGAAAACTAATTAAAACATAATAAAATACTATATAAACGCATGAAAACTAACTTAATTCGGTTTAGAAATACATAGGTGGATCACACCTATCAAATATCAACTTGGTGCACACCCAAACAGCAAAATATAAGTAATATAAATAATACAGCACACAAAAATTTATACTAGTTCACCAAGCTACTCTTGGCTAATCTAGTCCCCCGAGCTCCGATGAGAGTCGCACCCACTAAACTCAAGATTCCTTTAAAGGTAGGAACCAAACCCTCATAAAGAATTTTTTCACAAACTCAAAATCAACCTTTACAATTCATTTTCACAGCCTAAGGAATAACCTCTATCTTTTTACCAGGCAGAAGATTAACCTAATTCTATTACAGGGAGAATCACAACCTAATTCTTTTTATACCTTAGGCTCAAGAATTAAACCTCACAAACATGCTCTAAATACCTTTTTACTAGGTAAAGATCAAAATCTCAATCTCTTTACTAGAAGAGATTGAAACCAGCTACTCTTGATTAGACACACCCAATAGTATCTAATCTGACACTCAAGAGATTAATAGTTTATTTTCTTCTTTTAATGTTATACATGCAATTAACGGGCATTTATTTGTTGTCTCATTTTGGGATTGGTTGACTGAAGTTGGTTCATTCTATTTTGAATGTTATGTGTGCAATGGACAAATTATCTTTCATCACCCAATATTTGATTTTGAACAATCACATACATCTTCAGAGAATAGGGTAAAAAAAATGAATATGTTAACATTCACATTCAGACAAGGGATATGAACATTTAAATAAGATGATATGAGAATTTATAATGTGAACTTGTGTGAACATTCATAGCTACAGAGTAAGCTATATATGTTCACATTATTGCCTTTTATTTAGATTTTTGTTCAGTTTTACGATGTTGGTAGTACATGCAGTGTGAATCCCTAATTTTGCTCACTTAAGTATGTATGTTTATTTTCATTGTCTAATATTGTTTTGAATGTTGAAATATAATACTATAGGAGTGGACAAAAAAATACAACAATATGAATGTTCACATATGAGCAACAGACATTGTGAATATTCACACAAGTTGATTTTAGGAGTTTAGTCTGTAGTATGTAAACATTCACCTTAAACAATAATATATTTACATCGGTCTTCATATTAGATGTGAATATTCAAATACTTCATGCTTCGTAAAATTGTTTTGAACATTTACGATGTGCAAGTGCCACTATTAACATTCACAAATGGATTATCATTATAATGTTTTCTTTGGTTATTTTGAACATTTATTTTTTAGGAGGCAATAGGGAAAAAATGACAATTCTTTTAGTCTTGATGTGCAAGTTCAATAGATACTCAGCATGTAAAAGGATTGATGATGACTTCACATTTGATAGGCTACTTCAGAAGTTAATAACAATAAGGGAAGTGTTACGCGTTGAATCATTTGAATTGTATTACTCATTCCCAAGACATAGTAGTGTTTAATATCATGTCAATGTGATTTAGAAGTTGTCATTGACCCTATGTGTGCACTAAAGCTAGAATGTGTAAGAGTAGATGTCAAGGTATGCTATAGAGGCAGCGGGTCAAGTGGTGGAAATAATATGTTGATTGAACATAGGGTGGACCGGGGGGGGGGGGGGGGGCATGGGGGACATTAACAGGGATGATGATTTGTTGGCAATTGTTTTGCCTATTACCCCCAAAAAGTGTTATTATCATATCATTGGGTTGATGGCATTAAATAAGTTAGACAGATTATCAAGGATGGAACACCAGAGTTTAGGAAAACTTTGAGAAAATATGTTTTAAAGGTAGGATTCTATTTTAAACACAAAAAGAATGACAAAAAAGGGGTTATTGAAGAATGTTAACTGAAGGAAGAAAGGGACTGTAAGTGGAGGGTACACGACATAGTAGATGAAATAAATGGATTTTTACTTATGAGAGCTAGAAAACAGCCGTTGTTGTAGGGCTACTTTTAGGACAAACAAGAACGAGAAGATGAATTTGATTATGGTAAAGTTTTTTTTGTTTTATTTAGTATGGAACATGTTGGCTACTCGCCCGATTAACGTTTTTTATTCTTACAAGAATGATTATAGTCTTGAAATCCCATATCACCTTGCTTGGAACGGGGGGTAGAGAAGGCATAGAATTATTTGTATAATGACCATAAGTCATAGTACAATCAATTGCGATGTTATCTAGATGCTTATATGCGTATGAATCCAGGAAGTCATTTGCTACTTGATTATGACAAAGAAACATGAGATTTTAAAGAGTTGTTTGTTGCATTTAATGTTATCATTCAAGGATTCAAGTATTGTCCACCAATGTTATTTTTGGACGGTACTTTTTTGGGAGGTCAATATAAGGGATGTTTGTTGGGGGCAAGTGCAAAGGATGGATAAAATGGTAATATCTATTTATGTTTAATTAACACTAGGTTCATATGCAAAACCTTTATCTGATTCGTATTCTATTTTTTGCATGCAGGTATTTTCCTAGTAGCATTTGTAGTGGTGGATGGGAAGAATAATGACAATTTATATTTGTTCACGTGAAACTTGTTGAAAATTGTATCGCACAAATATGTGTTAATGTTCTTATCGGACAGACATAATGGAATACTTGAAAGTGTACGATGCTTGTTCCCAAACTCTTTTAACTCTTACTGCTCGAACTATTTGAAGAACAATTTGAGGGATAAACTAACTCGGATGAAACAAGGTAAAGAGAGGTTGGTATATAAATATTCGATGATGGAATACACTACGACCATGCAAAATATAACCAGATGCTAGATGAATTAAAAGCGAAAGGTAGGGGTGAGTTGAAAATTTATGTGTTGCTTGCTAAACAGATTTTGCAATATGTTCTTTAGGAGAAAAGCATATCGTTAGATATCTTCCAATCTTTCGAATTCTTTAAATTCTTTGATTCGTTATCATTGTCACTTGCCATCATTTTAATGATCAATAACATTTGGAGTAAATTAATGGCTCAATTGTCTGTCAAACGAGAGGATTCCCTATTGGTGGTAAGTATCATATCTCCATGTCGTGGTGTGATGATTGCGAAGATGATTAGGGACTAACAAACATGGATTGTTGTTGAGTGTGGGAGGAATGTGTACGAAGTCCATTTATGTCTTTCTGTCTCAGTCAATTTACATAATGGAACGTGCAATTGTTTTAACTGCCAAAGAAATAAGTTCCCATGTGCCCATGTGTGTGCTTCTATAAAGAAGAGTGGTCAAAATATATATTCATTTATAGATTTGTATTTCTCGATGGTCTACTGTAGGACTATAGGAACTGTTAGACTGAAATGATATACTGCATTCGAATGCTTGAGAAGCTGGAGTAGAACTAATTAAAAGTTGTGATTATCCCACTAATTACTAAGAAGAAACGTGGTCGACCAAGGAATAATCATATCATGTCGAAAGGTGAGGTTATTAAGATTTGATGTGGAAGATACAAAAAAATTGGGCACTGCGACAAGAAGTCATGCGCTCCAACAATTTGATCATCAATTGTATACCTTATTTTTAGTTTCAAAGTGTTTCGTCATTTTGTAGAACCACATTTAGTTGGTTTATTATTATTAATGAATTTAAAGGCATTGAAACACAATTTGTATTTTAATTTTTTACAGATTACGTTATGGATTCTTACAAAAGAATGATTGTAATATGAACGTTCACATTATATTTTGAACAAATGTTCACATTATTTATGTAGTGTTCATAGTACTTTCTTATTGTTATACTTACAGAGTCTGTTTGACCCATGTTATATACCAAATATGTAATTAGTGTGTAATCGACAATGAAAACAGACCAGTCATAATTTTTTAGTTCTCGTTATGATATTGAACATTTTTGTATTTGCTTTTGAATGTTCAAGGTACCGTAGGTGAATGTTCACAACACAGATGTGAATGTTCCTATTATTTTTTGGAGGATGAATGTTCACATAGGTAGCAAAAGTTCACATTTTTTATTGACAATGACACCAGTTGATATGTTATATTCCATGGTCTTTATTCAACACCAGCGACACACTATATCCCATACATACAGAAAAAAAAATCTCAATATTACGAGAACATTCACATTAATATTTTTGGTCACAACTGAATATGAACATTCACAGTTAGTTGCATATGGGGTATACATTACTGATGATGGTAAGTTTAGTCGTGGGTTATTCAAATGAGCTTCCATTGAATCGAGCCTAGAAGATCCCCGGTGACCCTAAATGGGCCTAGGGCCTCCATGCCTCAGAAAGGCCAGAAACCTCAACATTGTTGGGTTGGAGTTCTGTAAGCAAGTTAAGCCCATGAGCACTCAATACTCGAATTTTTGTGTGGGTCGAGTCCTTAGAGTAAGTCGGATAGAATGCTTATTAGAGGATTCACACTAATCTGGCCTAAGAATAAGAATATTCCATGGGTGTGCTCTCAAAAAGTATTCATGATGACGTGCTCTCTCTCTCTCTCTCCTATTTCCCACCAGATAAAGAACTATAAATACCTTAGGTTGGTGTAAGAAAATGGAGGCTTAATTACAATATACATTTTGCTTAACATTATTTTTACCATAAACACTTACTCTGGCACCAGAGGTTTTTCACTGGGATATAACTCCCCAGTGTTAGAATTTGTGCAGACATAATGAGAGAAAGGAACGAAGGATTGCAAAGACCTTTTACAAATTTACTATGCTACCAATTCTCAATAACATTAGTTGGCGCCGTATGTGGAAATCGGAAAGCAAATTCATGTTTTTTCCCTATTACACTCATCGAATTCTCCATTCATGCTCACTTATTCTAACAACACCAAACTCCAAGAGAATCACCCATTGTCCCAAAAATCCTAATTTGAACCATCACCTCCAGAGAAATCATCGATGGATCCCCAGTGGTCGATACCGCATTGGTACTCAGAGAAGCTCGTCTTGAGCAAATTAAGAATAATGTTGTAGAACTAAATCGCCAATTGATTCAACTAATGAATGTCCATGCACCGCTGCAACTACTAGTTTGGGAAGACCAAGAGATGAGTGATTTATTTACCAACATATCAAGTACTTTTAGATTCAAATATTTGTGGGTTTTTAAGCATTTTTGTTAGTTTAGTATATTTTAATGTTATTTTGTAGGAATCATAAATAAATGGGAGAAAATATAAAAATATAGTAATTTGATCAGAAAGTCCAGGCTGCAGCTGGGTATTCTAGGCTAGAGTAGAGAAAAACAAGTGATTTTGGTCAGAACGTTGGGGCTGCAGTGGAAATTCAAGGGCTGCAGCACAAAAAACAGAAGAGAAATCGAGGAAGACCAGTAAAGAGTTGGCACTATAGCGGAAATTCTTGCCTTGCAGTGCAAAATGCCAATACAGTGCCTTTAGGCACTGTAGAACCAACCAAATGGCATTGCAGCGTGAAGCACCCAAACCCTAATCAGTGCCTTTTGGTGCTGCAGTGCGAGATCACTTTACGCTACAACGCTGCTTGACAAACTTCAAGTCCATTTTTTACTATGATGAAATATAATTCTAGATAAATTCAAAACATAAAAAATGTATATCGTTTTTTCATATTTCCAAATCATTTTGAATTACCGCAGTCGGAGTTTGGACGAGAAAGTTATGGTCATTTTTTCTGAAACTGCACGCTGCAGCATGAAAATGAGCACTCCAGCGCCAATACACAGACGAGAACACAAATTGTGAGCCCTATATATATCACCTTATGCCTTAAAACCATTGGTTTGGCAATTTTTGGTGAAATTAGAGAGGAAAACATCGTCAGAGCCACAAAATCGCTATAGAGATAACTTGGAGTTGAAGTCAATTCAAGATTTGAAGTTCATCTCCACAAAAAGAGTTTTCTCTTCCTTTCTCTCACTCTAATCTTTATTGAACTTTGTATTTGTGATGTTGTGTTGAACATATTTTCATTTATGAATTTCTTGAAAATATTAGTTATGTATTCCACTATATTGAGTTAATTTTCATATCTAGGGCTTAATGTAGTCTTGTTGAACCATGTTTTGAATATTTTGTTAATTGATAGTTTTAATTCCATTTTATGTCATTCTATGTTTAATACTTTTGATTCATGTGGCCAACGAATTAGATAATTTTAGGCTATGAATTTTATGCTCAAGAGAGAATGAGTTTGTGACCGAAATGGAGAATGCATAATTTAGGTTGTTGTGAGTCCGAGATGAGATCAAAACCTAGGTAATTGAGTTGGGTATTTAGGATCTTATGAGACCGGGAGGTGATTAAATTCTAGATTTATCAACTAGGATTTCTATTAAATTTTGTTTGCCTTATTAATGCGTCCAAGTTATGCTTCAATATGATATCTTGATTGATTTGAGAACTTGGGATTTGACACTCGGTAGAGGTAATTTTTTGTTCGAACTTAGGTTAAGTACAATGTAAGTTTTAATAGATTGGGATATATTTAAAACTTAGGTAATCTATAAGGTCAGGGTATAACAAATGTTCTCACCTAAATACTAGATAGGGATATCAGTATTGAAGTATTTGCATATTCTCTCACTGGACAGTCGAGAGAGGTAATGAGGGAGCATGAGTTACCTTGATTATTGAATGAATGGAATTGACTAATAATTTCTTAATAGGATGACATGGGAATAATGAGATGAAACCAAACCCATAGAATAATTGTGCATAGGAAATCACTATTTTATTTTGCTTTTGATTTTATAATTGTTTTAGTTTTATTTTTATAAACATTAAATATGGTAGCCTAGATAAAGTTAGGTGATGATAATTGTGATACTTAACGACAATTTAAACCTATCCCTATGGATACGACACTCTACTCATTTTATACTATTAAAACTTGACCCGTACACTTGTGATGTAGCAAATAAATCGCTATAAAAATTTTGGCACCGTTGCCAGGGATTAACTTGGGATTGTTGTTAATATTGTGAATAAGTAACTTAATTTTAATTCAGTCATTTATTTTTATTTCTAATTTTTGTTTTTGAGTTTTGTTTGTTTTGTAAGGTACTTGAAGATGTTTGATCAACAAGTGCTCTTGCAATTTTCTTAACAAGATTCCGAGCCATTCTATTATGCTTGGGAAAGATACAAGGAGTTTCTTATTTGGTTCCCCAATCATGGTTTACCAAAGAAGTGTCAACTACTAAACGTCTTGGTTAGGTTACAAGCCATAACAAGAACTTGGGTAGAAGAAGGAAGTGGTACCACCTCTTTTTACGAACTAACCGCAGACGAAGCCTATTATTGTTGGAAGACATGGCCGATTTTGACTATGGGAATTGGAATTATTCAACAAGTCACCAAAACTAGGAGGATAGTTCCAATATTTTGGCGCCATGGTTTGACACCCATACCAACTTGTAGAATCTTCTCCCACCCTAGAAGACATGTTCACAACATTCATGATGGAAACTCAAAACTATCATGAGGGAAATGAGAGACACACAAGCCATATTCATATCTAAAAACCACAATGAGGAATCGAATACAATTGGGAGAAATATGGGTTTGTTCAATGACGATGATTCTAATGCGGGGGAGACCCAAAAATTGATCAACAATGAAGAATCATAAGGCGACACTTGTGAGTCTCCACCTTTTCATATCCAAATTATGATGCCACTACTGATCAAATATGACTACATCTATGAGAATCCGATGTGGCTTATTTGTCCTCCACCACTTCTAGTAATGTCCATTTATGTCCACCAAGCATATATGTTGGAGTCGAGTCACATTGAGCATACGTCCCAATCAATTAAACATATCGCCAAGCTTGAGGACGTTCAAACAAAGACCCATTTGTTATGTTGTATGACACATACTATGGGAGAAACTCACTTTTTAATGAGCCCTTCTCCGTTGTCAAACCAAGGACATTAAACCAAGCATTTTTTGAGAGGCAACCCAAGTTTTTAAATAATTGAGATTAAGGTTGTAAGCTGTAGAAGAAAACCCCATACTGATCACCTTGCCCAGAGCAGCACCGCTGACCACACTAGGAGGCGAGATTATATCGCCTATCCTATACGTGTTCTTATTCTCTTATGCTTAATTTCAATACATGTTTGGCTTTGCGTTTGGGGGTGAGACATATGTTGGCATATGTTTGTTGTGTTTCGGAAATGCTTGTGTGTATGACTTCTCTTCATATAACTTGTTCTATTCTTTAGGTTTGTTTTAATAAATTGTAAGTTTTGTTGAGATGAACTGACTTGATATCAATTATGAGTATAGACAATTGATATTCTCTTAGGCCTTTTGAAATGTATTGAATTAAGATTTATGTGTGCTTGACTTGTGTTGATTGAAGTTCACTCTTGACTCTTTACATTTGAGCACATGAATCATTATCACTTGGTCTTTTGAGTACTTGGAGAACATTTATGTACTTTAGATAGGCTTTGACATCTCATGAACACTAGAACCCATTTGAGTGAAACTTGAGGCGAAATACTAGGTTATGTGTTGTTTGAGAGATGATTTAGGCATTCCTTTAGATCATTTGAGCCTTTGAAACCAACCCTTAAAAGTTATTTATCCCTTGTTACCGCTATTGAGCCTTATTGCCTAATTCTTTCATTACCTTCATATGTACATCCACCCCACTAAATACATTTCTACTTCCTAAACCTATCACTAATTGGCATGTTTGCATGGATCATTGAGTGTAAGGACTAGCATGGGTTGTGTTTGAAAAGTCATTGTTGTTTCATTTTGTTTTTGAGTTGTTTATGTTGTTAAAAAAATAATTGGGTACTAAGTTGAGCCACTTTCCTGTAACATTAGGGACAATGTTGATTTTGAGTTTGGAGGTGTGGTTTATATTTCATACCTAATTGTTATTTTTGTAAATAAAAAAAAATGTGTTTTGGCTTGTTTTGGTGAATAATACCATGTGGGATTAATTGAGAGAAGACATTTAATGAAAGGGGGAGTTGCTGAAAATCTTGCAAGATCTATGAGTTGTAATACATGCCTAGGATGCTTTGAGCCTAAAAATGACATTCTCATCTACCTTCTACCCTAGCAATACATTACAAACATCAAAGTCCTTTTCATCTCCAATGACATATGAACTTATGCATAATTAGTGGAGAGTGACATGAAAAATTGGCTTATAGTTGTTCTTACATTCACTAGCTAGATATTTTTCATTGTCTCCTTAGCACATAAATATATTCGAGACTCATTTGATTGGGTTAGAGTGATTGTGCAAGCACTTACACATCAAGAGTCTTGAATTGGTTGAAATTGACGTTTGAAGTTGAAATTCTAGATAATGTGTGTATTTCCTTAGAGCTTAGAGCAATTGGTGGTTGCAGAGATAATTGCACGAGTTATTAAATCGATATGAAACTCACATTTTCTTGTTCATTGCTTAGTACTTGATTTGTGTTATCTTCTATTTTCTTTTCTTTTGCTTGAGGACAATAAAATATTTTAGTTTAGGGGCATTTGATGAGTGATTTATTTACTAAAAAATCAATTACTTTTAGATTCAAATATTTGGGATTTTGCAAGCATTTTATTTAGTTTAATGTATTTTTCTGTTATTTTGTTGGAATCATAAATAAATGGCAAAAAATGTGAAAATATGATAATTTGATCAGAAAGTTTGGGCTGCAACTAGGTATTTTAGGCTGTAACGGAGAAAATTAAGTGGTTTTGGTCAGAACGTTGGGGCTGCAGCTAGAATTCAGGGGTTGCAGCGTAGAAAGAAGAAGAGAAATCGAGTAAGACCAACAGAGAGTTAGCGCTGCAGCGCTAAACGCCAATTCAATGCCTTTTGGCGTTGTAGCGCCATTTTGTTGGCGTTGTAGCGTGAAGCACCCAAATCCTAATTAGTGCCTTTTGGCCCTACAGCTCCAACAAAATGGCGCTACAACACGAGATCACTTCACATTGTAGCGCTACTTGATGAACTTTAAACCCATTTTTTACCATAATGAAATCTGATTCTGGAAAAACGCAACGCATAAAAGTTGTAGATCTCTTTCTTCTATTTTCAAATTATTTTGAATCACCTCAATTGGAATTTGTACAGAAAAATTCAAATTTGTACGGAATTTGAACATGTTTACATTTATGAATTTCTTTAAAAGATTAGTTATGGATTCCACTATGTTAAGTTAAAATTCATATCTAGGGCTTGATGTAATCTCGTTGAACCATATTTTGAATATTTTATTAATTGTTAGTTTTAATTCCATTTTATGCCTTTCTATATTTAATGTTTTTTATTCATGTGGCCAACGAATTAGATGATTTTAAGTTATGAATTTTATGCTCGAGAGAGAATGAGTTTGTGACAAGAATGGAGGGTACATAATTTAAGTTATTGTGAGTCCGGAAGGAGACCAATACCTAGGTAATTGAGTTCAGAATTTAGGATCTTATAAGACCAGAAGGTGATCAAGTTCTAGATTTATCATCTAAGATTTCTATTCAATTATGTTTGCCTTATTAATGCGTCTAAGTTATGCTCCATATGATATCTTGGTTGATTTTAGAACTTGTGATTTGATACTCGGGAGAGGTAATTTCGGGTTCAGAGTTAGGTTAAGCACAACTTAAGTCTTAATAGATCGGAAGATATTTAAAGCTTGGGTAATCTATAAGGTCGGGGTATAACAAATGTTCTCACCTAAATACTAGATAGAGATATCAGTATTGAATTGTCTGTATATTCTCTCACTTGACACTCGGGAGAAGTAGTGAGGGAGCACGAGTAATCTTGATTATTGAATAAATTGAATTGACTAATAATTGCTTAATAGAATGACATGAGAATAATGAGATAAAATCAAGCCCCGAGAACAATTGTGCATAGGAAATCCATATTTTATTTTTCTTTTTGATTTTATAATTGTTTTAGTTTTATTTTTATAAATATTAAATTTGGTTGCCTAGATAAAGTTGGGTTATGATAATCACAATACTTAGTGACGATTTAAACCAATCCCTATAGATACGACACTCTACTCATCTTATACTATTTAAACTTGACCCGTAAACATGCGGTGTAGCAATAAAATTGCTACCACCAGGCCTCTCACCCAGGTGGCTCTCAATTGAGAGTACTATCTCACTTTACTGGACGAGTGTCTAGGGGAGCTGAGCGCATTCACAATCCTCGTGATGAACCCCTTGGAAGCTACATTCACCTGAGGGCTGACTTACGCCGAAGGCAATCTGCATCCCTAGATATCGTGGAGGATTATTCCGTAGGGATGCACCCTACTAAAAATGCTAGAAAAACAACCCTGATGGAAGAGAACTCGCTAGGCCCACAGGGAAGAGACACTATCGTTGCTGGGTGAAGGTTGTTCACCGATGGGTCATCTAATCGGAAAATGAGTGGGGTAGGATTAGTTTTGCTTACCCCCACATTGGAAGAAATTGAATATACCTTAGCCACCAAATATGAAGCATTAGTTGTCGGACTCCAACTGGTTAAGCATATCAGGGTAAGTAATTTCTCTATATTTAGTGATTCACAATTGGTTGTTAATCAAGTCAAAGATGGTGTACCAATACAAAGAGAGCACGATGATAAAGTATCTGGATAAGGTGATAGATCTCTTGGAGGAATGGACTTTAATAGACATAACCCAAATACCAAGAGAAGAAAATCACCATGCAGATTCCCTTATAAACTTAGAATCCTTTATGTCTTTAAAGGGCCCTCGATAAGTCCTAGTAGAATTCCTGGAAACACCTAGAATTGACAAACCACATCAAGTCAATCAGGTGGAAAGCTTGGAAAACTCTCTGTGTTGGATGGATCTGACACTAGAGTATATTAAGCATGAGACATTATCAAGTGACATAGCGGAGGTGAGAAGACTTCGGTTTGGGGCCTCAAGGTATTATTTACTAGAAGAAGTATTATACAAGAAGTCTTTTAAAGGCCTAACTCTCAGTGTCTTCAACCTGAGGAAGCCCAACATGTCCTTAAGGAAATTTATAAATGCGTGTGTGGAAATCACGAAGGATGGCGGTCCTTGGCCAAAAAAATAATCAAAAGTGGTTAATACTGGCCTAACCTAGGAGGCGATGTCCACCCACAAGCACAAACTTGTGATAAGTTCCAAAGATTCGCCCCACATCCTCAATTTCCTCTAACGCAGATAATGCCCATGAGTAGCCCTTAGTTTTTCCTAATAGGGAATCGAAATCGTCGACACACTCCCTATAGAAACTGGTCAACTTAAATTCCTATTTAAAATTTTGCATAGAAAAACATTATTTGCCACTTTGGAATCCTAAGAGTTATAGTAGTAGGCAATAGCAAGCAATTTAACAATGATCTATTCAAATGATTTTTCTTTAGGCTTGGAATCCAGAATCACTTCTCCTCACCCGGTCATCCTCAAGCAAATGGGGAGGTAGAGGTAACTAATCACACCACACTCCACACAATAAAGACACGACTCGACAAATCTAAAGGTACATGGGTAGAAGATCTCTCGAGTTTTATTTGGGTATATCATACTACAACCCAGACACCAATAGAAGAGATTCTTTTTGCATTAACCTTCGACTCAGAAATTGTCATTCTAGTAGAATTGGAGGTCTCGAGCCACTAGGTTATAAATTACACTGAGAAAGGAAATAAGGATGAATTAATACTCAATTTGGATCTTTTTAGAGGAAATGCGAAACCTATCGTAGATTGGAAGGGTAGCCTATCAACAAAGGGGGCTTATTAACGAGTTTCACCGAGATATTTTCAACTAAGAGACCTAGTGCTACAAAAATCACTATTGCCACCAAAGAACTAGGAACATAAAAGTTAGGCCCCACCTAGGAATGTCCTTATAGGTTAATCCAAGATACCGAGCTTAGAACCTATGACCTAGAAACGATGCAAGGAAAAAAACTACCCCATCCATGGAATGCCAAGTATTTAAAGAAATACTTTGAAGTAAAAAAACAAACAAACTATTGTAATCTATGGGAAAGTATAATAAAAGTGTATTTGGCATTTCTCCATCAAACTCTCCCTAAGTAACCTTGAGATGCTTAGTTGATGACTTTCTAAGAGGGACACGGTATAGGCCACTAGCCTGGCTTCACTGAAAAGGGGAAGGTAACAAACACACATGGGTTGAATTTAAAATTCAGGACCGAGAAACACATTAATACCAACTCAAGGATAATGAAAAGAAGAAGGGAAACGGGCCAAAAATAAAATGATATTTCATTAAAAAGGGGAAGATCCCTACACTCAAAATAAAAATAAAAAATCTACATTCCAAAATGGAAAAAAAAACACATACACACACACACAAACTATGTTTCTTTTTCTTTCTTCTTCTAACCCTCCATGGTTGTCTCCCTGAGTCAACGCCTTCCCAGCCTCCTTCTGAAACCCGACGCCAGTGGTATTCTGCATAACGCTTTTGATCGTACATGATGTGTATAGTACCAGGCCACATAGGATCTTCCAAATCTAGGCCTCGCACTCCTCAATATTTTTTTTCTCAAATCTAACTGCTCGCCACCTGCTTATGAAATCACCTCGAGCAGCATAAAGCGCTGATTGAGAAAGACTTCACGGTGATACATAACCCGAGCTCTCAAGGTCTCTGCCAGCTCGTCATTAGGGGGTAGAGGTTAGCAATTAGCTCTTAAAGTGATTAAGCAAGGTCTGAAGTTTCTATTTTGTCATATCGATCTCCACTGGAAAAACCCTCATCTGCATTCATTTTGAAAGAAAGAAAATAGAGAAGATGAAAGAGAATGAAAGAAGAACAATGATTTAATGGTGAAGAATGACGCTTATTTCCTCCTCTTTTTATGGGCATCGAGCACATAAATAAGGTTAAGAGGTATTCATTGACTCAAGCCTACCTGTAATCTGTGATAGCGCTTGGCATCATTCTAAAACTAAATAAGGACATACGAATATCCCCAAAAAATTGTGCTCTATTACGTGGGAAGTGTAACACCAAGAAGTGCAGATGAAAGAAACGAAACAGTGAATCGCCACGTGTCAATATTTGAGTGGTGAAGATGAAAAGGCAAAAGAAAAAATGTGGCATAAAAATATTTGTTGGCCTAGTAGACTATCCAAGTGGAGGGTGAATTAGATAGTTATAAAAAAATTTAAACAAATTTTAATCTTTTCAACACTAAAATAATCAAATAATTGATTTATCCTAAATCAATTATTATCTTCATATATAGCAGATAAGTGTATTTAATTTAGGTGCACATCCAAACAACAAAATATTAATAAAGTAAATAAAGCAGCACACAAAGATATATCTTGGTTCATCAAGATACTCTTAGCTAATCCAAATCTCCGAACCCCATGGAGATTTATACCTACTAAACCACTTAATCTCTTTAACAGGTAAGAACCATATCTTTACACAATAATTCTTTTCACTGTCTCAGAATGAACCTTTACAATTCATTTTTCACAGATTAAGGAATAACCTCTATCTTTTTATCAGGCTAATAACTAACCTAATTCTATTACAAGAAGAATCACAGTCTAATCCTTTTATACCTTAGCCTAAGAATCAAATCTCACCAAAAAACACTCTAAATATCATTTTCAACGGTACGGATAGAACCGTTATAATTCACACACAATTAATTCTAATCAAGAAGAATCAAGCTTAACTCTTTTCAAGAGAAAAGAGTAACCTAATTTTTTTATGCAATAGGTAAAGATTAAACATCAATCTCTGTACAGGAAGAGGTTGAAACCCAAGCTACCCTTGACTAGATATTCCCAATAGTATCTAATCCGCACAACTCACCAATTAAAAGAATTAATCAATTTGTTCTTACTCGAAACTTCTACTACCTCAAATCAATTTAACTCAATTAACGTTCCGAATTTACTAGTGATAGAATTTACATGAAGAATTCAATATCTAATTATTAAAGTGTGGATAGCACAAAAATAAGCACATAATCAAATTATCACAAAAATCGTTTTAAAAGAATTGTTATGCTCTTTAAAGTTCAAAAAACGATTTCACAAATATCTTATATCCAAGGAAGCAATAACAATATAAAGGGAAAATTATATTTTAAACCCTCCAGGTATTGACACTTTTCTACTTGGTTCTTCTCCGTTTGAGCGTTTCATTTTAAACCCTCTATGTATCAGTACGTTTTTATTTAGTCATTCAGTCAAAAAAAAACATCCAAACTAATAGAATTGTGAGGGAAAATTCGTTATTTTATATTATTTTATTTTTTAATATTTTTTTCTTTTTCTTTCATCCATCTCTCTCTCACGCTCAACATTCTCTCTCTCTCTCTCTCTCTCTCTCTCTCTTCCTCTCTACCTCTTCCTCTCTCTTCCTCTTCTTATCTCTCTCTCCCTGCCGACTAGAACCACACCAAAACAAGGGGTGAACCACCACCCCCTATTATGGGGGTACAAACAGGGGGTGTTCCACCCCCTGTTTTGACCGGCGGGGTGAGAGAGAGAGAGAGAGATGATGAATAGAAAGCGAGAGAGAGAAAGAGGATGAAGAGAGAGAGAAATGAGTGGGAGATCAAAAGAAATCATTTACAAATTAAGAATATATAAAAAGATAGATTTAGCCTCTATTTTTTTATGTTTGACAGATTTTTTTACGGAATGACCGAATAAAAATAGGCTTATACCTAGAAGGTTTAAAATGAAACGCTCAAACGGAGAGGGACCAATTAGAAAAATGTCAATACTTGGAGGGTTTAAAATGTAATTTTTCCTAATATAAAATCAAAATTAAAAGCAAAATCTTGGAGCGATCTCACCAGGATAACATCAAAAGATTGAATATGAATCGCACGGTAACTTAGATCGGTGACACCAAAACACTTAGCGTTTTAACTCAAGAACGTTTCTCACAAAATGATCTCACAATGATCTCGCAAGAAAATATCAGAATAACGACTCCTAGAAAGCTCAGGAACAATTAGTTATTGATGGGAAGTGATGTACTGATATGTAAAATTTGCAAGTTTATTTAAGCTAATTTGAAACAGGCCCTCTAATGGTTAGTTCCTCAAGATATAACAATTAAATTCACATATAGACCCCATATATCAATACCATTTAATCTTGGTCCAATTCACTTAACTATGGTTTTTAAAATATTAAATAAAGTCCCCAAATTAATTCTTAATCTTAAATCAAATAGATAGGAAGTATTAAATGTACTTAATTGAGAAACACAAATATTTTATGTACCATATCTATAGGGATATCCAAATATGAGTAACATATCATCAATATATCCAAATCTCTAAGATATTTCAATTAGGTAAGCAAATAACAGCTAATTAACGGCTACCTTTAATCAAATCCTGAAAATATTCGAAATCTGAAACAGCCCAGTCGGTCAACCGATCCCTGCCCATCAGTCGACCCATGGATATAGGATATATCCCATCCATTCCTCAAATATTGTTCGGTTGTCCGATCCCCCATGGGTCGGCTGATCAATCGATACAGGATGCTTTCTCAGGCCTAATTTCGGACCTAGTCGGTTGACCGATCATCGATGGTCGGTCAACCGATCGATTTAGAGAGTTTCACTTCGGTCATCGGCTAACCAATCTCCCTTAGTTCGATTGACCGATCGATTCAGAGACATCCACTTTCCACCCTATTTCCATCGATTGACTGAACCCCTTATGGTCAGTTGATCGATACTTGCTGGAACACTATATTTCAACTCCAAACTATGACGTTTTAACCCCTTTAACCGATTTATTTTCTCGAATAACTAAATTGACACTAATAATCAATAACACTAATCTTACTTAGGTCAATTTTTCTTTTTCAATTTCACATTGAAGCAAACAATTGAACTTAATTAGGACATTAATTTCATTAAATAAAATACACATAAATGTAACTCATTTAATTTGTGTCATGTGTGATCCTAATTGATGGTATTTTATAGGTGTAATTTACCTATTTATTTCCAAACCGAACCTGTTAGTTTTCGAGTATGCTTATTACGTTCTATTACATTTTAATATGTTTTTATAATTTTTATATAAATTAGGTGTGTGGGGTGAAAAGGGATGATAACGGATAAAAAACGATCAAATTGGATCAAGAGCGGTAGAAGTAGGTAGAAAAAGAGCAAAGAGGCTAAAATTCAGAACCTACAGCACACCGCCTCGGCAGTCAAGATGTAGAGAATGCCCTAAAGTTGTTGAAAACCCACCACTGCAACGGTGAAATCCACTATCATGGCGATGAAACAACAGAATGACTCTCCACCCACTGCCTCATCCACCGCCGCAGCAATGACCTTGCCGACATGCCCACCACCGCGGCAGTCACTCTGCACAGATTTTAGATATTTATTTAGATATTTTTGCTCCCCATTTCTTCTCCTCTCTTTTCCATTTAGCCAAAAGAGACCCCTTAGGGTTTATAATATTTTGAGAGTATTTTAGGGAGTGCTCAACCAATTCCGAAGGAGAAGAACACGTTGCAAAGAAGGAGAAACGATCGTTGAACAGTTTTAGCGACAAATCTTCGGACTACGGCTAAGTTCTTCCATTTATTTCTTTATTTTCTTAACTTCGGTAGTTTTTTTAGCATGTTTAGATCGCTTTTCATTGTATAAATGGTTATGGCCATGAGATAAATAGATTTTGTCTAGGGATTAATAATATTTATGAAAATGTTGTTTGTTTGAGTTGTGCTTCGTTAATGGTTATTCTTCATTATTCGATTGTGTTTACCATTATTCTTTGATTATATGCTAGTTTAGATATATAGAAAATACAGGGTTTGACACTCGGGAGAGGTAACCCTGAATTCGGACTAGGGTAAACACAACACAACGATCTAATAACCCAGGAAGGAGTTAGAAAGTGCGCAATCCATGACGTTAGGGCAAGACTCATGTGACCTAGTGTCGTTAAGACATTGAGAGGGACTTCTTCGTTGACGCAAAGTCACATATTCACTCATCTTGCACTCAGGAGAGGTGGTGAGTGAGTTTACAGTATAAAGATTGTTGGGTAGGTCGAACTTCATTATTGTAAACTAAACGAAATCAAATACGTTTTTGTAAATGAAGTTAATCCCTAGGAAATCTTTTCCCCTAAATGTCTCATATTAATATTATAGCATAATTAGATTATTTAACTTAGTATTAGTATTAATTAATTATAAACTTCATTTTTTATCTCCTAGATAAAACTAGGTTATGATAATTACAGTACTCGACAATAATCTCAACCAATCCCTGTGGATACAACAACCCGACTCATTCCCATCTATACTAAAACTTGACCCGTACACTTACGGTGAAAGTGGCGACGTAATATTCTTCCACCAAGTTTTTGGCACCGTTGCCGAGGATTGTATTTTAGATTATTATTGATATTATGAGTAAATAACCTAATTTTAATTTAGGCATTTTTTAGTGTTTATAATTTTTTTCTTTGTAGTTTTGTTTTTGTTTTCCTGTAGAGTGCTAGAAGATGTTAGATCGACAAGTACTTTCACATTTCTTCCAACAGGATTCCGAGCTATTTTATAGTGCTTGGGATCGATTCAAGGAATTGCTATTCCGATTTTCAAACCATCGTTTCCTGAGGAGTGTCAACTACTAAACTTCCTCGATAGGTTACTAGCCACAACAAGAAATTGGATTGAAAGAGGAAACAGTACCACCTCTTTCGACCAATTAACCGTGGACGAAGTCTATTGGTTGTTGGAAGACATTGCCTAGTTTGATTTTTAGTATTGGAATTATTCAACAAGCTACCAAAGCTTGGGGGATAGTTCCACCGTTTTGGAGCCATGAATTGACATACCAGACCAATATGTTGAGTCTTCCCCCGCCCTGGAGGAAATATTAGCTTATTTTATTGGGGAGACTCAAGCATTTTGGAGGAAGACGTATGACCGGATCAATGAGCATAAAGATCGTCTTAACAACATTGAGACGATTTGCACTGAAATCGATATGACCGTAACGTCTTTGCAGATGCAAATCGGTCATCTTATCTACTTCATTGAGGCTGAGTCAGACACGGTGACACTGGGAGATTCACAAGTCACATTTAGTGAAAGCCACTGTGAAGAACTGGAAATGAGCGGAAGGAGCTTGGGAGCATTCACAGATAATTATTCGAATGAGCCAGGAACCTAAGCATAGATCGAAGATTATGATTCATCACCATTGGAGATCCATATTGTGATTCCACCGCCAATCCAAAACGATCACATCTACGAGGATCCAAATGGCTCACTTGTCTTTCACCGCCAAAAGCAATACACTTCCATGCCTACCAAGCACATGAGCTGGTGGAGAGTTTTGTTGAAAGTTCGAGCTATACAATGCTAAATCTCGCCAGTCTTGAGGGCGTATTAAATCAAGACCCGTATGTGGTGTTGTATGACACGTACTACGGGCAGAAGCCACTCTTCGATAATCCGTTCTTCATGTCGGGTCGAGGACAATAAACCACACGCTTCTTGGGAAGCAATCCAAGGAAAAAAAAAAGTTAGATCCATCTCTGCCAACTTGATTTGGAGGCGAGATTCTCTCGTCTCCCAGGTATGTGTTCTAAACCCCCTTCGTCAGCATGCTTTAATTTCAAATGTTGAGATTGATGATTGGGTCACAGAGGACATTGTCCGTTTTAAGTTTCGCAGTGATGTGTAGGATGTTAGTATGTTTTATTGTTTTATCGTAATGCATGTTTGTTTAGGATTTGTTTGTTTAGTTTAGTTGTTGTTTTGTGCTGAGTTTTGACTTCATCTGGGCCATTACCTAATGATGAGTATGTCTCCTGATTGTTTATTGAGGTCGAGCTTAAAGCACATTCATGTATGTTCTATGTGCTTGACGTATCGTTTTAATAAAAGTTATTGTAGATCCTAAATGCACGAGCACGTAAACTCATTGTATAACTGTCCAATTGATTTGAAAATGATTATCCGTTAGCCAAATTCATGACAATAGGGATTTTAGAATCTGATTTGGGGGAAATTTGAGGCGAAATCCTAGGCGAGGTAGTTTGGGATATATGATTTAGGCATTCGTTTTTATCGTTTGAGCCTTTGAAGCTTACCTTATTAAATGTTTATCCCTCGTTACCCAGTCGAAACTTAAAAACTATTTCAATTCTGAACACTTTACTAATATCATGGCCAATTAAACTTTTTCCAAACCTATATCATTGAATCAAAGGCACAAATTTGAGAGAATCAAGTTAGCATTCATTATACTACATGAAGTGAGTGGTTGGGTTTAGGACAAACTTTTCATTGGTTCGGTATTTGAGTACACACTTGTCGTTTTTCTTTCGTTTTAACCACACCCGTGAAATTCTAATAATCGAATAAGTTTGGAGGTATGGTAAGTTAAAAAAAATGATATGTAAATATAATAAAATTTTCGTTTCTTTTGACAAGTAAGTATGTCAGTCATAAATGTATTGTTCAGTGTTGTTTCAATTTTATCTATGGGAGTTCGAGTGTGAGAGTGCCAAGCATGTGCCTTGGGTATCGTTAAGTTAACGACGTTAACCCGTTTTATATTTTTGATATACCCTTAGCCGTTTTCCAAAATCGAACCAAAGTTAATGACGTTAACCCGTTTTCTATTTTCAATATACCCTTAGCCGTTTTCCAAAACCGAACCAAGTCCTAATGATCTTTTTGAATTGCTTAGCCTACATTAGTGGAGAATATAACCCATGTCAGGCTTATGGATTCCCTATACCTAATTAGTTTTAGTCATGAACTTTATTGGTGGATAATCCAATCCAATCAACGGATAGTTGTATATTTGAGTTTTAAGACACACATTTTGGACAAGATCTAGAATAGAGCTTACTATTATCGAATGTTGAAATTCTAGAACACCACATGATGTGTTTTATTCTTGAACTTGATAGGATTGGGGGTCGATGGGGGAAAAATCGTTTAGCCGGTAGATGATATTCAAAATTTGCACATTATTGTTTTTAGTGTTTTTCATTTTTAATTTTTAAATTTGTAATTAGTTGTTATATTTTCTCATATTGTGTGGGTGTTTTGCTCGAGGACTAGCAAAATTTCAAGTTTGGGGGTATTTGATAGGTGTAATTTACCTATCTATTTCCAAACTGAACCTGTTAGTTTTCGAATATGTTTATTACGTTTTAATACGTTTTATTATTTTTGTATAAATTAGGTGTGTGGGATGAAAATGGATGATAACGGATCAAAAACGATCAAATCAGATCAAGACCGATGGAAGAACGGTGGAAAAAGAGCAAATAGGCTAAAATTCAAAACCTGCAGCCCACTGCCGCGGCGGTCAAAATGCAAAGAATGCCCTAAAGTTGCTAAAAATCCACCGCCGCAGTGGTGAGATCTACTGCCGTGGCTATGAAACAACAGAATGACTCTACACCCACCACCGCATCCACCGCTGCAACGGTGACCTTGCCGACATGCCCACCGCCGTGGCTGTCACTTTGCACACATTTCAGATATTTATTTAGATATTTTTGCTCCCTATTTCTTCTCCTCTCCTCTCCATTCAGAAAAAAGAGACCCCTTAAGGTTTATAATATTTTGAGAGTGTTTTGAGGAGTGCTCAACAAATTTCGAAGGAGAAAAACACATTACGAAGAAAGAGAAGCAATCGTTGAACAGTTTTAGCGGCACATCTTTGGACTACGGCTAAGTTCTTCCATTTATTTATTTATTTTCTTAACTTTGGTATTTTGTTGAGCATTTTTAGCTCGCTTTTCATTGTATAAATGGTTATGGCCATGAGCTAAACAGATTTTGTCTAGGGATTAATAATATTTATGAAAATGTTGTTTGTTTGAGTTGTGTTTTGTTAATGGTTGTTCTTCGTTATTCGATTGTGTTTATCGTTATTCTTTGATTATATAATTGTTTAGATATATAGAGAATATAGGATTTGACACTCAGGAGAGATAACCCCGAATTCAGATTAGGATAAACACAGCGCGACAATCTAATAACCCTGGATGTATTTAAAAAGTACGCAATCCATGACGTTAGGGCAAGACTCATGTGACCTAGTGTCGTTAAGATGTTAAGGGGGAGTTCTTCATTGACATGAAATCACATATTCACTCATCTTACACTCGAGATAAGTGGTAAGTGAGTTTACGATACAGAGATTGTCGGATAGGTCAAACGCCGTTATTGTAAACTAAATGAAACCAAACATGTTTTTGTAAATGAAGTTAATCCCTAGGAAATATTTTCCCCTAAACACATCATATTAGTATTATAGTATAATTAGATTAATTAACTTAGTATTAGTATTAATTAATTATAAACTTTATTTTTTATCGCCTAGATAAAATTAGGTTATGATAATTACGGTACTCAACAATAATCTCAACCAATCCCTGTGGATACGACAACCCCTACTCCTTCCCATCTATACTAAAACTTCACCCGTACACTTGTGGTAAAAGTGGCGACGTAATATTCCGTCACCAGACACATTAAGAGTAAAAGAAATTTGAGTTGTTTTTAACTAGTATCTTTAGAATCTTCAATCTCTTCGTCTCTATAATGTCCGTCTCTGCATCCTTTATAATTACTTCATAATAGTATCGTCTTTTCATCCAGCATAATTACTTCATGATATTATTGTCCTTGTATCCTTTATAATTACTTCATGATATTATTGATAGCTGTAATTTATTTATTTATTCTCAAGCTGATTTTGATAGTTTTTGAGTATTTTTATAGCATTTTTATATGTTTTAATATGTTTTTATTCTTGTTGTTATAAATTAAGTATTTGGAGTGAAAATGGACTAAAACGGTCTTTAAACGATCATATCGGAGCAAGAACAATGGAAGAATGATGGGAAAAGAGCAAAAAGACAAACTTTCAGCATCTGCAAGCTACCGCTGCAGCAGTGAATCCATCGCTTCAGCGGTCATCCCACTGCTGCAGCGATAAAGCTATCGACATGCCCACCGCTGCAGCGGTCACTCTGTAGATATTTTAGATATTTTTAGGATATTTTGAGATATTTTAAATCCTATAAATATCGTCCCTATTCTCCCCAAACAAAAGGTTGATGTTTTCGGGAGTCTTTAGAGCTCCAACACCATTCGACCAATAGAAGTTCACAACGCGAATAAGGAATAAGCGTTCTTGAAGTGATTTTAGCGAAGAATCTTCGGATAATGGCTAGTCTCCTCATTTCTCTCTTTCTCTCTTAATTTGGTTGAATGTTTTGTATATGTTTAGCGTAGTTCTTGTTATATATTTGGTTAGGGTCATGTATAGCTAAAAATATATTGTCTAGGGATCGATGTACTTCACGAAAACGTTGTTTGAATAAATCGATGTTTCGTTAATGGTTGTTCATGTTTATCCGATTGTGTTTGTTGTTTCTCCATGTTTATATGCTTGTTTAGATATATTGAGAATACGTGGTTTGACACTTGGGAGAAGTAATCCTAAATTCAGACTAGGATTTAAACACAACGCGACGATCTTATAACCCGGGAAGGAGTTAGAAAGTGTGCAATCTGTGACGTTGGGGCAAGACTAATGTCACGCCCCACCCCGGACACCCTTCATGGGGGCCGGCGTAACGTAGACATGATATCTCTCAACTGACTAGCCAACCTCAATACCTATATAACACATATAATAGTCTCATCTGTTACGTATACATCGTCCCGAATATAAATACAATCAAACAAATCCCCTAAACCTTCCTTAGATTTCATTTCTGATATCTCGTCTCCAAAATTTTCCTCAAATTACTCCTTTGCGTGACCCACATAACTCTATCTAGCGCCAGTAGGGGACCGACCGACTCCTAACTATTTTACCTGCGAGTATACTGCCTTCTTAGTAAAAATATTTTTAAAATAATAATTCATTTTACAACATCTAAATGGATCAAGCGTGAGTATAGAAACAGCACGTAACTAGTAAAATTCTCCATAATATAAGCAGTGAGAATAAAGCAATAAATATAAGTTCCATTCCAATCCATCTAGTAAAATAATACCAATCACCATAATAAATAATAAATCACCCAATATAAATAAAACATCACATCTCAAACCACCACTCCACCACAACACACACTGGCTCGCCATAGTGATCGTTTTAACCTCACGATCGGGAATTGCCACGGTACCGTAACATTCGTAGGAATGCCTTCCTACGAAATATCCACACCCTTTTTTGGGGAGAAATATAATCCACACCCTTTACGGGGAGAAACATCCATATCCCATAGGAAGAATCCACACCCCTTACGGGGAGAAATATAATCCACACCCTTTTTGGGGAGAAACCACACCCCTTTTTGGGGAGAAATACATTTCCACACCACATCGTAAATAAAATCCACCTTTGTTTTTAGAAAACCAAGCATTTTTAGAAAACCAAATATTTTTTACTCTTTTTTGAAAACCACCCATATCCAACGAAAATTATTTTTTTTAATCCTTCTTTTTGGAAACCAACACAATTCCCCAAAAATTCATTTTACCAACTCACCCCAAAAACCTGCTTGATCCATATCATTTATGAAATCATACAGTGTAAGTAAACACATATGTCATCATATATATATATAGAAAATAGTTTAGTAAGAAGACAGTACACTCACCTGACTATCCGTTTTCGAAGACTTTAACCGCCTATTCTCTACCAGTACTCCGGTGCCTGCGAACCTAATAGTGACAGAGCCTAAATTAATATTTTATATAAAATAACCGAATCATACAATGTAGGCCCTAGTTTACGAGATTTCCTATTCCCCATTTTTTTTTTTTTTTTAAATTATGAAGTATTACTATTTAACTAATATTACTCCATTACAATTTCCTATATCGAATTATATTTATTCATGTAAACGGTCTCACTATTTCCTATCGCTATTTCAATTTAGGCAATTAAATACATATATTAAAATATTCGAGGTTCTACCTTCTCTGAATTTTTTCCATCGGCCGCAAGATTGGATTATTAATTTTTGTGGGATGGTTTGTGCAAATTCCCCTTTACCCTTTTTCCTCATTTTTCTTTTTCTTCTTTTCTTCTTCCCGTTTTCTTTTTTGCTTCTGCGTCTGTTTGCTGTCGGTGCTCCACCGCCTAGGCGAGCCTCCTCCTCTCATCTGATCTGCTCCCAGAAGTTTCACCGCTCAAGCGAACGCTCGTCCTCTTTTTGCTCTGTTTTCGAGTCCTGCCGTCTTATCTCTCTCTCTCTCCTCGCCGACGACAACCTCACACTACTCACCACCGGCGATCCCACTTATCACAACCCAACGCACCCCTTGACCACCCTAGCCGAAGACAACAGAACAGAACCCCCACACAAACGCCAACCGAACACCGCCGGACAACAGCCCGAACCTCTCTCTCTCTCCGGTTTCTCACAGCAGAATGGCACACCCTACCGTCTGCCCCTTCCTCTCTCTCTAACTTTCCACAGTCGGCGATGATCACATACACACTCCCCAACCACTACCGACAACACATACACACACATACAAACACCCATACCCACATGCACACCACCGGAGGTGCCACACTCTATTGGACCATCTCACGCCGCTGTTTGCACCCACACAACCTACTGCAGCTCTTAAGCCACCGTCGGTGACTAATCAACGGTGACACACTCACTGTCACCTCGTCAGACCAACGGCAACACACACGCACACACCGCCAATCGCAACCCACCTCTCTCTCTCTTCTATTTTTCGACGACGAATGGCTAAACCCACACTCATACCCATAATTTATCAGAACAGAGAATTCACACACACACACAACAATCAAATGGAACAGAACGCACACACACACGACCACGCCGAAGAACCCAGCACCGCTGAACCCTCTCTCTCTAAAATTCTGATTTTTCTTTTCTAATAGTGTTTTGATCCTCATATTTTTTGTATGTATCCTTTTTATATGTATGAATTGAGTGGTAAAAGATTATCTTAGCCCGCCACGTTGCCCACGTCCGATCTCCCTGCTCCGGTTGAACGTTCGGCACACACACAGACATAGATATATATATATATATATATATATATATATATATATATCTTTTAATAAATTGCTCTTTTCTCCCCCAACTTTCTTAAAGTTTTCTCTTGAGTTCCATTCACCATTTATAAGTTTCTTAAATTTCAATTTGATCCCTGACAGTTATTTTTTATAAATTGAATGACAATTTGGATCCTAAGTTTAGAATAATGTTTTCAAATTTGCAATTTGACCCCAATCTCTTTTCTTTCTTTCTTTTTTCTTTCTTTTTTTTTTCTTTTTTTTTTTAATTTATTTATTTATTTATTTATTTTATTTTTTAAAAAAAAAATTAATTAACACCATTTTACCCCGTATTTTTCCGAATGCTCTAAAATGTAACTATTAATGACATACGTGCTACGATTGAGGTCTTACAACTCTTCTCTCCTAAAAGAAATTTTGTCCCGAAATTTATTACCTTAGTCGAACAAATGCGGGTATTTGTTCATCATCTTACCTTCTCGCTCTCACGTTACCTCTTCCACTGCATGACTACGCCACAACACTTTAACTAATGGAATCGTTTTCGTTCGCAACACCTGGTCTTTACGGCTTAGGATTTGGACTGACTCTTCAACGTAGGTCAAATCTTCTTCTAGTTCGATCGACTACAAAGTCAACATATGAGAAGAGTCTGACACATATTTCCAGAGAATCGACATATAGAAAACGTCGTGTAGTCGAGACAACTTTGACAGTAAAGTAAGTCTATAAGCCGTCGTGACAACCCGATCTAAATTTCATATGGTCCGATGTACCTTGGACTTAATTTTTTTTTTTTTCCCGAATCTCATTATGTCTTTCCACAGAGAAATATGGAAAAACACATGATCCTCCACTTTGCATTTCAAATCCCGTCGGCGCTTGTCTGCATAACTCTTTTGTCGACTTTGAGCGATTTTTAATTTTTTTCTCAAATTACCTTCACTTTGTCTGTTATCATCTGAGCTATATCCTACATCAACAATTTATGTTCACCCACCTCAGTCCAATAGACTGGGGTTCTACATCTCCTACCATACAACGCTTCATATGGGGCCATCTCGATTGTTGAATGGTAGCTGTTGTTGTAAGCGAAATCCATCAACGACAAATGATCATCCTAGCTACCAGGAAATTCAAGAACACATCCTCTCAACATCCTCCAACTTCTGAATTGTACGCTCTGATTGACCATTTGTTTGAGGAGGAAAAGCGGTGCTAAATTTCAGCTTGATACTTAAAGCAGTTTGGAGACTCGGCCAAAACTTCAAAGTAAATCTCGGATCTCTATCTGACACTATAGAAACCCATGTGCCATGCAACCTAACCATCTCATCGATATACAATTGGGCATACTTTTTAAGAGAATACGTCATCTTTACAGCCAGAAAATTAGCAGACTTGGTAAGCCTATCAACGATCACCCAGATGGAATTATTCCCATTTGAGTACGGGATAATCCTGAAACGAAATCCCTCGTGATATGCTCTCACTTCCACTCTGGAATAGGTAAAGGTTGCGACAACCCACTTGGACGTTGATGCTCATTCTTAACTTGCTGACAAACAAGACACCTGGTAACAAATTCTGTGATTTCCCGTTTTATTTCAATCCACCAATAATGCTCACGCAACTCTCGATACATTTTGGTACTCCTCGGATACATCGCATACGCTGAGCTATGCGCCTCTTCCAAAATATCATTTTTTTTTAAATTGACGACATCAGGCACACATAGTCTATTGCTAATTATTAAAGTTTTATTACTTTCCCTGACATGATAATCAATTCTGCGACCATTCTTCACTTTATCCTGAATCTTCTCCAATTGAATGTCTGATTTCTGAGCTTCAATAATACGGTCAATCAACGTCAGCCTCAAAGTCAAAGTCGCAAGCAATGCTGCCGTCTGACCAACCACTAACTGAACTCATAACAATCTCAATTCCACATACAGGTTAGCATGATTGACTCGAATGTGTGCGACTAAACCCACCGATTTCCGACTCAACGTATCCGCTACAACATTTGCCTTCCCCGGATGGTAGTGGATGGTGCAATCATAATCTTAATCAACTTTATCCAACGTCTTTGCCTCAAATTTAATTTCTTCTGAGTAAACAAGTACTTCAAACTCTGATGGTCGGTGTATATTTCACACGTCTCGCCATACAGGTAGTGTCTCCAAAAAATTTTATTTTTTTATTTTTTTTTCTTCGCCAAATCGTGCATCGGATAATTACACTCATGATTCTTCAATTGCGGAGATACATATGCAATTATGTGACCATACTGCATCAGAACATATCTCAGCCCTTTGTAGGACGCATCACTATAAATCACCAAATCACCCCCTTCAGTCGAAAGGGATAGTATTGGCGCCGATATCAATCTACTCTTCAACTCCAGGAAACTCTGCTCACATTTATTGGTCCACTCAAACTTGGATTCCTTGCGGGTCAGTCGAGTCAACGAGGCAGCTATAACAGAGAATCCGTGCACAAACCGTTGATAGTAACCCGCCAATCCTAAAAAGCTTTAGACTTCAGTCACTTTTTTTTTTTTTTTTTACCTTTCCCACCGGACAACCGCTTCCATATTCTTTGGGTCTACCTGAATACCGTCTCTTGAAATAACATGCCCCAAAAATACTACATGATCTAACCAAAATTCACATTTACTGAATTCCGCATATAACTGCTTCTTTCGCAACGTCTGCAATATAATCTGGAGATGCTTCGCATGCTCTTTTCTACTTTGAGAATAAATCAATATGTCATCAATGAACACTATAATAACTTGATCCAGATAAGGTTAGAAGATACAGTTCCTTATGAAAGTAGTAGGGGCATTTGTCAATCCGAAGGGCATAACCAGAAATCCGTAGTGTTCATACCTCGCACGAAACGCCGTTTTTGCCATATCACTGTCTCTGACTTTCAACTAGTGATGCCCCGATCAAAGTTCTATCTTGGAAAACACTTTAGTTTTTTGAAGCTGATCAGATAAATCATCAATCCTAGGCAACGGATATTTATTACGAACCGACACCCTGTTCAACTACCGATACACATTCTCAACATACCATCATTCTTTTTCACAAACAGCACTGGGGCTCCCATGGAGAAACACTAGGTTTGATAAACCCACGATCTAATAAATCTTGCAACTACACTTTCAATTCTTTCAGCTCGGTAGGCGCCATACGATAAGAGGGAATCAATATAAAAGCAGTTAGTGGATTAAAACCATAAACAATCTCAAATAGTGAAAAATCAGTAGTAGAATGAACACTTCGATTATAAGCAAATTCAATGAACGGCAAACAATCCTCCCAATTTTTCAAGTTCTTTTGAATTATAGTACGCAACAAAGTAGATAAAGTTCGATTTACTACCTTGGTTTGTCCATCCGTTTGGGGGTGACAAGTAGTTGAGAACAATAATTTAGTTCCCATCTTTCCCCACAAGACTTTCCAAAAATAGCTGAGGAACTTAACATCACGATCAGATACAATACTCTTAGGAACACCATGGATACGTATTATCTCTCTAAATAACAAATCAGCGACGTGGGTCGCATCATCAATTTTATTACAAGATATGAAATGTGCCATCTTAGAGAACCTATCAACAACCACAAAAATCGAATCCCTACCTTTCCTTGACCTAGGCAAGCCTAAAACAAAGTCCATGAAAATATCCATCCAAGGCACACTAGGTACGGGCAAGGGAGTGTATAATCCATGTGGTAAGACTCTAGATTTGGCTTGCCTGCATATAACACACCTAACACAAACTCTCTCCACATCACGTTTCATTTTTGGCCAAAAGAAGTGTTCATGTAACACGTCTAAAGTCTTTCTCACACCAAAATGACCCATCAAACCACCCCCATGTGCTTTACGCACGAGTAACTCACGCATAGAACTATTAGGCACGCAAAGTCTATTTTCTCTAAACAAGTACCCATCTAGTCTATAGAACTTACCAAACGTTGTCTTCTCACATGCACCAAATGAACTAGCAAAATCATCATCATTAGCATACAATTCTTTAACATATTCAAACCCCATTAGCTTTGCATTTAATGTAGAGACAAGGGCGTACCTTCTGGAGAGTGCATCAGCCACAATATTTTCCTTACCTTGTTTGTATTTGATTACATAAGGGAAGGTTTCAATGATTTCCATCCACTTGGCATGCCTTCTATTTAACTTACTTTGTCCCTTCAAGTGCTTCAAGGACTCATGATCAGTATGTATGACAAACTCTCTCGGCCACAGGTAATGTTGCCAAATCTCCAATGCTCTCACTAACACAGAAAAATTAGATAATGCTAATAAAGAAGCATCACATAACCATTCTTTAATCTCATTAAATGCACGCTCTTGCTCCATACCTCATTTAAAACCCACAGATTTTTTGACAATTTTAGTGAGTGGTGCGGCTAGTGTACTAAAATCTTTAACAAATCGACGATAAAAACTAGCCAAACCATGAAAACTTCTTACCTCCGTGATTGACTTAGGTGTGGGCCATTCTTTGATAGCCTTCACCTTTTCCTCATCCACTGCAATCCCTTCTGAACTAACAACATAGCCAAGAAACACAACTTTGTCCAAGCAAAAGGAACATTTCTTTAAATTTGCATATAATTTTTCTTTTCTCAGAACATCAAGCACACAATGCAAATGATCAATATGCTCATCTAAGCTCTTACTATACACCAAAATATCATAAAAATATACCACAACAAACTTGCCTATAAACGCACGTAATGCATGATTCATTAACCTCATGAATGTACTTGGTGCATTAGTTAGCCCAAAAAGCATTACCAACCACTCATACAATCCACATTTAGTTTTAAAGGCAGTTTTCCATTCATCACCTTCTTTCATCCTAATTTAGTGTTACCTACTTTTCAAATCAATTTTAGTAAAAATACATGACCTATGCAACTCATCAAACATGTCATCTAGCCTAGGAATGGGATATCGATACTTTACCGTAATGTTGTTAATAGCTCGGCAATCAACACGCATACGCCAAGTTCCATCCTTCTTAGGCACAAGTAGTATCGGTACTGCGCACGGACTCATGCTCTCTCTTACGTGTCCCTTGGCTAGCAACTCCTCCACTTGCCTTTGAAGTTCCTTCGTCTCCTCTGGATTACTCCTATAGGCTGGTCGGTTAGGAATTGTTGCACCTGGCACAAAGTCAATTTGATGCTCAATGCCTCGAATAGGTGGCAATCCACTAGGCACATCGTTAGGGAACACGTCCTCAAATTCCTGCAACAAAGAAACAACAACACTAGGCAAAGATTGGTCAAATTCGTTAGCACTAAAACATGCCTCTTTGTACAATAGTACAAATATAGGCCAGTTTGCATACAAAGCCCCGTTGATATCACTCGCCTTAGCATAAAAGCTCACTTGTTTCTCTGTTTTTCTCTCATTTTTTCCACTTCTTTTTTTCTTTTCACTCTCTTTTATGTTTCCACTCTTTTTTCTCATCTTTTTTTGAACTCTCGGTCTCACAAGTTTTTTTCAACTCATTCTCTCTTTTCAATTTCATTTGATCCTCATACACTTGTTTTGGAGTCAATGGTACAAGAGTAATGGTTTTATTGTCTTTGACGAATGAGTGCCTATTCTTGAACCCGTCATGAATAACCTTCCTATCAAATTGCCATGGCCTGCCCAACAATATGTGACCCGCATGCATTGGAACAACATCATAAAGTATTTCATCCTTGTACTTCCCAATCGAAAAGGAAACTAACACTTGTTTATTTACCCGAACCTCCCCACAATCATTCAACCACTGGAATTTATAAGGTCTAGGGTGTTTCAAGGTATGTAAATTCAGTTTCTCTACTAAGGTAGTGCTAGCCACATTAGTGCAACTTCCCCCATCAATGATCATACTACATACCTTGTTGTTGACGTGGCATCTAGTATGAAATATATTCTCCCTTTGCTGTTCCATGTCATCCTCCGCAACTTGGGCACTTAGAGCACGCCTTGCCACAAGTGACTCTCCCTCCACCGGGTGCTCTACATCATCATCACAAGCATCTTCAAGTTGTGGCATCTAGTCATCATCACTCTCACTTTCGGTTTCCACCTCTCCATCAACACGTGTAATCATAGTCCTCTTATTTGGGCATTGTGAGGCTATGTGACCTACTCCCAAATAACGAAAATATTTAATATCACGGTTACGAGTTTGGGTTTCGATTTTACCTTTGTTGGCAATGGGAACATCATCTTTCCTTTTGGGGGGTTCGGTTTTAGACTTTGAAACAGCCCATTCGTCCTTCCTCCCATTCGGCCTCCATGAATTAGAGGAGCTTGAATTTTGAAATGACCGAGTTCTTTTCCTTTTAAGCTGTCGTTCCACTTTTATGGCCATGTGAACCATGTCCTCCAACTCCACGTAATGTTGCAACTCCACCACGTTGGCAATGTCCCGATTCAACCCATTCAAGAACCTTGCCATAGTAGCTTCTCTATCCTCCTCCACATTAGCCCGGATCATAGCGACCTCCATCTCCTTGTAGTAATCATCCACGCTCCGATAGCCTTGCGTAAGGCTTTATAATTTCTAATACAAGTCCATATAGTAGTGACTAGGGACAAACCGCCTCCTCATGATGGCCTTCATTTCTGCCCACGTCACGATAGGCCTCTCATGGTTCTTTCTCCTGTTTATCACAAGTTGATCCCACCATATTATAGAATAGTCAATAAACTCAATCACAGCGAGTTTTACCTTTTTCTCCTCAGAGTAGTTGTGACACTCAAAGATCAACTCCACCTTCTTCTCCCACTCCAAGTATGCTTCAGGATCGTTTTTTCCTTGGAATGAGGGTATCTTCACCTTGAAACTTCCCAAGTTATTATCAATCCGCTCCCTATGTCTATCTCCTCTATTCCCATGTCCACTCCCAATTCTGCCCAAGCTTGCATTAGAGGCCCGATCGTCGTCATCTAGGTCATCCCCATAATCATCTTCATACACGAACCGATGCTGATTCCTCTCTCTTCGTTGCACATTAGGAGTTCTCGGTGGCTGCCCCTTTTGTGCGCTATACTCAACTTTGTCAAGCCGCTCATGCACTTTATCAAACTGCAAGTTCAACTGTTGAAACTTTTGCTCTAAGGCCTAGTAGAAAACTTTTGCGTCTATTATGTCCATCCTTTTATGTGCTTCATCGGACGAGCCTTTGTTTGTTTCTCGAGATATGTTTAGTAACCTGCAAAACAAGGTTAGCAAACCTCACAAACACTCCCTCACGTGTTTGCACTCAAACTATGTCACTCCACTCGTGTATCACTTAAATTCGGCTTTTACCCTCTTATAAGCTCATACTCTCCTACCTTTTTCCACTCTTTAGTTCCCTCTTTTAGTTCTTTATTGAACTTAACCAATCTCAATCAGAAATTTCCTTGTAGCAATCCAAACTCAACAATTTGATTCACTAAGAATGAGATTTTAGGAACAAAACAAAGGGAACAAAAATAGCACAAAGAAAAGTTTATAGAGTAGAACAAGAAGAAATTATTCTCAATTTTTGTTTGGCGGGGCTGCTAAATTTTGTCAATTTTTTTTTCTTTTTTTTTTTCTGTTTCTGCTTCTTCTTTTTTTTTTTTTTTTTTTTTTTTTTTTTTAAATCAGTAACTTTAAATTGAGATTTGAAGAAGCACAATATTTAAACAAAAAATATGATCAGAACAAAGATGCACGGCATTTTGTTTTTCAAGATTGGACCAGATTTGAATTAGAACGAAAAGAAAAAAAAAACGCAATAGATTTGATGATATAATTTGGTCAAGAAAAAAAAATTATGAAAGAATAGATATGAAAGAACGAAAAAGAAAAAGGATAGATGAAACCTGATTTAGACCTTACTCTGATTACCAAATGATGCGAACCTCACCAAGGATTAGTAAGACCCAAAACCAACTTAGGGTTTCTTTGCGAAGATCGAAACTAAATCAGATTTTTAACGAGCTAAAAATACAGAAACTGAAAGATAGATTACCTTGACCCAACGTTTATGAATGAAATGCGAACCAATGGTATAATGATCTTGACCCAATGATTATAATGAATCACGAATCAAAGATATAAGTTTGAATGCCACAAGAAACTCTTGATAAGTTCAGGAAAAGTTCTGTGAAGAACTAAAGAGAAAACTCTCACAATTTTTATTAATCAAAGTAATGTGTTCTTCCTCATGGGATAAAACTTTCTTAAATAGGTAATGAATAGTGCAGTGAATAGTATCGGTAAACAGTGCTCGTGAATAGTACTGCTACAATACAAAAACAAAAAGAAACCCTAGAAAAACAAGGAAAGCCTACTCCTAATCTAAAAAGGAAAAGGCTAATTTGGCAATCATGCCTTACAAATTATCAAATAAATAACCTAAATTAAAATTAAAATACAAATAAATAAAATAAATATGCTGAGATTTCGTGGTCCTCAAGCCTTGGTCTATTTGAGTTCATGTCTAAACTCATTCACTTGCTTTGATGAGATGGATTAGGCCTTGATCGTCATTTGGGCCTAATTTGGGCTTTACTGTTTTCGATTCAGCCGAAAGCTCTTGAATTAGCCCATTAAGCGCTTCTTTGATCTTCTTGGATCTTGCCCTAGTAATGGGCCCAACCGGGACATGCAATGTGTCCTTTGATGTTATTTGTTGGTTCTCATCATGGGGTCATGAGAAAGGATAGCGATAAGCGATTTTACCTCGGGTATCGATCGATTAAACCGATTTGCTATTTTTATTCCAGTGATACCCGTGGTCGTTCTCCAAAGCCAAACCAAGCCCTATTGATTTCTGTGAATATCCGCGCCTATATTAGTGGATAGTAGACTCCAATCAAGCGTATGGTTTTCCTGAATCCTTCAACGGTTTAAATTATGAGCTTAACGATTGAATAATCGAATCCGGTATTTGACTAGTTATACATTTGAGTTCTCACACACACACTTCAAATGGATCTAGAATGGTTTTTATTGATATTGATCGTTGAAATTCTAGAACACCACTTGGTGTGGGTTACTTCCCGAACTTGATCCGATTTAGGGATGTTGAGGAAGGAACAGAAGACCAGTCACCCATTAGAATGATCACTTCCTTGTCCCATCCCTTGTCTAAATCTATAAGACCAGTGATCAGACAGTGAGTTTGGGCAAAACAAAGTTAGAAGTAGTAAGCGTCGCAATCCTTCCTGTCGTGAAGGTTGTAAAAGTAATGCAGCTTTCTACAACCCAGTGAAAAACCATGTCTCTAGTTCAATTTGGCAACCCCCATCATAATCTGAATGGTGTTGGGTGCACAATAAAAGAGGGAGATGTTTTAGAATAAGAGAATTTATTGGATGATACGATGAAACGGAATTCGAAGGCCTCAGTTTATGATGAACCAAGGATGAAGAATCACTTGGTCCACCTTGAGAATGTTAATGTTTCTGTCCTCATCCCTGGTCCTCCTTGAGAATGTCAATGCTTGTGTCGACTCTAGCCACAACAATTTGCACCGGGAAAGGGATATTGAAATCCTTGTGTTTCCGGCAGAGCTTTGAATTTTCGATCGACTTAAGCTCTAACTATGCCATTATATCAAAAACCAGAAAAAATTGTGAAATAAGACCCTAAATTCAGAATTTAAATTAGGAAATAGGGTCTACTTCGTTGAGACTTAAATAGGCAGTCTAGGGGAGAAACGCGTGCAAGAGGCACGTGCCTCCTGGAAAAAGCGTGACGTTAATAGCAGTTCAACAAATTGTAAACGCCCCATCTAATTGCACACTATGATTAACCCTTCACCTGTTTTGAAATGCTTCCGGTCGGACTGAAGAGTTGGGGGTAGGGAAGCTAGAGGTATGCATGGCGAGACAAAATATGTTAAAAAATATTGGTAAATGTTTTGCTCAACATTATAGAAAAGAAAAGCAGAGACAATGCACCAAAAGATGGTATTCATATTGAAAAGAGAAACATTTACAAACTATTTAAAAAAAAAAAGCATAACCTTTTTGTTTTGTGTGTGTGGGGGGGGGGGGGGGGGGGGGGACTTCGTTCTTCCCATTTTCTCTTTTTTCTTCATTTTCCTATCTTTTTTCTCTATTCTTCCTCTTCTCCTTAGCCTCTTTTTCCTACCCACTTTACCAATCCTAGTTTCCACGGGATTTCTTCCCTTTATTTGGACTCTCTAAGGAACTGGATAATGAGACATGACATGCCCCTTGGGAGGGCCCCTTCACCAGTATGAGAGAGGACGGGGAGTCAAGAACCGTCAAGAGCAGGCAGAACCCACAACTATTTGGCGATCGAGTGGCAAACAGTTAGGTGGTGTTGGCATACTTTATTAGTAATCTTATTTATCGTGTTCTCTAGATGGTCGATGATCTCCTGAAGCCACTGTATGTTAGGTTCCAGAGTCACCTCCATTCCCTCAGTTGCCTAGTCAGGTTGTCTATCTACTCATGAAAATCCACTATTGTGGTCTCCATCCCATCATGTTTTCCCAAGAGATAGGCCTTTTTCTCAGCGCAATCTAATCGAGAGATTGCCAACTCCTTTTCTAACTCCAATTTTCTCACCATCATTTGAAGGAACTACTCGTTGATGATAGAGATCAACAACCTAAGGTTGCTCATGGCGGCCAGATCTTCCATGGAGGAGGCGAGGGGGCAGATGGTATTGTAAGCCTCTTCGGGTCTTGCCCTTTGAAGGACAAAGAGGCATGGGTCCTCGAAATTCTATAAATTGATCCCACACATTCTCAATCCTACAAAAAAGAGGAAGGAGAAAAAATTCAAGATAGAAAATCGACTTGGTCTTTAGATAAGGATTAAAATCCATTGGTATTTATAATGGGGTTGTTAGCGTATAGAGATGACCTCATTAAAAGAATGTCGTCGGCTTGAAAAAACTAACACATAAGTATGCAGGCAATTGTGTCAGTATAGTTGAGGTGATTGGTGTGCGCAGAAAGTCGTGCAGCTCATTATGAGAATATTCTTGGGAAACTATGCACTTATCTCCGCTATCCACTTCAGCACTAGAAGACAAGACTCGTTGGGGAACACTTGAGGCAAAAGAGTACAATTGGAGCGCATTCATTTTGTACTAGGATCCTCATCTGGCCACTGTAAAGGTTGCTGATGAAGTAGGCTATTGATCGGAAAGAGAACGTGTGTCACCCCTGGAAGTAACGAATCTCCTTAAGGAGTCTCCAAATTCTACATTGATTGATTATCCGTCAGGAAATAGGAGCCTCTACCACCTAAGACGATGGGATAATGGAAGCCTATCGTCATCGTCTGAACCATTTTCGAGAAAAGAAAGTCAAGGAGTTGGTTTGCCTTCAAATGGCTCGAGTAAATGAGAAACCTTTGTGTCTCCAAAAAAGTTCTCCCCAACTAACATTGAATTTCTTCCCGGACAAGGAAGGTTGGCATGCATCTCTTCAAGAGCACAACGGGATAATCGCAACTCCTCTCGGACTCTATAGAGTTCGGATCGATCCCTCTCCCATTCCTAGAATAATTGAGCCTCGTGGCACTGGCGGCTTATAAGTCTGAAAGTTCGGTTTGCACATGTTGAATATGTTTCTCCATCTCTCTTAATAAATTCTCCTTCTACCTTCTCATCCCAGCCTCCACGTCACCACGTATGCATGGGAAAGCCACTTCAGCAAGATTCAAAGTAAAGTCATTTAAATTTCATATCAAATTATTACAAATGTTCACAAGCGTATAAATCATGAACATTCACATTCACACAATGTGAACATTTACTTCATGTGAATGTTCACATCACACGCGAAAGAATAGAATAGGTCTTTTGTAAAATGTGAAGGCGTCTTTGAACACCGACATTATATGCAAAATCGGATTTGTGGATCATTTAAAATGAGAAGTAATATCTTAATTTTACTATTAAGTGAACATGGACAGAGTGTTTTTGGAAGAAGAACGAGGAATTTTTCATACATCTGAGTCACTATGTGAAGATTCATAGTGAATGAATATTTCATGCATATGCAAACTGAGAGTTGGTTATATTAGGTTCGTACCAAATTTTCAAATAGTTGACATCTAGTCCTGTGAGTTCTCATTCATCAAAAAAATAATAATTACAAAATATTTGTCCAATTGCCATGGCGTTAAACAGAGAGAGAGAGAGAAACACTGATCAAAGGAGATTGGGTTCATTGCGATAGGGTTTGAGTTGTATTGTTGCTGACTGGAATAACCTTTCTTGAAATGGGCCCATGTACGTTTAAGAATTAGTGGATAATTGTCTCATTCATCAAAGGAGAATCGATCGAAAGTATAGTTATTTTCAGTATGCTATTTTATATGGAAAGCTTTTTGTTAATCTTCGGTCTTAATTTCTTGCCTTAATTTTTTTTCCCTATTTTAATTTTTTTTCCCTAATATTTCGGCCAAAGAAAGTATCTTTCAACAAATTGATAAAAAATAAAAAATAAAATAAAAAAATTCAATGTCGAAGAGTGATTACAAAATATGGATGCAATTACGAGAAATTAACTCAAATTTAAGCCAAATTCATAGTCCACATTCCGTTCATCCATAATTCCCATACGTACATTTCTACTATTAATTTGCAAGTTATTTATTCAACAATTCCTCTCTTAGTTCGGAGATCAATAAAACAGTGACCATAGTAGGTACAATATATATTTTTTATTTTTTGGATAAGCGATGTCCATAAATACATACCATAGAACATTTACATTCGAATCAGGGGGTCTGTCTTCACCCCCTTCTATACACTTGAAAACAGCCCCATCATCTACCTTTTCCGACCCCTAAAGGAATGTACACAAATAAGACCGAGAAAGATCACACACAGTGTGCACAAACCACATCTCGTATCATATAGATTTCATCCCTGTCATTCTTCTCCCTCGTCAAAATGTTAATAAATATTCCTCTATATACCAACAAAATGCTCCTTTTTTATCTATTCATCAGAAGCCTTCTTGAGATTTCATTGTTTAGTTTACAGTTACAGTGAAGGCCTCTTGACACAGTTAGCAGAATATCCACATTTGGAATGAGCTTAGTTCAGTACTCTGGCTTCTCATCAAAATCTCCTTTTGGGCTTTCTAGTGAATCTCGAGAGTAGGATCCATCCAGCTGACGGATGCAGATGTTCAAATTGCCAGAGGGAAACATTTCCTGCATAACCCACAAATAAAGGCCAAACAGTGAGCACTTTAAAAAGAAGTTGATTTATATTCTCTCCTTTTGTATTTATTTGTCAGCAATCAGCGTCTAACCAATACTACATATCTCAAGTATACATATAAATATTCTAAATCAAACTTCTATTGGAGTGCCAAACCTGGACCTGCTAACAACAACAAATACCTTAAATTTCAAAGATATCTCAGATTACTTTTTGGCATCTACATCTCAAATCTATTGGCAAAGATTCAGTAGAACTCTTAAGAAGACCCGTTTGAAATTTTAACATTAATGGTTTGCCCGTTCCACAACAAAGGTTAGAGCTTGCATAAAAGGATCCGACTGAAATTCCTCCCTCGCAATGGAATTGAGAAATTCATGACACAGGAAAATGTAATACAGTAGTGAAGTCTCTGCTAGCATTAGTTTGCTATCACGTTTTATTGTCATACAGCCAACCACATAGTTGGGGTTTGCTAAATTTTTGTAAGCTTCTTAGCAGAGTGGGCAGCGGACGGGTTAGAACGGTTGGGCCAAAACCATAGACCAAACCAATACTAAGTAGGTTGGACTAGTTTGAACCGTGAACTGTCCAATAATGTGCGAGTTGGGGCGGGTTGGAGTGTGCGACTTGGCAAGCTTAAAACGTGGGTTGCCCAATAGTGTGCACAAACCACCTAGTTTTGGGTTGGGCTAATTAAAACCTTGGGCTGCCCCAACTTGCGTGGAAATATTTATTTCTTTTTTGTATTCCATTTATTGTCCTATTAATTAGGGCATTATTTTTCTTTTTAGTCTTTTGTTTCACCAATATAATGGAGAACGTAGACCTCTATTGTATATATACCAATATAATAAAATACTTTCTCTTCATCTCCTGTATCCTTTTGAAAGGATAATGTAGAAATACACAAAACTCGTAAAATAATTGGATATTTGTTGTACCAATATGAAATCAAATAACTTTAGTAATTGTTGAGTCAATATACCCTCGTAAAATAATTGAATATTTGTAGTACCAATATTAACTCAAATAACTTAAGGAGTAATTTTGGAATCCATATATGACTAAACAAAAGAAGACGAAATGCATCAGATCCTAAAAATATGCTATACATGTCAGTAACAAATCCTATATCATCAAGATTGGTTCAAACAAAAACTAAAATGTATCAAAAAATCTCTCTGGGTACTGAAATACAGTTTGACTTAATACTAACATTTTTCCCATAAACTTTTTCGTTAGAAACATTGAATTTTATGAAGTATAAGACAACTAGGTAAAAATGCAAAAGGCGAGTTTTCACGCCTCAGGCTAGTCCAGGGCATAAAAACCATATGCTTATAGGGCTTGTAACGTTCTCATTATCCTTCAGGTGTGTTTGGACCACCTCAGGTGTGTTAGAAACAGTGAAATTTCTATCAAGTGCAAGACAAATTGGTAAAAATGCAAAAGGCAAGTTTTTCACGCCTCAGGCCAATCCACAACATAAAAAACATGTTTGCAGGGCTTGCACCTTTCTCATTATCCTACAGGTGTGTTTGGACTCGACACAAAGCGAGCCCCGGGTGAATCCAAACAATGCCTAATTGTTATTCAATCCTCAACATACAACAATTCTCACAATTACGTGTCGCTTCTAATATACTAGTGAATTGGGCATACTCGATGCATGTACAATTTCTATACACATAAAAATAAATTAAAGAGATTTAAAATATAAATATTAAGCATGTTACTGTCATTTCATATATTGATAGACAAAAATAAAACTACCACCTTTCACTCTCCCTTTATATACAGCAGAGATCTTCTTCCCATAACTTTCAAGTTTCAAATTACATAATTTTTAAATAAAATTCTAAAATGACTACTATAATAACACATTTCTAGTTGTTTTCATCCATATTTTCCTTCTTTTTTAGTTTAAAATTTTATCAAATTTCAAAATTAGAAGCCTTTATTAATTTAGTATTCCTAATGGTAGTTTATGTTCATTTTCAGATATGGTAATCGCAAATTGACAAACAGACCAGTCCATGGTTTAACCAGCAATAGAAACTAATTGGCTCTAAGCCTAAAATGGAATGAAAATAATAGAGGTGCAAAGCAAATTTGGAAAAAAATAATTTTAAATGAAACTGTACGTGGGTAGGACAGCTCAGATTGGCAGTCACTAGCACGAGAATAAAAAAGCAAATACCACAACCCTCACCTGCGATTGAAGGGCTTAAAAAAAAAAAAAAATGAAGAGCAAGAGAGAAAGATAGAGATCAGCTAATTTACCAGATCAACAGTCTCCTGGCCCTCTGACTGAAAAAGAATTGGCCGGCACCTTTTGTCTTCGTTCATAAGATTTGAATTCTGGAAGTGTGCAACAAGGGCAGCCTTTCCCTGAATCCTTGCATATGCTAAAGAAGCAACTTTTTCACTATTAAACTTCTCCCACTTTCTTCCATTGAAGGCCTGCACGTAAGTTCAAAGTCAGACAGTTTTTCGAAAGAAAAACACAATAATCAGTCTCTCTTTCCTTTATTATTTTTTCATGTGTTTTTCCTTTTGGGGTGGGGATGGGGGATTGTTGGTGTTGAACACGGGGAGAAAACCTGATGGAAGGAGATAATTTGTGAAGGGGAAACCATATTGATGAAGGCATAACCCACATTGCATTTATTCTGCAACCAAATAAGGAAATATGCTTTCAGTAGAGGTTAAAGCGAGCGAACCAGAGAGAGCAATGGGTTAATGTTGCCTAGTTACCTTAAAATCAATTGGGAGGTACAGAAAATCATATGTACCGCAATGACTTTCATCAATAGCTGCCAGTAACATATTCGAAGTGTACCTAAAGAGGCAGAGACGTATAGAAATGTAGAAAAAATCAGCTCTTTTATTGAATTGTTACAGGATGAGCTGATAAGAAAATGAAAGTGGATCATTCTTACTTATTGGGAATGTTTTTTATCATCAATGTCGTCCGGGTGTCCTCACCACTAATGATCTTATCCAAATCAAGCTGAAACTGCAGCTTGTTTTCTAACTGGTTCCCAACATGCTCAAACCGCCTGCCTCGAGCATGATCCATCAGCCCCTCACTGTTGATGCCTCCTATTCCTGAATATCCATTACTGAAAAACATAGGACTATTCCTTGCCAATGACATTATTCTGGAACTAGATGAACCACCATTAGTCATGTTTCCGGGGAAAGCAACACCGAAGCTCATAGGACCACGTGTATCCATATTCATCAAATACCTCCCATCGTTGCGACTTAAACCCCCACCAGGAAATGCAACCGAGTTCATGAACGATGTTTCAGGTGACTCAGGGAAGAAGCCAAAATGTCTGTCAATTGGAACACCAGATGGAGCAGATCCCACATAGTGGTGATGGTGTGAACCAATGAATGAGCCCTGCCGATTGGAGTACAGATAACCTTGTGCCTGTCCTGGGGATCCAAATAATTGACCAGCTGATGTTGATGCCCAGGCAGAAGAGTTCGTCGTCTCAGTACTATCCGAGTGAGGAGTTGGGCTTCCCCATAAAAACTGATGACCGGAGAGCGTTTCAATACCAGACGAAAGAGAATTTGAGTCACCAAAAGAGGAAATGAGTCCAGGACTTGCACTTGGTTTCTGATGAGGAAAGGAATAAGATTGTTGATAAATTCCTTGTTGCGCCATTCTAGGGTTAGTAATTACCTGGTTCACATGACGAAGGCTTCCTTGATCTTTACCAATAGGAGCAATCTTTGCAGGGCTTGAAACATTGGATGGGAGAATAGATGCCAGCCCTGGCAAATGGTTGCCATTCATAGGGCTAAGAGTTCCCCCACCTGGTGACTGGCTAAAACCTTGCAAAGGATTATGTTCAACAGGACTGCTGAAAGGCGACCAGTTACCTGACACTATTACAACACTGACCTCAGCAGGAGATGCATTAACCGCATGAACAGGATCTTAAACAGAAAATAAGAGAAATGTCTGTTTTCTTATTCATGTATACCAAATTACCAATATACATTTACCTGGAGGAGAGTTCTTTAGGGGTGAACCCAAATGATGCCGAAATGTTCTGGTCTCATCTTGTTCAAGCTCTTGACTCCATTGCAGCATCAGGCTAAAAATAGAAAACACAGCCATTCATTTTTCCATGTAATATATCCACTACTAATTAACACAGTATTTTATGAGAAAAGTGGTAGTTGAAAGTATTTGAGCCTAATCATCAAATCAAGAACAGAATGGCAAGAAGATGGCACCAATCGAAAGAACAGCAGTATTAGATATTATAACTCCCAAAGAAACCAGAGAAGCAATAAATATGAAATAGTATATATGATAGGGCAGTTGGTGGGGAGCACCTACGAGCAATGCAAAACCAGTTTTAAAACCTATTCATATTTCCGCAGTTAGGATTAGGACTTTTGTAATTCTCTGACTAAAATGCCCTTAAAGATAATCATAACCAACCCCTTTTTGTTGATTTCCAAATCTCTGTGCGACTTGGTCCGAAAATCTATGGATTATTAATTGTAACAAACAATGCTAAACAATCAATAAATACAATCGATCTAAAGATTATCATAGCATCTTGAATGTAGAATCATGTTCTTCATAATAGTAGTTGCAAAATGACATCCATTCGATATTTTTTGGACAAGAAATGCCATCGCATTGAATTCAACACAGAATTAGATGATTGTTCCATTCAATATAGGATTGTCGTCATATCTTTAGGGTTTCGGTGTGCAAAGCACCAGATTAATCTTTAGGGTTTGGGTGTGCAAAGCACCAGATTACGTGGTGAATTTAGCACACGAAACGGCACTCAATGATCAAGGTACAATATAAACAACGTGACAGATGGCCATCAAAATTGCAAGGAACATTAAGACCTCATAAAAACTTCCACGTTTTTCACATAAACACAAACATAAAACATTTTTTGTTAATCTTGTGTATGAAATAATTATAAAATAATAATCATCGGATCAAGAGCTTCAAAATGTCTATTTATTGAAGTGCTTACAGACCAGTGTTGAATTCAACAACAAAGTGCATGTTGAATTCAACAACATATATCAATATTCATAATCTAATTATAGAAAAAATGAATTGAACTACAGTGAGAACTGTAATCCTATCCATATTTTTTATTCCGAAAATAAAAAAATTAATTTTGAATACAAATAGAAAAATAATGTGAATCCATATACAAAATTATTATCTTCCAAAAATAGAATATAGAATATATAATAAATATGAAATTTCTACCACAAGATTATGACAGAAAAAGGAAAGGCATATCTATCTACGAAAATCTGAAAATTTTCAAATTGGGATTAAAACTCAAGTTGCAATCAAATTGGAGGATATTAGAATTGTGATCCTTTCCATATTTTTATCCCGAAAATAAAAGTTAATTTGAATAAAAAAAAGGACAGCCCTGTGCTACTATCTTCTAAATATAGAATATACAATAAATACGAAATTTCTACCACAAGACAGAAAAAGGAAGGGCATATTTATCTACAAAAATCTGGAAAGTTTGAAATTAGGATTAAAACTGAAGTTGCAATCAAATTGGAGGATATTAAATGGCAACAAAAAAGTAATTGGAGACTTTTTCGGGTATTGATTTCCTACGAGTATATTCCACCAATCTTCCCTAAATAATATACTCAGCAAGTAGCAAAAAGGAAAAAGAGAGTATGTGTGTCTAAAAGCAGGTAAATTCGTAAACGCTCCTTTAAGCGTGCAAGCAGCGAGAGAAAACAACACTTAAATAGCCCTTGTCATGACGGAACCAGCAAGACAGGGAAGTAGAAGGAAAATGAGATACTGTCATAATGCATTTTCTCTAAGCACCTAAAGAGGTTTTGAAAGAAATAAGATACAATAAGCTCATAAAGAGTCCAAATGGAACTAAAATAGATGACAAACATCTCATTTCCCATATTCCTTAACAAACAGTTTTCAATCAGCAAGTAAGGATGACAAAGAATTCAGAAGCAAAAGAAACCTATTAACAAGAAAAACACGAAGAAAAAAAAAAAAAAAAGAAAAAAAAAAGGAAACTAAAGCGCAAAGTATTTTAACCATTGGAAAACGGAAGTCGAGTAAACAACAGATGGTTTGGCAGGATTTAAATAGAAAACAACAAAAAACCCATGTTCTTATTTCTCCACAGGTTTTCCTCTTCCTTTTTTTTTTTTTTTTCCCCAGATATGACTGACAAACACAGTTTTCACTACACCTTAAACCTTCACGGACGAAGACATTTTTTAAAGAAAAAATTATTCTTCTTTAGCTGGCAGAAAAAAGAGTAGGAAAATTTATTTTTATTTTTGTTTCCTTTGAGGGGGAAGAGAAGCTGGACAAGCAGACTATCTGCATGCATGTAATTTGAAAGTTGAGACAGAAACAAGAAATAAGACTCTGCAAAAAGCAAGACTCTTCGCCAATGATAGTGCCAAACATACTTTCGGCGGGCTCCGCCAGGTCGGCTAGGTTCAAGCTTTATTCTCTTCCCAGCAATGTCACTCCTATTTAGAGCTTTTAGAGCTGCATCTGCTGCTCTAACATCAAAAAATTCAATGAACTTATGGTGACGCTTGTGTGGCGTTTCCCTGATCTATAATCGCATATACGATTCATAAGTTCAATTAGTAACGGAATTGGTTAGGACTAAAATGTAGAATTGAAAACAAAACCAAAAAAAAAAAAGAAGAAAAAAAGAACGGGAACAAATAACCTCTTTGACTTCTCCATAAGCACCAAAAATTTGGCGAAGGTCATCATTGGATACGGATGCATCCAAATTGAAAACCACCAAAGTTCCTTGGTTAATATCCTTTTCTGACGGGTTATCCTGGATTTTGCCAAAAGATGAACATAATTAGATAATGCATAAACAGCTTTGATCTTTAATGGCAGCATAATTGTCATCCAAACCTTTGGAATTGAAAAGTGAATGTCAAGTTTCCGTCTTCTTAATGGTTTATTTTGTAGCGCACGCATCGCAGTTCTAGCAGCTCGAATATCATAGTACGATATCATGACAAAACCCCTATGCTTGCACGCAGTATATAGAGTTCTGATATCTCCATATTGCTACAATGAAGAAAACAAAAACGAAAAAAGGTTTAATTATTTTATTTTGCTCAGTAAACGTTCTTTTAACACATGCACACCGTGAGGTTCAAACCCACACCCCTTCTATGTGGAATTGGTGCATGCCCACCATTTGACCTGCGGAACCTCAGAAAAATGGTTTACCACCAAGTCAACCTACTCCATCCGTGTGTAGGAAGAAAAAGATGAAACAGTTTTGATAAACATATCACATATGTATAGCATTAATAAAAAAAGTTCTGCTTGTTTCTTTAGCAAAGAAAATTTGCTACTAATAAAGCCAGACCTTAAGACTAGGAGGGGCTCAAGACCCTCACCCTCAACCCCCTAAAAAATAAAATCAAACGTTTAGGTTTCGTCACACGGTTTACAATCTTTTTCAATTAGCTCCTTTAAAGTTTCATATAAACCCCTCTTTTCTATTGCTATTTTCTAATAAATGCCTGAAATTCTGCTGAAAATAAGCATTCAACCTAATCGTTGTGTAGAAAAACTCTTCCTACGCTTTGCTCTTTCCTTATAAATGATTTAAATATTATGAAAATTAGGGTTTAAATTTGAGAGGCTATATAAGGTTTTGATTATAGGGCTTTTGGCCCCAACTCCTAAAATAGAGTAGTTTTCCCCTTTTTATCATGTACTTCTTTGCACCTTTATCTTTAATCATCCTCTTCTTTTGTACCATTTTACCCCCTGAAAGCAACACACACGTCCTATTTAGAAGCCTAAGCTGACAGCAATTACCAAAAAAAAGACTACTATGTACCTGGAAATCAAGGAGTCATGTTCATCTTCTCAATTGCAAATTTAAAAATCAAAGTATAAACACTAAGGTTTTAAATCGTGGTATCGGGTTACGTAATGGTAACGGTCATGGTGTAATGGTATCGGGAGTATCAGCCAGTCCGTAACGTGAATCAGTCGTAACGGTCGTGAATTTTTTAAAATCACTAAAACATCTTCAAAAACTCAATAATAGTAATTGTTTCACTCAATTAATCTTTAATAAACATATTCTAATAGATATTATGGCATTTAGGCTTACAAACAACACAATAAAGCCATGAGAAAAGATGAAAAACGGTCATATTGAATAATCATAAAAGAATAAGATGCGATGATGCACACAACATTTAATTATATATATAATTATAAATAGTTATACACATAATGTCATAATTACACACACACACACACACACATATATGTAATTATATATATAATACCCAAATTTAAATTTTTAAGTTAAAATTTACAAATTTAGAGAAGAAATTGCAATTTGTATTAAAATTAGAATTAAACCTAATTAACCCTAATTACAAATCCACCCCTCCCCCAAATTACAAACCCACCCCCTTCCTTTAATTTCCCAAACCCAAATTAGATAGATAGATAGATAGATAGATAGATAGATAGATTGAGAGAGAGATAGAGATGAACGAGCAATTGCAATTGCGATTGCAATGGCGACCGCTGTGTTCAACGACAGTGACGATCTGTTAGGGTTCGGACTTCGGCGACGAATTTCTCAAGTTCAGCAGTAAATATGTCAGGCGAGAAGCAGCGATTGATTTTTGGTTTCGAGATTCTGCGAAGGTAAGCTTGGTTTTTTGTTTATCTTCTCAATTATATAGATAATTCCATTTATTTTTTAGTGTTTTCAACTTTCAAACAAACAGCCAAAGTATCTCACGGCATTACAGGCCCCCTCTGTAAAGCTGAACAGCTGTAACGGCTGTTATGTCTCTCCGTAACGGCCGTAACAGACCGTATCGGCCCGTTACGATGTGAATCGGCACAAACTCAAAATATTGGCCTGTAATCGTATCGGAGGCTTGATTTTCCGTTACATATCAGCCATTACAGTATGTAACGACCGATATTTGATACTATGCTAAAAACACAACTAAATATGAACATAAATTGAAAAATATTGATCGTAACAAGGTCAACTATCATTAGACAACCCTTACTGTAGGTTTTTGTTAGTTTTTACATTTTAGCGGAATTCCACAAATATGATCAAAAGCACAAATTATGATCAACACCTCAAATGTTGGTCTGTTGTATTCCGCTTCATGCTTGCACTAATTCATGTATTATTTTTCAGAAGTTGGCGCTATTTATAAATGAGTGGTTTTCATTGTTACTTGTTGATTAACACTATAAGATTACAAGTACGCTTCATTGGTGATTGAGATGATTTCCATTGCAAATTTATAGTGGACTTTCAATAAATATTGTCGTGGAAGTCTAATAAGCATGTTCTTTATTTGTCATACCAATTGAAGTCCAACTCCAGCATTCAAGTTTTTGTTCGATTCCACATATTTACTTCAAAAAATGGCATTGTTAGGTGTCCATGAATCGTACAATATTCATGAAGTTGGTACTTTCATGATGTTGATGTGTTTTGTTGAATCCCACTTTCACATCAATGGTGTATTTTGTCGAGTTTCACATAAAGTGTACTATAGTAACTTAGAAAGCCAACTGAATGCCAATTTAGATTCCAATTACGTGTTCTTAAGGCATATTAATTTGAACATTGAATGGCTAGAACAATACCACTATCATGACCATTCTTATTCTTATTTCCAAAAATGTCACAAGGGCCCACTCATATTTCCCATTTCTCAATTCATTAATAGCTTTCAATCTCTACATAGACAAATTCACTATTTACACACCCCAGGCATCACCTCTTGTTAATTTTCTCTCTCCATGTACTCCCACCCTTTGTTTTATTTTTCATCTAATTTTCAATTATTATAATTGAGATAGTGTCAGGTGGTATTTGCTAGTAATATATAATAAATAACCTCATTTTCTGGAATTTGTGTACATTTTAATGGTTAAGATTCATGTTGGAAAAATAGAAGTGTACGATTGCATCTTCAATTTGGAGAAGAAATTTCCTACCCAAATCCTTCTCTCTAAAACCCCACTTATACCTCGATCAGGTCACTATCAACCGCACACCATATTCCCTGTTCCCAACAACTCCTCAGCACTTACATAGGACGTAAACCTCCTGCCCAAATCATTCTTCCTCCACAACCCCTTATTCCTCGATCTAGTCATCATCAACCGCACACCTTACCTGTCTCTCTCCATGCATAACACTCAAGGTCCCCAATTCCCTCATCCCAACAACTCCTCAGCACTTCCATAAGATGCAACGCTCCCCCACCTCCCTTTTTTATGCTTCCCCCTCTCTCCCCCTAACCCCCCACCCTCTCTGAAAAGAAAAATCAAATTCTCTCCAATAACACCTACTCCTCTAAATATCCCCCAAACCAAATCAAATGCTTTTTCCCATATTCTCCCCCTTCCTCCTCTAACCGCCTCACCATTGGTGACCCCACAACACCTTGATAATTTCATTAGTAATTTTCATTCAACTGTTTGGTTTAGATGATGAGTATCAATGTCCCTCGTTATAGTTTTATGTTGAGCAGCTAAAGATGAATCGCTTAACATCAAAAGGTGTAGGCCCAATTAAGATTTGTGCCTTCAGGCAATTGGTATTCAATAATTATTATATAAACTACCAAGAACATGAAATTACCATCCCTAAGCTTGAACAAACTAGGGTGAATCAAGACATGGAAGAATCAATAACGAGGTTATACAAATGGAAGACCACAAAATATGTGATATTGTATCAAATTGGAACAACGCACCTCACATTGATCAGATTGACTTCCGCTGGACAGAGGCCAAATACATCTTTTTACCAAGTCTCACCTCTAAGGCCCTAACACAGCCTAACTTGCCCAAGTTGCATTGAGACACCCATTTCCTTTCCATTCCACTCGCATAATATATTTTGCAATAACAAGAAACAGAAACCAATGGGTTTGAAAATACAACAAATAGGAATCAGTTCACAAAATCTTTCTATGATAGTTCTATAATATTTAATCCAAACCATGGATCTATAACTCTAAATTCTTTGGATGTAAATTCTGAACAAGAGATTGTGGAAAAATAAGCAAAATGATATGCTTGATACATATGCCAATATCTTTCCAATAAATTAAACATCTAACATAAACGAGGATGAGACCCTAGGAATTTCAACAGAAACTTGTTTTTTCACAGGCTGCAAGATCTCTCGATTTCCTTTCCAAGTATAAAAAGGAACCAAACAATACATGTTACATAACACTGAACAAATAGAAGACTTTCCAAGCACATTAATGGAACTGAGTATGATTCTGATAGCACCCAACAACCTAAAATGGAAGCTGGCAATTTAAGTTACCTCAAAGAGAGATTTCAGCTCAGAGTCCTCAACATTGCTGTTGATATTCCGCACAAATAATGTCCTTGAAGGATGCTCCCCATACGGATGCTCTCCTGCAACTGTCCCAGCACCATTTGGTAGGCCATAATGTGGAATTTCGTTTCCAGAAACTCCATCAGACATGCTTAACTTTAACATTCCAATATTTAGGCTCTCTTGTGGTTCAAAATCCATTTCCATGCCCCCTCCACTGCAAAAGAGATCATCTTCCAAGTCCTCCACTTGAGTAGGCAATCCGCTAAGGTCAAAATCATCCATTATGCCAGCTAATAGCTCATCTTCATCACCAGGAAGCAAAGTTCTAATTCCATTTGGCTCAATATCCTCAAGTGGGTCTCTATCATCATTTTCTCCATTAAGTATATTTGAACTAGGTGTACCAGAGTGGCCAGAGTGGTCCAAGTCAGTAAAGGTCACTGCAAGTTCACAAAAGCAAGTCTCAGAAATAATTTCAAGTCACAAAGTTCTATAACGTAGAATAAGCAGGTTAAGCATACGTTTCTCATGCGGAAGGACAGGCAATGAGCTTGAAAACAAGCTAGCATCGGTCGACGCATGATGTGAATCAGTTCCATGCAGGAATCCCCATGCACTTCCCACATTCCTAGAAGCATTCGCTGATGGAACTTTAAATGGACCTACAAAACACATTCCAATGACTGGTCAACAGGCATATACACTTGTAAAAACATTTGTCATGTGCATATGTCTTCATCTACATTTCTCATTGGAAGACTAAGGGCAAAGATTCACCTGAAGCAGAACTATTGAAGAACTCCTCCATTAATCACTTTCTGCAAAAAATTTAAAAAATTAAATGAAAGCTGAAATAAAAGAGTTTCTTAAGTCTATGCAAGTGTCAAGAGATTTAGCAGAAAGTAGCTGTATGCAAGTGCCAAGAGATTTAGCAGAAAGTAGTTGTATGCAAGTGCCAAGAGATTTAGCAGAAAGTACTTGGAGGAAAAAGAAATAGAACATAACAACACTTCTATCTTTGCTTCATGAGCCAAATACAGCACTTCCAAAGAAAAAAATTCATCTATCAACTTAAAAATAAAAATAAAATAAAGTGAGACATGCAAGTGAAGGGAACTATCAAGAAAGAAGAGGAATTCCCAAGCAGATAAGGGTGTCCATGAATTTACAGTTTCAGCTCAGTTAAGAGTTTAAAGGGCGAGATATACAACAGAGACAAAGAGTTAGCCACACTGTATTTTCTGGGTTCTCATAAGAAAAGGGAAGCATACCACTGCTGCTACAGCACTTCTATCTATTCTCCTATGAGTCAATAAAATACTTCTACCCCATCTGTTTCATGACTAAAATTTACTTTGGCCAGTAAGATGGGAGCTAACGATGAATACAGAAAAGGAAAAGTAGTCCCAAAATATATCAGGAATTGTAGAATGTAGGCATCAGCTCTAGCATCAAAATACTTGTCAATATTATTGAGATTCAACTAAAATCTGTCACAGTAACACCAATTATATAGCTTAAATCAAAGCCAGCAAAACGGCACATAAACAAAGGACAAACCAGTGCAAGAGTTCCACATTGCAGGGTTTGGAGAGGACCAAATTTATGTTGCCTTGCCCCCATAAAGGGAGAGGGGCACAAACAATTATCTTATATACCTTAAATTGTTGCAAGTCACAAACAATTAAACGCAGTCGGGCCACCAGATGAGATCCCAGTATAGAGTTTTGGAATCGTCCGAGAGATCTTGACATATAATGGTTAACTAAGCCCTTCAATATAATATTAAAGAATAATAGGATGTTGGATGATACGAGGATAAATATATTTCTGCCTATTTAAAATCACAAATGAGAGATCCAAACTCGTATGAAATAAAGATAATATAAATAAAGATAAGAGAGAGACATAATATAAATAAGACGTCAGAAGAGCATACAAGAAATTCAGTTTGTCTAGGAATTGGTAGAGATACATATAGAGAAATGAAGAAAGATTTACATATCGATTTGAACATATTTACACAACTTATGATTGGGTAGCCAGAGAAGTAATTTTGGTAGATTTTATAAAAGAAGCAAGTATCCGCTGTTCATAATGATATGCTTAAAGACATGTATGTTAGAATAATCACCAGTGTTTGAAGAATAGGAGGTGAAACATGTGCCTTTACAATTAATATACGTTCACATCAAGGATCGTCATCAAGTCATCACCTCTTTGTTTTTTGTACTGGATAGATTATAAAAGATATTCAAGATGGAGTAACAATGAGTATATTTTTGCAAATGTTTCCACGAATATTATAGTACTACTAGATGAAACTGGAGGAAAGCCTAATAAGTTAAAACTATGAGGAGAAGCCCTAGAGTTCAAAGGTTTAAGGATTAGTAGGACTAAGACAGAACACATATATATGTACTGTTAGTACATATTAAGAGAGCAAGGTATATGGGAGAAATTGGCGATCTAAAGGTTCTTAGGGAGTATGGATTAATCATTTTGGATACTTAGGTTTTACAATTCACGACAAATAGAATTTTTGAGAAGGATATTACATACAGAATCAACACAGAATGGCTAAAGTCTAGAAAAGCAGTTGGGGTGATAAGTGATCATATGATAACATTAAAATTGAAAGGGCGAATGTATAGAACTATCCTTAAGGCAAGTTATTTTACGTGTAAATAGAAACACATGTCCACAAAGTGAAGCTGATGAGAATGTTAACGTGAAGGGAGAGAGAGAGAGTTAAAGACGTATAACTAGTAATACATGAATGAATAAAATCAGAATAACCTTATTAGAGACAGAACAGGGGTAGCAGCTATTGAGAATAACATTATAGATAATCATTTAAGCTGATTGAACATACACATAAAAGACATGCCGATGCACAAGCTAGAAAGTATTATGTAAATCAGGTTGAATAAAATTTGAAAAAAGACAATTAGGAATAATTTGATAACATTGAACTTAGGATTTCTATGAAGTCAACACTAGTTAACTGGGGAAAATATTTGCTGATGTTGCTATGCAAACAATTTATGAGGTATAATAAATGAATGGTAGTTGAATTCCACTGCAAAACCCAAAGCATTAACCCCCAAAAAAGATACTTAAACCCAACAGGATCAAAAGATCAACCTAACAAAATTTACTTGGTTACCTTTAATCCACACTCATATCAGAACAGCTCGACAAAAGATGTTCAGTTTTCTAAACTCAAACAGTCAGAAAACGAACATCAACTTCTTTCATACATCTACGGGAGTATAACCCAGTTAATTTCAACAACTTTCGCCCTAAATAAACCCAAAAAAAACTACAAAATCAGAAATTCGTTTTTCGCCAACAAATGAAAAATTAAACACTATCTTTAACTCAAAAAGTCATAACCTCAATGCAAATGCAGACCATAAAACTAAAAAACACAATAGAAACTAGGAGCACAAGTAGACAGCATCAAAATTATTCAAAGAAACAAAGCTAAAATTGAGAGGGAGGGGGATACCTCAAAGAAAGAGAAGCATATCGGAACTGGTAGCCGCAAAAGAAGCAGAAGGATAAAAGAAAAGAAGTTGATCGTTTCGGAATATCCAAAAAAATATCCAAGTCCTAATGGAGAAGAGAAGTTATAGCCAATTAAGACATCAAACAAGTAGAAGAAAATAAAAAACAGTTCCGTAGAAGCAGAGAAATCAGTTTCTTTTACTCTTCTACTTCCTTCTCTCCCGGCGGGAGACTAGTGAGGGAGAAAGTGGAGAAACTTTTTAGACCGAGAAACAAGAGAGAGAAAGCAAAACACCACAGAACGTGGAGCATGAGGCATGATTGGACGGGAAGGAGTGCAAACAACGGACAGGAAACGTAGCATTGCTCACACTCTTGTTTCTCGCTCTAGAATTATTGATATACTGGTTTGTTATCCCTCTCTCACACACACACTGATAGAGACGCACTCTTTGTTTTGTGTCTCTCTCTCAAAAAAAATGGGCCGCATTTGAATTGGGTTTGGAGTCCGTTGACGCTAGTTGCATAATTCAGGCTTCGAATTGGGGTTCAAGTCTAGTAAAATAACAGGTTTTGCCACTTGGTTGTTAATATTTTGTAATCGGGACAAACTACGATACATTCATGTTTTTTTTTACACGGTAAAGTATATCTGAGCCAATTTATATTTTTTTTTTACACGGTAAAATGTATTTGAGTCAGTTTATGTGTATTTTGATTAATCATCTCACCGAATAATTTAAAAGACATACTCCCCACATCGGTCTGGTGCATTCAGAATTAAATTCAAGATTTAAATCTCATACTGTTCCTCAGGAGAGTCGAACAAGAGTTGACAAAGAAATTAGTACCTCTCCTTGCAAGCAGGACTAACACCTTTTGGGTAATACATTCATGATTTTACCTTCTCTAGTGGGTGAGCTTCTTTTCCCACTATTTGGTCGTCCTTTTGTTCTCTCATTTTCTCAATTTCTTCGTCTCTTTCAGCTCTCTGCTCTCTACCCTCCACCTTTCTATTCGCCATTGTTCTCGCGCTCTCTCTCTCTAGCTCGGCGTCGTGCTCGTGCTCGTGGTCGCTTCTGTAGGATTTAGGGTTGTTGTTCTCTCTCTTCCTCTCACTTAGGGTTCTGGTCGTGAAGAACATCATTTTCTCTCTCTATCAAAGTGACCACCATCATCGTGAAGAATATCAAGTTTGTATCTCTCTCTCTCTCTCTAATTTCAAAACCCTATATTTTGAAAATAAAGGGATTAGGTTATGTATTTTCATTCTGAATTTCATTTAATTTTATTATTATCTTCGATTAGTTTATGAAACAATTGTTTATGATTTTGGATTTCGAAATTGATTTCTAATCTGAGTTGGTACACTGACGGTTGTTTCTTTTTCTCTCCCCCCTTCACTGTAGTGGTTTTATCGTCAAGAACATCCCCTTCAATGAACCGCAACCACCATTTTTTAAGAACAATCGAGGTTCATCTCTCTCTCTATATATCTCTTTCTTTATCCCTCTCTCCATTTATTTTTTGAATTTTTGCTTTGATCGAATTTGAAAACTGATTATCTCTATTTTGATTCCCAATTACATTTCAGTTTATTATTAGTTTCAATTAGTTTTGGATTTTTTATTCAATTTTTTATTTTGAAATCAATTGTTAATATCATTTGGTACACTAATGTTGGCGTTGGTTTGGCGTGTGAATGGCGGCATGGCGATTAGGGTAGTAAACAATTGTAGTGGTGGTAGTTGACAACACCATCACTTTTAAGCATAGCGAAACACCATCACTTTTTAGCACGGTGCATGGGTAATACCTCATTGTTCTTGACAATGAGTTTGGTGGTTGTTGTTCCTTCACTCAGCTCTTCATCTATCTGAAAATTAATGTTTGAATCATGTGATACAATTTGTTAGTTTATGATATATGGTTTTGATGGAAAATTAAGTTTGGTTTCAATTAATAGCATTTTGATATGAACGAATTAAGTTAACTTTTGATTGAGAGAACTATTTTTACAAGTTTTAATTTAAGTTTGCAATTTATAATTTTTTTTATTTAAATCATTACCTATATTGGTTTGATGTTTCATTCATTATGTTATGAAATTTGTGAAGTCAAGTACTTTAATTTTGTGAAAAATTATTCTTGTTGATGAAAGTAAAGGAGATGGACACTAAGACAACAAAAAAAAGAGTTCAGAAGCCTAAACTTAAGGCGCGAAATTTATTTATGTAAGTATTTCTCTGAAAATTAATCATTGTGTTTGCATTTATTTAGATGTACGTCTACTACTTATCGAACTCTTGTTAATATTGTAGCACCGACGCCGATTGCAATGACGACAACCGTGGATTGGAGGAGAAGGGCGAATCTCTCTGGTGATGAGTCAGTAGTAAAGGCTAAAGGTTATAATGTAAGTTATTTAACGTTGGTTTAACCAATTGTGTTATAGAATTGTTTATAAGCTAAGTTATTTATTTATAAATGTTACAATGTATTTGAAGCATGTTACGAGTTCTTTCATGAATGTTACAAAAACATTAGAAGTTTTCCATCTATTTTTACAAGTTTAGGGTTAATAGATACAAGTTCTTTGACGAATGTTATAAGTTGTTACGAGTTTTCTATCCAATATTACAAATTTTATTTGTCCTACATACAAGTAGTTTGAATAATTGGACAAGTTTTTTGTCCCACGTTACAAGTTTTCTATCAAATACTACATGTTTAGGGTTAATAGTTACAAGTTTTAATGAATTTCCTGAGACAGTTAATAAATATACGATATTTTTAAAATTTTGAATTGTTTATCTTTGGCGGCACCCATTGGGATGAGACTAACTCTCAAAACCATATTGGATGTAATTGAGTCTTTGACCGAATTGCAGAGAGTAGTTGTCCATGAAATGGGGTTTGGAGGTGTTCTTGGGTTATTGATGAGTGGGTTTTTTACCAACAAATTAAATACTTTTGACTTCAAATATTTGTTCATTTTAAAGTATTTTTGTTAATTTAATGTGTTTTTGTATTGTTTGGTAGGAATATAAATAAATGAGAAAAAAGGTGCAAAATCAGTGCAGGTGTTGTAACTTCAAGGTCATTTTTTACCACGATTAAATTCGATTTTGGAAAATCTCAAAACATGGACAATGTAGATCTACATATTAGATTTCCATAGGTTTTTGAATTACCTCAATCGTAGTTTGAACAAAAAAGTTATGGTAAAAATATGAAACAGTGGTCTGTACTGCCCAAAATGCGCTGCAGCGCGCTCCCGTTAGTGGGTTTCTGTCCTTGTCATGCTGCAGCGCACTAAAACATTCACTACAGTACCATCTGTTGTATCTGAACCCTAAAATAGATATTTAAGCTTATTTTGACCAAAGGGGAGGGGGAGACGAAATGGAACAGAGGAGAGGCGATTTTGGATGCTATTGGATGCGATTTTGGGTGAGAAAACACATGGTGATGGCGTTTGATGCAATATTGAAGAAGAAAACATCATTGGTGGCACCTGTAGTTGAAGATCCAAAGCCCAAACCCACAATAAGCATTTTCTCTTTATTTCTCTCTCCCTAATCTTTTGTTTTAAGTTTGTACTTGTAATATTGTGTTGAACATACTATATTTATGAATTTATTGAGAAGATTAGCTATGGATCTATCTATTTTGTGTCCGTAATCTAAATTTAGGGCTTGACGTAGTCTCGTTTAAGCCGTGTTGTGAATATTTTGTCAATTGTTAGATTTAATTCCATTTTGTGCATTCCCTAGGCCTAATGTGTTTAATTCATGTGGCCAATGAGTTAAACAAGTTTAGGTCACAAATTTTATACTTGAGAGAGATTAAATTTGTAATCGGAATTGGGAGTGCATAACTTAGGTTATTGTGAATTCGGGAGGAAATCAACACATAAGTATTCGAGTTGAGAATTTAGGATCTTGTGAAATCGGGAGGTAATCGAGTTCTAGATTTATCAATTAGAATCGTCATTCAATTGCGTTTATCTTTATAATGCTTCCAATGTATGCTTTCACATGATATTTTGGTTGAATTGAGAACTTGATATTTGACACTCGGGAGAGGTAATCTCGGGTTCGGACTTAGGTTAAACACAACGCAAGCTTTAATAGATCGAAAAATATTTAGAGCTTGCGTAATCTATAAGGTCGGGTATAGAGAATGTTTTCACCTAAATACGGGACAGGGATATCGGTATTGAAGTGATTACATATTCTATCACTTGATGCTTGGAAGAGGTAGTGAGAGAGCAATAGTACGAGGACCTTAGTTATTGAATGAATGGAATTAACGAATAATTACTAAATAGGAAAACACGAGAATAACGAGATGAAATCAAGCCCCTAGAACATTTGTACATAGATAATCCATATTTTATTTTATTGTTGTATTTATATTTAATTTAGTTGTTTTAGATTTATTAATTTAAAAACCACAAAATTCGATGGCCTAAATAAAGTTAAGTTACAAGAATTGCGGTACTTAACGACAATTTAAATTAATCCTTGTGGATACGTGATAAGGGTGATCTATCCACATATTTCCAAACCAGTTTTGTTAGTTTTAAAGTAGTTTTTATATTTATTTTATTAAGTTTTAATTAGTTTTTATAATTTTTGTATAAATCAGGTGTATGGGGCAAAAAGATAGGAAACTGGAGCGAAAACGATGAGATCGAACCAAAAACGGTCGAAGAACGGTGGAAAAATGAGCACGGAGGCAATATTGTAAAAGAAGCCCACCACCGCGGCGTCCAGACCTCCGCCACGGAGGTGAAAATGCAGAGAATGACCTATTCTGGCTGGACACTCACTGCCTGGGCGGTGAAACTATAGAATGTCAACCAAATCCACCGCGGCAATCAACCAACTGACCTACTCACCGCCTAGGCGGTGGCCTCTGCATAGATTAAAGATATTTTTAGATATTTGTTTAGATATTTTCCCTATTTAAGCTATTCTCCTCTCTCATTTTCGGACTCTCTTGTCATTTTGATCCCCTTAGAATATATATAAGGGTAGGTTTAGGAGTTTTAGAAAGAGAGCTCACATCCTGAAGTGGAGGAAGACAACGAAGCGATCGTTGAGCATTCTTAGCGGCTAATCTTCAGACGAGGCTAAGTTCTTCGATTTCTTTCCTTATTTCTTTAACTTAGGAATTTGTGAGCATATTTATCTCGATTTCAATGTTTATACGGTTATGACCATGAGTTAAATATGGACTGTATAAGGATTAACGATATATTTATAAATATGTGTTCGGATGATTTCGGTGTTGCGTTTATGTTTGTTCTTCATAGTTTGATTATGTTTATCGTATTGTTTGTTTATTATGCTTAGATAGATAAATGGAGAATATGGGGTTTGACAAACCCCGGATTCAGATTAAGGTAAACAAACGCCACGACCCAATAACCCGATCGGGGTTAAGATTGTGGACAATCGATGATGTTGGGGGCAAGACTCACGTGACCTAGGGTCTTTAAAATGTTGATGGGGACTTATTTATTGACTCGAAATCATGTATTCCCCCATCTTACACTCGGGAGAGGTGGCGGTAGAGTTTTATAACTAAGATTATCGATAGGGTAAACATGATGCGACGATCCAATGACCTAGTCGGGAGTTGGATTATGTGCAATCAATGACGTTGGGGTGAGACTCACGTGACCTAGGGTCGTTAAGACGTTGAGGGGGACTTCTTCGTTGACCCGAAGTCGCATTATATCCCTCGTCTTACACTTGGGAGAGGTGGCAAAAGAGTTTTAGAACCAAGATTATTAAATAGGTCGAACACCGTAAACGTGAGTAAATCGAGATCGAATACGTATTTATAAACAAGTTAATCCCTAGGCAATTCTTTCCCCTAAAATGTATTAGTATATTAGTATAGATAATTTAGGTTATATTAGTTTAGTTTAATTATTTATTTACATTTTTGGTCGCCTAGATAAAGTTAGGTCATGACAACCCGATCTTTCACGATCACACTATACTAAAACTTTGTCCTCGTACACTTGCAAGTAGTCACTACGCGAGGATCGAATCCTTCGCCGTATAAGTTTTTGGCGCCATTGTCGAGGATTGTGCTTTAGATTATTGTTGATATTGTGAGTAAATGACTTGATTTTAATTTAGGCATTTTTTTTTAGTGTTTATAATTTTTCTTTGAAGTTGTGTTTGTTTTCCGGTAGGGTGCTTGAAAATGTTAGATCGACAGGTACACTTGCATTTCTTGTATTGCAATATCTCGCCAGTTTTGAGGGCATGTGTCAGGCCGAGGACATTAAACCATGCACTTTTTGGGAGGCAACCCAAGGTCACAAATAAATTAGATCCATCACAGCCGATTTGATTCGGAGGTGGTATTCTCTTGCCTCCCAAGTATGTGTTCTAAACCCCTGTCTTTATTATCATGCTATAAACTGTCATTGGGATCGCTGATAGAGTTGTTGTGATCATTGTCTATTTAAGTCGGGTGTGATGTGTTTGTATAGTATTACATGTTTAGTTGTAGTTTATGTTCTGTTTTTCATGTGCATGCTTGTTTAGGATTAGTTTGTTTAGTTTAGTTGTTGTTTTGTGCTAAGTTTTGACGTTATCTAGGCCTTCACCGGATAATGAGTCTGTCTCTTGATTGTTTACTGGGGTCGTGCGTAAAACTCATTCATGTGTGTTCTGTGTGTTTAACGTATCGTCTTAGTAAAAGTTATTGTAGATCCTAAATGCACGAGCACGTAAACTCAATATAGCACTATCTAATTGACTTGAAACTAATGATCTGTCAATCAATTTCATGATAATAGGGATTCTAGAACTTGATTTGGGGGAAATTCGAGGCGATATCCTAGGCGAAGTGGTTTAGGAGATATAATTTAGGCATTCATTTGATCGCTTGAGCCTTTTGAAGCCTACCATACAATATCATTATCCCTTGTTACCCTATCGAAGCTAAAATGCCAATTCAATTTCTGAACATTTATCAAATGCCCTAGTCGATTGAACTTTTTCCAAACCTTTATCACTAAACCGAAGGCACAATGTGAGTGAATCAAGTTAACATTTTGCTACTTGATGTGAGCGGTTGGGTTTAGGGTGAATTTCTAAATTGGTTCGGTATTTGAGTACTCGCTTGTCGTATGTCGTTCATATTTTTACATACTCCAAAAATTGTAGAAATTCGAATGAGTTTGGAGGTGTGTTACTTAATCCTTTTTGAACACTCCTAAAATTTAAATATTCGAACGAGTTTGAGCATTCTTAGTAGCTAATCTTCGGACAAGGCTAAGTTCTTCGATTTCTTCCCTTATTTCTTTAACTTAGGGTTTTGTGAGCATGTTTAGCTCGATTTCGATGTTTATACGGTTATGACCACAAGTTAAATATGGATTGTATAGGGATTAACGATATATTTATAAATATGTGTTTGGACGATTTCAATGTTACGTTTATGTTTGTTCTTCGTAGTTTGATTGTGTTTATCGTATTGTTTATTTATCATGCTTAGATAGATAAATGGAGAATACATGGTTTGAAAAATCCTAGATTCGGATTAGGGTAAACAAACGCCACAATCCAATAACCCGGTCGGGATTAGGATTGTGGACAATTGATGACGTTGGGGCAAGACTCAAGAGACCTAGGGTAGTTAAGACATTGAGGGGGACTTTTTCGTTGACTCGAAGTCATGTATTCCCCCATTTTACACTTGGGAAATGTGGTAGTAGAGTTTTAGAATTGAGATTGTCGATAGGGTAAACACGACGCGACAATCCAATGACCTGGTCGGGAGTTAGATTGTGTGCAATCAATGACGTTGGGGAGAGACTCATATGACCTAGGGTTGTTAAGACGTTGAGGGGTACTTCTTCGTTGACACGAAGTCGCGTTATATCCCTCGTCTTACACTCGAGAAAGGTGGCAAGGGAGTTTTAGAACCAAGATTGTCAAATAGGTCGAACACCGTAAACGTGAGTAAATCGAGATCGAACACGTATTTGTAAACGAGTTAATCCCTAGGCAAGAACGAAGATAAGCTTAAATTTAGCAAAATTCTACAGGCAGTTAAGGCGAATTTCAATGACAAATTTGATGAGTACCGTAAGAAATGAAGATGGAGAATCATGGGATCAAAATCATAGGCTAAGACAAAAGCCAAAGAGAGAATTCCTACCAAATAAGCTGCCCCAAAAATGACTTCCAATAGGTGTCTCGAAATATATTGAAGGCATGCTACACTTGCAAGTTCATTATATAACCACATAATATGCTCCCGTTTTATTTTAACCTTTTTGTGTACTTTACTTTTGTACCATCTGGAAATCATATGGGAAGTAATAGATGCGGTTAATAATTTGAAAAGAACATTTTCTTTGCTTCTTGCCTTCAGGCATTGGGTGTTCTAACAGGCCCTCGTGGTGTTTTTTGTGACTTTCAAGTCGATACCATTACCATGGAGCTCTCTCCCAAAGTTTTTTCAAATCTCCAAGGGCGACAAAATGAGTTTCTTCAGTGAAGTGGCAGGTTAGATCTTTCATTTTGTGTGCTTTCTATATTCAAAGATTTAATTACGAGATCAGAATATGATATTGTCTTTCTTTGGCCTTGTGCCTTCTTTCTTTTATGTGTTTGTATATGGGTGGTTAACTTTAATGTTGATTAATCTGTTAATAACTAAAATATTACTTCTCGGTTTAAAATGAGACTATATGTTCTGTTTTCCTTGTTAATGCCTAGCCATAAGCAATATAGTTTCTGGAAGATAACTTTCAAGTTTTTGTGATTATGATATGCAGGTTCGTGCGAACACCTGTGATGCACTGAAAGAGTCCATAAAACTACATTATTTTGTTGTTTTCCTTATCTTTTTTTTTTCCTTCCAATCAATAACTAATAGGGCCTCAAGTCTTAAAGAGATGTATTTTTTCGAAGTATTAGAGTTTTTACTAATGCAATCGGTGAGCTTATGCTATCGATCAATTGGAGATTGTCCATTGGTTGCTTCTGTTTTGAATGAATTTTTTTATTTTTTATTTAATTCAAAACTACATATAATGGATGGTATTTTTAGTTTGAAAGATAAGGTATTGTGTTTGCTCGATGTATTTGTACATTTTTTTCTTTTTGGAATTCGAGTTAAGATACAATTCTATCTAAGAAAATGCATTTTCATTTGTACTTGTACATATGTATTTATTTATTGGTAAAGTTAATGGTTGGTTCATAATTATCCTAATGTTTGGGAATTATTGTTAGATATGAACTACAAGTAATGAGTTTGTTGGTTAGGAGTTTAAAACTTAATGGATGAATTAATGGATAATATGACATTGATAGAAATATAATAAAATTAATGGTTAATGATATTTTTTGTCTCTCACAAATGTAGCCGGTACTCAATTGGACTCTTATATTTGGAAATAGACATATTGGCTCATTGGCATTTTATTTTCGTTTCAATTTGGCCCAATTAGTTAACACCGTTACCAATTTGGATGGTGATTCTTTATGCCCCTAAACATTATTACACTTTACACCTAGTATAATTTTAGTGTGCTTCTTCAACTCCAACAACATAAAATATTAATTACACTTTGCACCCACTATAATTTCATTGTGCTTCTTCAACCCAATATAAAAAAATTAATTACACTTTGCACTTAGTGTGCTTTTTCAACCCTATAAAAAAATTAATTACACTTTGCACTCAGTTTAATTTTAGTGCGCTTCTTCAGCCCAACAACAAAAATAAATTAATTACACTTTGCACCCATTGTAATTTCAGTGTGTTTCCTTAACCCCAACAACATAAAAAATTAATTACAATTTGCACCCAATTTAATTTCAGTGTGCTTCTTTAACCCCCAACATCATAAAAAAATTAATTACACTTTGTGTCTAATGTAATTTCACATTCAAATTTCGAAGTTATATTCATCTCTTGGTTGGTCCCACTGGGGGTGAAACTCTTCTCTGTCGATATAACAATTTAATAAAGAATACTTTATCAAATATGATGAACAATTTAAGTAAAACTTCTCTTTGTTAATAGAACAATTTAACTACATTGGGTGCAAAGTATGATTAATTATTTTATATTGTTGAGGTTGAAGAAACACACTGAAATTAAACTCGGTGCAAAGTGTAATTAATTTTTTATGTGGTTGGGGTTGAAGAAGCACATTGAAATTAAACTGGGTGCAAAGTGTGATTAATTTTTTATGTTGTTGGGGTTGAAGTCTATTTTCAATGTACTTCTTTAACCCGACAACATAAAAAATTTAATTAAACATTGCACCTAGTGTAATTAAGGCTGAAGGTAAGTCTAATGATTACATCTACTTAAACCCCAAAGATGAAGGATATACATAATTAATGGTTCATATTTATAGGAACATCAACATTAAAGAAGTTTTAAAGTTCTACCTACTAGCGATAAGTAAGGCTCCGTTTGGTTAGTGTCCCCATCCCATTCTATCCTATCATATCCCCATTGGGATTGATATTTGGGAATGCGTTTGACAAACCCATTTCCATTCCAATATCATTCGAAAATTTTGGGATTACTTCTTGAAATCCTTAAGGAATTGAGAAACAAAAAAATTAAGTTTTTTCATTCCCAAAAAACTCATTCTAAAGAAGGACAAGGTGGGTGATGAGTGATTTATTTACCAATAAATCAAGTACTTTTAGATTCAAATATTTATGTGTTTTTAAGTATTTTTGTTAGTTTAATGTGTTTTTGTGTTGTTTTATAGGAATACAAATAAATGGGAGAAACGGTGCAAAATGCATACATGTGTAGTAACTTCAAGACCTTTTTTGACCATGATAAATACTATTTTGGCAAATCTCAAAAAATTTAAGTTGTATATCTATGTCTTAGATTTCCATAGGTTTTTGAATCACCTTAATCGGAGTTGAAACGCGAAAGTTATGGTAAAAATACGAATCATGCGCCGACGCTATCCAAAGCGCGCTGCAGCGCCCTCCCATTAGTGGTTTTCTGGCCTTAGCGTGCTGCAGCGCACTAAAACGCATGCTGTAGCATTGTTTGTCACATCTGAACCCTATTTTAGATTATTTAAGCTCATTTTGACGAGGAAAAAAGGGAGAGACGAAGGAAGAACAGATGAGAGATGATTTTTGGAGCAAAAAGAGGTGATTTTGGGCAAGAAAACACCGGATGATGGCATTTTGATGCAAGATCAACGAAGAAAACATCATTGGTGGCACGTGGGATTGAAGATTTGGAGTCCAAACCCACAATAATCATTTTCTCTTCCCTTCTCTCTCCCTAATCTTGATTTAACTTTGTATTTGTAATAGTGTGTTGAACATGTTTACAATTATGAATTTATTGAAAAGATTGGTTATGGATTGATGTAGTCTCGTTTGAACCGTGTTTTGAATATTTTGTTAATTGTTAGATTTAATTTCATTTTATGCATCTCTTAGGCCTAATGTGTTTGATTCATGAAACCAATGAGTTAGACGAGTTTAGGTTGCGAATTCTATACTCGGGATAGGTTGAATTTGTAACCAGAATTGGGAGTGAATAGTTTAGGTTGTTGTGAATCCGGAAAGAAATCAACACCTAATTAATCTAGTTGGGAATTTAGGATTTGTAAAATCGAGAGGTGATCAAGTTCTAGATTTACCGACTAGGTTTTCCATTCAATTGTGTTTGCCTTCTTCATGCTTCCATTATATGCTCACATACGGTATTTTGGTTGAATTGAGAACTTGGGATTTAACATTCAGGAGAGGTAATCTTGGGTTCGGACTGAGGTTAAACACAACGTAAGCTTTAATAGATCGGGAGATATTTAGAGCTTATGTAATCTTTAAGGTCGGGTATAGCGAATGTTTTTACCTAAATATGGGATAGGGATATTGGTATTGAAGTGATTACATATTCTCTCACTTGATGCTCAAAAGAAGTAGTGAAAGAGTAATAACACGAGGACCTTGATTATTGAATGAACGGAATTAACTAATAATTACTAAATAGGAAAACATAGGAATAACGATATGAAATCAAGCCCCTAGAACATTTGTGCATAGATAATCCATATATATTTTTTTTTATTTATATTTAATTTAGTTGTTTTAGATTTATTAATTTAAAAACCACAAAATTTGATCTCCTAAATAAAGTTAAGTTACGATAATTGCGGTACTTAACGACAATTTAAACCAATCCCTGTGGATACGACAACTCTACTCTTTCTATACTATAAAAATTTGACCCGTATCCTTGCGGTATCGTAGCACCAAAAAAATTCACTACTAGTGGGAATTAAAGAAATTCTTAATGAGGTCCCTTGTTCAACTTTTGTTAGGCTCATAAGAAAATTTTTCCCCCTTTTTCACCTATCATTATTGTTTTTAGTATAGTTGTATAATTTGAGAAATAAATTATTTATGTTTTTATTGGTGTTAACAAAAAGTGAAGTCGAAATCATGCAGGGGACATTGCACACGAATGGCCAATATGGTCGACGATAAAGGAAAGGAAATATTGATAAAAATAAGTAATACCGAGGTCGGTTCAAGCAACTATTCACAAGGTGCGATGGATGAACGGGATATCGATATTATGAATACGTATACATCGAATACAACAGATGAAGGTCTACCAAGCTCAAATGGTCAATTGGACAACTTGTCTTAAGTAGACATTTGTTTAAAGACTTTTGCAACACTTGCCGAGGCAGAAACATTTTACATGTACACCAAAACTGTCAGATTTAGAGTATGTAAAAACTACTAAAACTTTGACTGGGGATAAAATCCTATCTGGTGGGTTCAATATTTTGAAATAGGATAATATGCTAGAGATCGATACAGTGTACTATAGTATGAGAAGTACCAACTTCAAGGTGAGAACCAAATGTTCTAAACTCTTCTAGCACTTTAGTGCTTGAACTGAACCAACTGAAGCCGTATATGTACTAAATCCCTTTTGTTTACAAATATATGGTGTAATCTACTATTGTTTTTGGGAACATATTGAATAACGAATAGCCAATCCTGATTATGCCAAAAATCCATTTTTTTGGTCTTTGGTTTGTCCAAAATTCTAAGTTACATTTATCAATTGGGTTACCACTAGGGAGTAAAACCTCTTTCTGTTGGTTGGAAATTTTCTTCCTTATTGCTCAAAATGAACAAGGAGAAACGAAAAAAGTAGCTTTATTTATAAAACACTAACCTTGAATAATCAAACTTCGTCCGACACGCGTGTAATAACCAAAAAGCAACACAAACTAAAAAAAGAACAAATAATTTTGGCAGTGTTATGGAGGGGTACAATTTTTTTTCTTGGGAAAAATGTAGTTGGCATAGTGAAATTTATTTGTGTTTTTATAGTTTTTTTTTTTTTTTTTTGGGTAAATTTAATAGTTGGAACCTGAATCGTTTGTGTTTGCAAATTACTTGTTATGAATGGACTACACTATTTGTAATTTGGTGGCTATGAATCTAATCAAGTTTAGCTATTTTATATTTTATGGGTGTATTAATCAAGTATATCTATTCAAAAAAATAAGTATTAATGAAAAGAACCTACTTGATGTTTGTAAACTATGCACTGGTCATGAATGGACCACTAGTTCTTCATAAGGACCTGTACTTTCATTTTTTTTCCAAAATTTATTCCAAATGTATCACAGTTTGATTAACATAAAAAAATGAAAGTGATTTTTGATTCAATAAAACAAGTATTAATGGAAAGAACCTACCTGATGTTTGCAAATTATGCACTTGTTATAAATGGAGTACTAGTTATGAATAAGGACCAGTACTTCCATTTTTTTTTCCAAATTGATTCTAAATGTATATCACAGTTTGATTGACATAAAAAATAAAAGTGATTTTTGATTTAATAAAACAAGTATTAATGGAAAGAACCTACCCTTTACCTGCAAATTATGCACTTGTTATAAATAGAGTACTAGTTATTAATAAGGACCAGTACTTCCATTTTTTTTTTCCAAATTGATTCTAAATGTATCACAGTTTGATTGACATAAAAAATAAAAGTGATTTTTGATTTAATAAAACAAGTATTAATGGAAAGAACCTACCCTTTACCTGCAAATTATGCACTTGTTATAAATGGACTACTAATTATTAATAAGGACCTATACTTTTTTTTTTTCTAGATTTATTCTTATCTTATACTTCGGTTGACATAAAAAATGAAAGTGATTTTTGATTCTATCAAACAAGTGACGTGTATTGGATTTTGCTCATGAATCATAACGTCAATTGAGTGTCGATGTTATAATTTGAAATCCCATTTATTTTTCAAAACAACTTATCTTTTAGAAATTTCTTTTAGATAAGATTTATTTTTGAAAATGATTTTTAGAAAAATAAGTTCAAGGGATTTTTTAGGTGACGATTTTGAACTAATTTACTTGGGCCAAAATTTTATGAAATGTTTGGAGTTACCACCTAGCTTTGGTTTTGAAAAGTTGTGCTAGGTCACCGTGTTTCGAAGAAAATGAGTAAAAGAAGAGAAATAGTTTATAGTGGCCCAAATTGGACTCAAAATGGTCTTAGCCAGAGTATTCATTAGGTTTAGAGGTTGGTTATACTCGGAGAAGGTGTTAGGCACCCCAAGACACCTGTTCGAAAATGGTACCTTAGTGTCTAAATATTTCAAATTAAATCAAGTCCTAGTTTGTTTGTTTTTGTTGGTTAACATGATCTTTTTACCTTAATTTATTTTATTATGATGTGTTTATAACGATAAGGCTACTACGCATGCAATATAAATTGAAACATGTAAACTAAAGCAAGTAATTTTTTTTTTGCAAATGTCCCCTTTTCAGACCACTTATCGATTATGGAAAAATAGACAAGTATTGGTCCTAGGAGGGGGGCTAGACACCATATTTTTTCCCGCCCAGTTAATGTTAAATCAAGTACAAGTTTAAATAAACTTTAAACTAAGGTGTAAAAGGAATAAATTTATACTTTGGATCACACTATATAATACAGAAAAATACCAAAAAACATAAGAAGACACAAAAACTATTGAATTAGATTGAATTTAAGTGAATAAAAGTTTCGAGTCAACCTCGAAAATCTTAAAATTTAAGGGGGTCTAAAATGACATTATTAAAGGTTGATTTCATTAAATCACCTTTAGTATGAATAAAAACTAGCCACTACCCATCAATTATAGGATATTTCAACAATTTACTTCGGTTACCTACTTTGACCTTGAAACATTTACTATCACTGGTTTCGTCTATTCAACATAGAAATTTTGTTTCAATCATGCATTTTACATCAAATACTATAAATAAAAAATTCAACATACCATGATGAAGGCATGGAAATTTCATAACAAATCCTAAAGTACTAAAGTGATTAATGATTTGGACTTGGTTTGGAATTAAACAAACCAAAGTTGTTTTGACAAAACCATCTAAGCCCATTGAATCAAGGGCCCAACCCAACATTAAATGACACACAAATGGGCTTTGAAATGACCAAGAAACGCCTATATATTTTCTACACAAAAATATCTAAGGAAGAAACCAAATCACTTAGGAGGTAACTGATAGGTGTAATTTATTTATTTATTTCCAAGCCGATTTTGGTAGTTTTCGAGTATTTATATAACATTTTAATATGTTTTTATGTGTTTTTGTATAAATCAGATGTTTGGGGTGAAAAGAGATGAAAACGGTCTATAAACGATCAAATCGGTGGAACGGCGGTGGAAGAACGAGTAAAAATAGTCAATCCTGCAACTGTAGCCCAGCACTACAGTGATGAAATAACAGGATGCTAAAAAATATCTCTGCTTCCACTGCTGCAGCGGTGATCACTGCCGACATACCCACTACTGCAGCGGTGAAACCATCGCTGCAACGGTGACCCCTCACTTGTAAAGTAGTTTTGTAGATATTTTTAGATATTTTGGTTCCCTTATCTTCTTTCCTCCTCTCATTTTTAGCCATGAGACCTCAATAGACATTAGAGGAATATTTTTGAGAGATTTTGGGGAGAGCTCATCCAAACCCAGAGAAGAAGATCACATTTCAAAGAAGGAAAAACGTTCTAAAAGTGGTTTTACCGTCGGATCTTTGGATAACGACTACGTTCCTTTGTTTCTTTCTTTATTTATTAACTTCGGTAGTTTGTTTGAGCATGTTTAGCTCGTTTGTTATTGTATATACGGTTATGGCCATTGGCTAAACATGAATTATCTATGGGATTAATATAGTTTATGAAAATGTCGTTTGTTTGAATTGTGTTTCTTTAACAGTTGTTCTTCGCTATTCGATTATGTTTACCATTCTTTTATTTCCATTATATGCTTGTTTAGATATATTGAGAAATTGAGGTTTGACACTCGGGAGAAGTAACCCCAAATTCGTACTAGAGTTTAAACACAACACGACTTTCTAATAACCTGGGACAGAGTTAGAATGTGTGCAATCCGTGATGTTGGGGTGAGACTCATGTGATCAAGTGTCGTATAGACACTCGAGGAAGATTTTGGCATTGACGCGAAGTCACATATTCATTCACTTTACACTCGAGAGAGGTAGTGAATGAGATTGCGATACTGAGATTGTCGGATAGGTAGAATACCGTTATTGTTAACTAAACGAAACCAAACACGTTTAAGTAAATGAAGTTAATCCCTAGATAATCCATTCCCCTATACGTCTCAATATAGTATAAATAGTTTAATTAGTAAATTAGTTTAGTATGTTGTTAATATAAAAACTACATTTTTATCGCCTAGATAAAGTTAGGTTATGATAATCGCAGTACTCAACAACCGTCTAATCCAATCCCTATGGATATGACAACCTTTACTCTTTCCATTATACTAAAACTTGACCCGTACACTTGCGATGAAAGTAGCGACGTATTTAGGCGCTACCAAGTTTTTGGAGCTGTTGTTGGTGATTATGTTTTATATTGTTGTTGATATTGTGAGTAAGTAACTTAATTTTAATTTAGGCATTTATTTTGTTTATAATTTTTGTTTGTATTTTTTTTTTCCTGCAGGGTACTTGAAGATGTTAGATCAACAGGTACTTTTTTATTTCTTTCAACGAGATTCCGAGCCATTTTATTGTGCTTCGGATCGATACAAAGAATTGTTATTTCGGTTTCCCAACCATTGTTTCCCGAGGGAGTGTTAACTACTGAACTTCCTCGATGAGTAACTAGCCGTAACTAGAATGTGGGTTGAAGGAGGAAATGGTGGCACCTCTTTCGACCATCTAACCGCGGACGAAGTGTATTACGTATTGGAAGACATGGAGGAGTATTATTTTCACTGTTGGAATTATTCAAGAAGCTACCAAAGCTTGGGGGATAGTTCCACCATTTTGGCACCATGGATTGACATCCCGGACCAAGAGGAGGAGTCTTCCCTTACCCTGAAAGAGATATTTATTGTAGTTATGGGGGAGACTAAAGCATTTTGGAAGGAAACAAATGATCATCTTAACGAGCATGAGGTTCGTCTTGACATTATTGAGACAACCTGCACTAAAATTAATGCAACCGTGACATCTCTTCACACACAAATCAGTCCGCTATTACGCTTTATTGAGGTTGAGTCAAAAGTGGTGGCACTGTGAGACACAAATGCCATATGTATTGAATGCCACCATGAGGAACCTAAAATGAGCGGAAGGAGCTTGGGTGCATTAAAAGATGATTATTCGAATGAGACAGGAACCCAAGCATGGATCGACGATTGTGATTCTTCACCATTGGAGATCTACATTGTGATTCCACCATCGATCCAAGATAATCACATCTATGAGGATCCGAAGTGGCTCACTTGTCCTTCACCGCCATTTGCAACGTTCATTCAGGCCAACCGAGCACATGAAACGGAGCTGAGTCAAGTTGAGAGCTTGAGCCGATCAGAGCCAAATCTTGCCAGTCTTGAGGGTGTTCTAAATCAAGACCCATATGTTGTGTTGTATGACTTGTACTATGGGCGGAAGCCGCTCTTTGATGAGCACTTCTCCATGTCAAGCCAAGGACATTAAACTAAGCACTTTTTGGGAGGCAACCCAAGTCAAAAATAAATTAGATTCGTCACTACCGACTTGATTCGGAGGCGAGATTCTCTCGCCTTCCAGGTACGTGTTCTAAACCCCCTATATCTGCATGCTTTATTTCAAATGTTGAGATTGATGATTGGGATATTCTAGACACTGCCCGTTTTAAGTTTGGGGGTGATGCGTAGTATGTTATTATGTTTTATTATTGTTAGTTATGTTTTATTGTTTTAATGTATGCATGTTTGTTTAGGTTTAGTTTGTTTATGTATTAGTTGTTGTGTGCTGAGTTTTGCACTTCATCTGGGCCATTACCCGATGATGAGTCTGTCTCCTAGTTGTTTATTGAGGTCGAGCGTAATGCTCATTCATGTGTGTTCTGTGTGCTTGACGTCTCATTTTAGTAAAAGCTATTGTGGATCCTAATTGCACAAGCACATAAACTCAATGTATAACTATCCAATTGATTTGACGCTGATTATCTGTTAGCTAAGTTCATGACGATAGGGATTCTAGAACCTAATTTGGGGAAAATTCGAGGTGAAATCCTAGGCAAAAAGTTCAGGATATATAATTTAGGCATTCATTTTGATCGCTTGAGCCTTTTAAGCCCACCATGTTATATGTTTATCCCTCGTTACCTTGTCGAAGCTGGAAAATCATTTCAATTTTGAACACATAACAAATACCCTGACCGATAAAACATCTTTCCAAACCTATATCGCTGAGATGAAGGCACAATTTGAGTAAATCAAGTTAGCATTCGTTAGCTACTTGAAGTGAACGGTTGGGTTTAGGGTGAACTTTTCATTGGTTCAGTATTCGAGTACTCACTTGTCATTTTTCTTTTGTTTTAACTACACCCGTGAAATTGTAATAATCAAATAAGTTTGGGGGTGTGGTTTATGAAAAAAAAGAAGAAGAAGAAGAAGAAGACATATGTAAATATCTTTCTATTTTCGATTCTTTTGACAAGTGAGTATGAAGTTCTTCAATGTGTGTTCAGGGTTGTTTCGACTTGATCTTTGGGGTTCGAGAGTGATTGAGTGCCAAGCATGTGCTTCGGGTATCGTTAAGTTAATAACGTTAACCTGTTTTCTATTCCTAATATACCCTTGGCCAAATGTTCCAAATCGAATCAAGTCCTATTGATCTTTTTGAATTTCTGAGACTACAATAGTGGAGAATGGAACCCTATTAAGCTTATGGATTTCCTATACCTTATTGGTTTTAGTCATGAACTTTATTGGTGGATAATCCAATCCGATCGATAGATAGTTGTATTATTAAGTTTTTGCACACACACTTTGACAGGATCTAGAATGACACTATTATTATTGAATGTTGAAATTATAGAATACCACATGATGTGTTTTATTCTTGAACTTGATAGGATTGGGGGCTGATGAGGGAAAACCGTTTGGCCGGTTAGATGAAATTCAAAGCTTGCACATTATTGTTTTTTTTGTGTTTTTCATTTTTAGTATTTAAATTTCATAATTAGTTATTGTAGTTTCTTTTATTGTGTGGGTGTTTTGCTCGAGGACTAGATAAATTCTAAGTTTGAGGATATTTGATAGGTGTAATTTATCTATTTATTCCCAAGTCGGTTTAGTAGTATTCTAGTATTTTTATAGCGTTTTAATATGTTTTAATACGTTTTTATGTGTTTTTGTATAAATTAGGTGTTTGGGGGTGAAAAGAGATAAAAACGATCCATAAACAATCAAATCAGTGGAACGGCGGTGGAAGAACGAGTAAAAATAGCCAATCCTGCAACTGTAGCCCACCATTGTAGCAGTGAAACAACAGGACACTCAAAAAGCTCTCTACTTCTACCGCTGCAGTGGTAACCACTACTAATACACCCACTGCTGCAGTAGTGACCCCTGCTGCAGCAGTGACCCCTGCACCTGTAAAGTAGTTATTTTTTTTTAGCTATTTTTAGATATTTTGGTTCCCTTATCTTCTTTCCTCCTCTCATTTTCAGCCATGAAACCTTAATGGACATTAGAGGCATATTTTTTAGAGGTTTTGGGGAGAGCTCATCCAAACCTAAAGAAGAAGATCATATTTTGAAGAAGGAAAAACGCTCTCGGAGTGGTTTTACCATCTGATTTTTGGATAACGGTTAAGTTTCTTCGTTTTTTTTCTTTATTTCTTAACTTTGGTAGTTTGTTTGAGCATGTTTAGCTTGTTTGTTATTGTATATATGGTTATGACCATTGGCTAAACATGCATTATCTGTGGGATTAATATAGTGTATGAAAATGTCGTTTGTTTGAATTGTGTTTCTTTAACGGTTGTTCTTCACTTTTCAATTGTATTTATCATTCTTGTATTTCCATTATATGCTTGTTTAGATATATTGAGAAATCAGGGTTTGACACTCGGGAGAGGTAACCTCGAATTTGGACTAGGGTTTAAACACAACGCGACGATCTAATAACCCAGGAGGTTGTTAAAAAGTATGCAATCCGTGACATTGGGGTGAGACTCATGTGACCAAGTGTCATATAGATGCTCGAGGGGGACTTCGGTGTTAACGCGAAGTCACATATTCATTCACTTTACACTCGGGAGAGGTAGTGAATGAGATTTCGATACTGATATTATTGGATAGGTTGAATACCGTTATTGTTAACTAAAGAAAATGAAACACGTTTAAGTAAATGAAGTTAATCTCTAGATAATCCATTCCCTTAAACGTCTCAATATAGTATAAATAGTTTAATTAGTAAATTAGTTTAGTATGTTATTAATATAAAAAACTACATTTTTATTGCCTAGACAAAGTTAGGTTATAATAATCGTGGTACTCAATGACCGATTAATCCAATCCCTGTAGGTACAACAACCCTTACTCTTCCCATTATACTAAAACTTGACCTGTATACTTGTGGTGAAAGTAGTAACGTATTTATGCGCTACCATGTTTTTGGCGCCGTTACCGGGGATTGTGTTTTATATTTTTGTTGATATTGTGAGTAAACAACTTGATTTTAATTTAGGCATTTATTTTGTTTATAATTTTTGTTTGTAGTTTTAGTTTTTCCTACAGGGTACTTGAAGATGTTAGATCAACATGTACTTTTGCATTTCTTTCAATGAGATTCCGAGCCATTTTATTGTGCTTCGGATCGCTACAAAGAATTGCTATTTCGGTTCCCCGGCCATCGTTTCTTGAGGGAGTGTTAACTACTGAACTTCCTCGATGGGTTACTAGCCATAACCAGAATGTGGTTTGAAGGAGGAAACAGTACCACCTCTTTTAACCAACTAACCGAAATAGTGAAACTCACCGGTACTTAGCCCCTAAACGAAACTTGAAGTGTCACTTTATGGCATAAATGCACCCATGTACAACCTATGATGTTAAAGATTGTGTAATGATTTCCAATGATTGCAAGAATATTGGAAAGATTTGGTAATTATTACCAAATCTGAGAGAATCTTCCACAATCTCCTAAATTCGTCCAAAGGTGTTCAAGATCAAGACAATAGGACATGTACCCTAGGATAAACAGACCCTAAGGAATGGACTAGTTTATCCTACGCATAGATGAATGAGTAGGCCCCATCGCCCATAAATACAAGGGCTTGTTTTCATAATTTCAAGGGTTGGACCTAGATTTTCTTTCCTTAAACTTGGGCAGTGCCATTGGGTCCTAGGGATTCCAGCCATTTTCTTCATTAAACACCTCGTTATTTTGCTGAAATTCGATCCCAGAGGGTGTTCTTGAGGTTGTTGGGGCAAGAACTCAAGAATTTGATGACAATCGATTGAGTACAAACTGAGAAAGTCAATAAGGAGAAGGTACTTGTTTTGGGAAAGACCACTCCCCTCAACTAGGTATGTGTCTCGACAATCCTTTGATTTTGTTTTAAATTTATATATTGTAGATACTGCATTTTGTCCACCCCAATTAGTGTCGGATCAAGTAGAAGTTCAGATAAATTTTAAACTTAGGTTTAAAGGAAACAAATTTCTACCTGAGATCACACTATATAATATACAAAAATACCCAAAAACATGAAAAAAATCATAAAAAACTATTAATTTTGACAAAATGCAATTAAGTAAAAGTTTTGGGTCAACCTCAAAAGTTTCAAGGGGGTCTAAAATGACTTTATTAAAGATTTATTTTCATTAAATCATGTTTAGTATAGATAAAAATTAGTCACTACCCTTAAATTATAAGATATTTCAAACAAATTATTTCGATTACCTACCCTGACCATGAAACATTTACTTTCACTGAATCTTGTCGATTTAACACCAAAAACATTTATTTCATTCATTCATATTAAATCAAACACTACCAATAAAAAATCCTAGAAACCCTAATCAAGGCTTGGAAAGGTCATAACAAGCCCTAAATCACAAAGGTGATCAAGGAGATGGGTTTGATTTAGAATTACGCCAAATTCAAGTCCTCATGATAAACCACCCTAAGCCTAATGAATTAAGAGCCTATACAACATTAAAAGACCAAAAAATATGCCTTGAAATAACCTAGGAACCTTACTAGAAGTTTCCTACAAAATATCTAGGAAGGGAACCAAGATACTTAGGGTGTGACAAACCATTATCGAAACTAAACCAATTCGGTTCGCCACCTAAGTTAGGCATTTAATGTGCACTAAATGCCTATACCACCAAGAATTAAATGATTTATATGACATAGATAGGATACATTCAAGGTATCTAGATATTTTGAGAAAAATATCATAGGTGTAACCAAAAACCTTGAATCATGACTACTAGTTACCGAAACCAAATCAAATTGGTTTGCCACCTAGCCAATGAATTAAATGCACATACCATCAAGAAATAAATGATTGGTATGACATGTAAGGATAGTTTCAAAGAATCAAGATATGTTCACTAAAATATCTTAGGGTAACTAAGGAGCTTGAAAACCAATCGTCGATTACAAGCCATGTTAACCCGATTCCATTCAAAACCAATTGGATAAGTGCTCACCAAGAAATAACTCATAAAAGATCATTAAATTCAATGGTGACATGCCTAGAATAAATCATTTGAGTATTTAAGCATTAAATGTAATGGTGATATAGCAACCCTAAATCACAAGGTGAATTAAGGATTGGGCTTGACTTGGATTTACACTAAATCTAGGTAGTCTTGATAAACCACCCTTGGCTCAAGAAATGAAGGCCTAGAAATTATTTAAGGCCCCCAAATAAAGACTTATAATGATGAATGAGCCTTCCTTGAAGTTACCTACCAAATGGCAAAGGAAGGGAACCAAGACACTTAGGGTACAACCAACTGTTATCGAAACTAAATCGATTCAGTTCGACACCTAAGTAAGGCATTCAATGCACATTGAATGCCCATACCATAAAGAATTAAATTATTGGAATGACATGTCAAGACCACATTCAAGGTATCTATATATTTTAAGCAAAATATCTTAGAAACCAACCAAAAGCCTTGAATCATAACAACCTATTACCGAAACTAAGCCAGATGAGAAGCCTCCAAGAAATGCATTAAATGTACATTCCATAAATAATTAAATGCTTGGGATGACATGGCATGGCTAGGTTCAAAGGATGTAGATATTTTCACAAAATATCTAAGGGTAACTAGGCAACTTGGAAACCAACTGACGGTTACAAGAAAAGTTAACCCGATTCCATCTGAATCCAACTATAGGAGTGCCCTCCAAGTCATGAATTATCACTTTGCATTAAATTCAAAGTGACACCTAAGGATTTGATATAATGCACCTTGGATGCATTTATGACGACCAAACCAAAATAGTGGATCTAACCTGTATTTAGCCCCTATACCAAACCGGATCCATCACATCGAGTCATAAATGCACCCATTTACAAGGAATTTCATTGGTGGAGAGGTAATTATTGGAAATTATTGGTAATGATTGCCAACATTACAAAATCTTTAAAGAGATTTGGTAATCATTACCAAATCTTTGAGAATCCAACCTTCTCCCATAATTCGTTCCAAGTCGAATGAAACCAAGACAAGGAAAAAATCCCCTTAGACCAAACACTACCTAGGGAACACCTTGGTATTTCTTGCCCATTAGCCAATGTGCAGGCCTTAGAGCCTATAAATACAGGGGCCATCTTTTTATTTTTTTTTAAGTCTTGAAGGCCTAGCTTCTCTCTCTAAACTCGAGCAACTCTCTCGGGTCCTAGATCTCTCAAGAATATTTCTCGAATAACACATCATTATTCTTCCAAAATATAGTCATAAAAGGTGTTCTTGGAGTTCTTTGAACAAGAAATTCAAGGACCAATGATCAACAATCAACACAGAGCCAAGAAGAGCAAGGAGAGAAAGAGGTTAGATACTTAGGGATGACCACATCCCCTAAGTAGGTTGTTATTGGGTTCTTGGTTAAGAACTCAAGGAACCAACAACCACCGACCAAGAAGATTAAGGAGGAGAAGGAAGAAAACACTTAGGGATGACCACATCCCCTAAGTAGGTATGTTCCTATCAAACCCCCTATGATTCTTGGTTGATTTTGTGTGTTTTTCTTTGTATATAGTAGGATCATGTAAATAATACACTTACTTTCATGTTCATAACATATAAAATCAATAAAAGAATTAAACAAACACCGAAACAACCTAACAAGCTTTTGATTTTGTCAAGAACATCAAGCAAACACTTAATCTTAACTATAACAACCAAATTAGGGTTAAATCATACAAAAATCATTCCAAGCATCTCAATAACATTCAAAAACATTCAAGAGAATTCAAAAACATGCCACGACATTCAAAAACATCAAATCATCCAACAACGTGTTAAAAACACGTGAGGATTCAAACAAAACGACTATTCACACCATGAGTTGTACATAGTCTATATGATAACTACTAAGAACATCGTATTTATTTTCTCTTTTAGCTAAACAAAACACATATATATACATATATACTTATTGATAGGTGTGATCTACCTACATATTTCCAAACCGGTTTTGTTAGTTTTAGAGTAGTTTTTATATTTATTTTATTATGTTTTAATTAGTTTTTTTACTTTTTTTTTGTATAAATCAGGTGTGTGGGGCAAAAACATAGGAAACTAGAGTGAAAACGATGAGATCAAACCAAAAGCGGTTGAAGAACGGTGGAAAAATGAGCTCGGAGGCAATATTGTAAAAGAAGCCCATTGTCGCTGCGGTGAAAATGCAGAGACTACATATTCTTGCTGGACACTCACCACCTAGGTGGTGAAACTACATAATGCTTTCCAAATCCAGCGCTGTCCTCACTGCCGCGACGATTAACCAACTGACATAGCCACCGCCTAGGCAGTGACCTCTGCATAGACTGAAGATATTTATTAGATATTTTGGATATATATATCCCCTCTCCTCCCTCATTTTTGGCCGTCTCTTGGAATTTTGAGCCCCTTAGAATATATCTAAGGGTAGATAGAGGAGTTTTAGAGGGAGAGCTCACATCCCGAGGTGGAGGAAGATGGCGAAGCGATCATTGAATGGTTCTTAGCAACAAATCTTCGAATGAGGCTAAGTTATTCGATTTCTTCCCTTATTTATTTAACTTAGGATATTGTGCGCATATTTTGCTCGAATTCAATGTTTATACGGTTATGACAACGAGTTAAATGTGGATTATATAGGGATTAACAATAAATTTATAAATATGTGTTTGGATGATTTCGGTTTTGCGTTTATGTTTGTTCTTTGTAGTTTGATTGTATTTATCTTATTGTTTGTTTATTATGCTTAGTTAGATATATGGAGAATACGGGGTTTGACAAACCTCGGATTCGGATTAGGGTAAACAAACACTACGATCTAATAACCTGGTCGGGGTTAGGATTGTGGACAATTGATGACGTTGGGGTGAGACTTACGTGACCTAGGGTTGTTAAGACGTTGAGGGGGACATTTTCGTTTACTCAAAATCATGTATTCCCCAGTCTAACACTCGAGAGCGATGGCGGTGGAGTTTTAGAACCGAGATTCTTGATAGGGTAAACACAAAGCGACGATCCAATGACCCCGTCGGGAGTTGGATTGTGTGCTATCAACGACGTTGGGGCAAGACTCACGCGACCTAGGGTTGTTAAGACATTGAGGGGGACTTCTTTGTTGACACAAAGTTGCATTATATCCCCCGTATTACACTCAAGAGAGGTGGCAGAGGAGGTTTAGATACCGAGTTTGTCAAATAGGTCGAACATCGTAAACGTGAGTAAATAGAGATCTAACACATATTTGTAAACAAGTTAATCCCTAGGCAATTATTTCCCCTAAAACATATTAGTATTAGTATTAGTTTAATTAATTAAATACATTTATTTTTAGCCTAGATAAAGTTAGGTCATGATAAACGCGATACTCGGTAGTAACGACACTAATCCCTGTGGGTACGATAACCCAATCTTTCACTATCACATTATACTAAAACTTTAATCTCATACACTTGCGAGTAGTCAATATGCGAGGATCGAAATCCTCGACGTACACTTATATACTACATCGACATACCCTTGTGGCTAAGAATTCGGGATAAAGGGTGAACCTTTATTCCTTCGGGGATATGTGCAATTTTTCTTCAAAAACCTTCTGGTTTTCCTTAGTTACGAGTAGACTGGCATAAATATATGGTATTTCTTTTTTACTTTTTAAATCAAAACTCAAACATAAATACTAAACTAACGAAAGCAAAGGAGTTCGCTTAAGGTTCTTGACAAAATCGAAGGTTTGTTTTAGGGTTGTAATTCAGGTTTGTTCACAACCAAAACTGACTGATAATCAATCAAAACAAACTTATCAAACTCAGCTTTAACCAAAACCATCCCATATTTTTCAAACATAACAAGACTGAACAACGTTCGAACTAATCTTTGGTAACCACCCAAAGTGCGTAGGCAACCCATAAGAGTTTGGTCATATCTCTAATAATAAATCCAATTTTCAAACCATAACATGAATGAACTACGTCTGACTTGATCTTTGGTAACCACCTAAAGTATGTAGGCAACCCATAAGGGTTCGGTTACACCTCTAATAATAAACCATACCCTTTACCCTAACCAAAACGAACTACGAAAAGACTTAAATCTCATTTGAGATATGTAGGCAACCTACGTGTAGGTTCGGTCGCATATCCAAACAACTTAGTTTTAGTTTTACACTTCATGTAGTATAGCGTGCATATTTACATATTTGACTGTATATAAACTATTATTGGGTGTTGCTGACTAGTAATCGCTGTAATATTTACCTGCTTTCCATTAAATCATGTCAAAAATACATAAAAGAACAAAAACATAAAAAAGGGGAATTATTCTTGTTTAAGTAAATCAAAGAAAACTGCTTGGATAGTGTTTAATAGTGAATATTTATTTAGACTGTGGTACCGTCCTTAGACGAGTATCTTAGGGTATTTAACACCTTCCCCAAGCATAACCGGCTCCCGAACATAAAGAATATCTATGGTACATAGACCTATGAAAGTCAAAACATTGGCCATTTTAAAAGGAAAAATGAATTTCCATAATCCTAGTGACCTAGCACATCGTTTAACCCCATGCTAGATGGCGACTCTGTTTTTAACGTAAAATCTTGGCCTAACAAGTTTTTCAAAACAGACGCCTAGAAAAATTCTTGAAAAACTAATTTAAATAATGAACGGATTTAGATGACTTAGAGGGAGAGGGATGAAACTTGTCTTCACCTTCTTCCCAATTTTCTACTTCTTTCGCTATTGAAATCTAGGGTGCGCCAATAGCCAAACCTGCATATGTTGCCTACATATATCAGTTTTCACAGGGAATTAGGATAAAATGTAGTTTTCTAGTTTTCTAGGTTTCTAGGATAACTGGAAGACCGAACCCTCATGGGTTGCGTATGTATCCCATTTTTCATAGGGAATCATGTTAAAACGTAGTTCACTTGTTTTGTGGTAAGTACGTGCCACGTGATTTTTGAGGAAATCACAAAACTTTATGTTGGCCCAGTAGAATATCCAAGAGGGGGGGTGAATTGGGTAATTAAAAATATATCAGAATAAAACTTGAATAAATCAAATAATTAATTTTATGCCTAAATTAATTATTATCTTTATACCACAGTGGAATTATAATAAATCTAAGTGCACACCCAAACAAAAAAAATAGCAAAGTAAAATATAGCAGCACACAAAAGATTTATACTGGTTCACCAAGCTACTCTTGGCTAATCCAATCCCCCGAACTCCACGGAGGTCGCACCCACTAAATTCAAGATCCCTTTAAAGGTAGGAACCAAACCCATACATTGATTATTTTATAGGATCATAATCAACCTTTACAATATCATTTTCTCGGGCGAAGGAAGAACCTCTACTTTTTACAGGCTAAAGAATAATCTAATTCTTTTTAACACAAATGCACAAGAATCAAAACCTCACAAAACACTCGAAGTATTTTTTTCACAAGTAAGGATAGAACCTTTACAAAACACTCAAAACGCAATTCTTATCCAGGAAGAATTACTACCTCAATCTCTTTACAGGAAAAGACTGAAACTCAGCTACCCCTGATTAAATACCCCCAATAGTATTTAACCCATCACAACTCACCAATACAAAAATTGATAAGAAGTAAATCTCACTCAGAGATTTTACCACCCCAGATAAACAATAACTCAATTAATATTCCAACTAGTGATAGAAATATATGAGAAACAAAAATATGATTTTAACAAGAATATGGGTAGCAAATTGGAGCACGTAATCAGATTTAAGAAATTGTTTGTAAAAATATTTTCTTCAAAAATCAAAAACAATTTCTAAGATCAATTTCCAAATATAAAATAATAAATAAGCAATAAGTAATATGGAAAGATCTCACCCAGAATCCACAGAAATAATGATTAGAATAATGTAGCTTCAAATTCGGTATCAGCAAAAATTGATCGCAATTGATTCTCATAATCACTCTTAGAATAACTCACAATATTGTAGAATGATAAATCTTATAAAAGATCTCTCAAAATGATATAAAATGATTAACTTTCTTAGAATGATTAGCCTTGCTAATGAAATTCGCAGGTCTATTTAAAGGAACATGTAATCAGCCTTCTAACGACTAGTTTACAAGTGTCATGACAATTAAAATATCTTATAGATCCTTTATATCATAAGGACTTTATTTAGGTTCAATTTCACTTAAAAACATCTTTCAAATCTTTTAATTAAACCCCCAAAGTATTTCTCAATCTTAATAAATAAGTATAGAATCTATTTTAAGTACCAAATTGAGAAATATTTATATTTAATGAACCATATTAATAGGATTTAATTTGTATATGAACCATATCTTAAATATAGATAATATCCCACAAATCTCTCTCAAATCCCAACAAAAAACAGCTACTTTTGGATATAATCTCAGATCAAACTATATTCTGAAATAGCGCATTCAGTCGATTATCCAGTCGACTGCCCAACTTAGGTTGTAGCCAAACCATCGCCGCGACGTGCATAGGTTGACCTCCCGGTCGACTCACAGATTAAAAGAGTTCAATACTACTTCACCGGTCGACCTATCGGTCGACTTGTTGATTCAGAGAGTTCAACCTTCTTGGCCAGTCGACCTGTCGGTCGACTTAAAAATACATGATGTTACAACTTCCATGTCCGGTCGACTCACCAGTTGACTGCTGTGCCTGGATCTCTTCTCTGAATACGTTTTTAATTTATTTTCTTTTACGTTTTCGCCCCTTTAACCATTTTCTTCTCTTGATTAGCTCCACTAATATTCATATATTCCATTTTGGTTATTCAAAATTATTTCTTCTTATTTCACATAGGAGCAAATAATTTAACTTAATTAAAACACACATAAAAGATAAAATACATTTTGTGCCATGTTTGTGTTTCTAAATGGGATATTAAGAGTTAAGATTCACCTGAGTTGTTTTTTTCATTAATTTATTCAAACTTTTAATTCTTCTTCATCATCTTGACATCTTCATTTCTCATCCATTCAATTTGACGTCTTCATTACTGGAACTTTAAATCACTGAAATACTCAATTAAATATTAGTTCCATCAAAATATCAATACTTAATTATTCATCAATTAACAACTTTTGGGGTTTTTTGAGGACTCGGGGTTGTCTTCGAAGAAGGGAACATTCGGGCTTCGTTATTCTCATTTGTTTATTCCACTTATCGTAGCATAGAAACCTTATTATTCTTCTTTTGTGAGAAAAAAAGACTCTCTGCCTTCCAAGAAGAGGGAGTAGAGAGTATAGAATTTGATTTTTTTTTTCTTAAATTGTTGCTTAATGTCGGTAGTATCTTGGTAGTTCCTTGTTTCAATTTTGGTTGCACTGGTCTATTGAGATATCAGGACATTGTATCATGGGGTTAATGCTTTCATTATTTCATTGGCTCTTGTCACCTGCTTTTTGGGTTATCTATATTCGAGTGTTAGTTATATATAAAATATCATATGAAAAATTAGAGATTATCACTACTTAAACTAATGCATTAAATATGAAATGTATATTTCTTTTTTTTTGAAGTCACCTTCCTTAGAAAATACAATCTTTAATTTAGTAATTCATCGAAAATTTATAGATTTGTACCAAATTCCAAATTTTCTTCCTTTGACGACTGAAGTACTCCTGATTACCTGTTGAACTCCTTCATTCCTCAACTTTTCCCAGAACAAAACTCGAAGGTGTTCAATTTTTTCCACTATTTCTTTCTCTTTCTCTCTTTATTTTTATATGCCATTTATGCCCTTAATGCCCTTTTGGGTTTTCACTAAGGCCGACTTCCATATATTTGTACCTCAGCGCCCTTTTGGGTTTTTACTGGGTCGGCAATTTTACATCTTACTACAATCCCTATGTTCTTGCCTGTAGTGCCTTTTCGGGGTTTTCGCTATGCCCTTGGGTCGCACATTTTATTATCTTTTCTTGCCCTCACTACCTTTGGGTGATGAGTCTGGGTTTGTGTTTCTTAGGGGTAGTATTTGTTAACCACATCTGAATTCATGGGTTCTGGAAACTCTTCTCCATCAATTTCTTGCAGTATTAGGGTTCCGTGGTTCAATACTTTTTTTAACGATAAACGGACCTTCCCAATTTTGCGCGAACTTCCCTTTGGCTTCCTCTTGGAATGGAAATTTTTTCTTTATTATTATTTCACCTAGACTGTACACTCATGAGAGAAATTTCTTGTTGTAGGCCTTATCCATCTTTTGATGATAACACTGTCCATGATAAACGACGGTAAGTATCTTTTTATCTATAAAGCACAATTGGCCAAGCCTTTGTTATACCCATTCTGTCTCATCCATTTTGACATCCATCAAGATTCTTAAGGATGGGATTTCTACTTCTGCAGGGTTTACTGCCCCTGTCCCTTATACAAGGGAGTAGTGAGTGGCTCCTGTTGATGGGACAACGTTTCGTATGACATCAAAGCGAATGGGAACATTTCATGCCATTCCTTGTGATTATCATTCCTCTTCATAAGAATTTTCTTGATGTTTTTATTGGTTGATTCATGATAGGTGTAATTTACTTATCTATTTCCAAACCGAACTTATTAGTTTTAGATGTGTTATTATAGTATTTTAATACATTTTTATTTATATTTGTATAAATCAGGTGTGTGGAGTGAAAAGGGATGAAAACGGATCATAAACGGTCAAATCGAATCAAGAATAGTGGAAGAACGGTGGAAAAACAAGCATAAAGGTAATATTCTGAAATGCAGACCACCGCTGCGACGGTCAATATGTAGAGAGGGCCTAAAACTACTGGAAGCCCACCACCAAGGTAGTGAAACAACTGCAAGGTCCCGGATCCTACCGCTGAGTCCACCCCTGAGGACGTGGCTTAACCAACTTACTTACCACCGCGGCGGTCACTCTGCACATTATCTATATATTTATTTAGATATTTTTGAGCCCTATATCTTCATTCTCTCCTCTATTTTCGGCTATTAGAGAGCTCCTAGGGTTAGAATAGGGTTAAGAGGTTTTTGGGGAATGCTCCACCAAATCCGAAGGAGAAAAACATATTACAAAGAAGGAGAAGCAATCTTGGAATGGTTTTAGCACCAAATCTTCGGACTACGGCTAGTTTCTTTCATTTCTTTTTTTATTTCTTAACTTCGGATTATGCTTTGAGTATGTTTAGCTCGTTTATCATTGTATATACGGTTATGGCCGTTAGCTAAATGGATATTGTCTAGGGATTAATAATTTATGAATATGTGATTTTGAAATCAATGTTTCGTTAATAGTTGTTCTTCGTTATTTGATTGTGTTTGTTGTTTCTCCTTATTTATTATGCTTGTTATGATATACTGAGAATACAGGATTTGATACTTGAGAGAGATAACCCCAGATTTGGACTAGGATTTAAACAAAATGTGACGATCTAATAACCTGAGAGAGAGTTAGAGAGTTTGCAATCAATGATGTTGGGGCAAGACTCATATGACTTTGTGTTCTAAAAAACGCTAGAGGGGGACTTCGGCATTAACGCGAAGTTACATATTCTTTTACTTGTCACTCGGGAGAGGGAGTGAATGCCTTTATGATACAAAGATTGTCAGATAAGTCCAGCACCATTAATGTAAGTCAAACGAGATCAAACACGTATTTGTAAACGAAGTTAATCCCTAGATAATCCATTCCCTTAAACATTTCATATTAGTAATATAGTATAATTAGATAAATTAGTATTTAGTATTAGTATATTATTAATTATAAACTTCATTTGTTATCGCCTAGATAAAATTAGGTTATGATAAATACGATACTCGATATTATTCTCAACCAATCCCTATGGAAACGGTAACCCTTACTCTTCCTACTCTACTAAAACTTGACCTGTACACTTGCGGTGAAAGTGGTGAAGTAATATTCCGCCACCAAGTTTTTGGCACCGTTGCCGGGGATTGTGTTTTAGATTATTGTTGATATTGTGAGTAAATAACTTGATTTTAATTTAGACATTTCTTTTGAGTATAATTTTTGTTTGTAGTTTTGTTTTTATTTCTTATGCAGGGTACTTGGAGATGTTGGATCAACAAATATTGATGCATTTCTTTTAACTGGATTCCGAGCCGTTTTATTATGCTTGGAATCGTTACAACGAGCTGCTATTCCATTTTCTAAACAATGGTTTCCCGATAAAATGTCAACTCCTGAATTTCCTCAATGGGTTATCAGCCGTAACCAGAACATGGGTGGAAGGAGGAAACACTACCTCATCTTTCTATGACATAACCGTGGACGAAGCCTTTTGGTCGTTGGAGGAAATGACGGTGCTTGATTATCAAAGTTGGAATCATTCACCAAGTCACCAAAGCTTGGGGGATTGTTCCAACACTACGGTACTGTGGATTGACACTCCAGTTCAAGATGAAGAATCTTCCCCTGCCTTAGAAGACGTGTTTGCTACAGTTATGGGAAAAACTTAGAGATTCTTGAGAGAGACGAATGACCGGATAAACTTGCACGATGATCGTTTTGATTATATTGAGATGGTTTGCATCGAAAATGATACGACCGTAACGTCTTTGCAGATACAGATCGGTCATCTTATTTGCTATGTAGAGTTTGAGCCAGACGCTGTGGCACTGAGAGACGAGCATGTCACATCCAAATGTGAAAGCCACCGTGAGTATCCGAAAGCAAACAGAAGGTACTTGGGTGAGATTGAAGACGATCATGAAAATGATAGAACCCAAGTATGGAATGGTGATGGAGATTCACATATTGATCGTTGTGAGTTTTCACCATTTGAATTGCAGTTGGTGATACTGCCATCGATCTAAGACGACCGTATTTATGAGGATCTGATGTGGCTCACCTATCCTATCTCGTTTCCAACTCAGCACATTTATGCCAACCAAGCGCATAAATCGGAGCTGAGTCGAGTTGAAAGTTCGAGCCATTCATTGCAACATCTCGTTAGTCTTGAGGGCGTATTAAATCAAGATCTGTACATGATGTTGTATGACATATACTATGGGCGGAAGCCACTATTTGACGAGCCATTCTTCGTGTTGGGCCGAAGACAATAAACCACGTGCTTTTTGGGAGGTAACCCAAGTTAAAAAATAAGTTAAATCCGTCATAGCCGACTTGATTTAGAGGCGAGACTCTCTCGCCTCCCAAGTATGTGTTCTAAACCCCTGTCTTTAATATCATTCATTATGCTTTCATTGGGATCACTGATGGGTCGCTGAGGACACTGACTATTTTAAGTTTGGCGGTGATATGTAGGATGTTAGTATGTTTTACTGTTTTACCTTATTGTATGTTTATTTAGTGTAGAATGTTTTTGTGTTATTGTTGTTGCATGCTGAGTTTTGCGTTCATCTGGGCCGTTACCTGATGATGATATTACCCCTGGATATTTTTCAAGGTCAAGGGTAATACCCATGCATGTGTGTTCTGTGTGCTTGATAATGCGTTTTGGTGAAAGTTATTGTGGATCTTAATTTGCACGAGCATGTAGACTCAATGTATTTCTATTCAATTGATTTGAGGCCAATTATAGATTAGCCAAACTCATGACAATTGAAGGATTCTAGAATCTAATTGAGGGGAAGCTTGAGGTGAAATCCTAGACGAGGTAGTTCAGGAGATATGATTTAGGCATTCATTTTTGTCGCTTGAGCCTTTTGAGCTTACCATGTTATATGTTTATCCCTCATTACCCTGTCGAAGCCTAAATGCCATTTCAATTCTAAACACATAAACAAATACCTTGGCTAATTCATCTTTTTCCAAACCTATATCGTTGAATTAAAGGTATAATTTGAATGAATCAAGTTAACATTCGTATATTCTACTTAAAGTGAGCGGTTGGATTTAGGGTGAACTTTTGATTGGTTTGGTATTTGAGTATTCGCTTGGCATTTTTCTTTCATTTTAACCACACCTATGAAATTGTAAAAATCGAATAAGTTTGGGGGTGTGGTTCGTTGTAAAAAAAAAACATATGTAAATATCATTAAATTTCGTTTCTTTTGACAAGTGAGTATGTTGGACTTAAAAATGATTGTTCAGAATTGTTTCCAATTTATTTATAGGGGTTCGAGAGTGAGTGTGCCAAGCGTTGAGCCTTGGGTAACATTAAGTTAACGACGTTAACCCGTTTTCTATTCCGATATACCCTTGGCCAAATGTTCCAAAACCGAACCAAGTCCTTTTGATCTTTATGAACTACTTAGCCTACATTAGTGGAGAGTGGACCCTAATCAGGTATATGGATATTCTAGTCTTTTACTGTCTAAGTCGTGAGTTTCGTTGGTCAATAATCCAATCCAGTCTTGGATAGTTATATTATTGAGTCTCACACAAACACATTGAAAGGATCTAGAATGGCATTTACCATTATTGAATGTCAAAATTCTAGAACACCACATGGTGCATTTTACCACCTACACTCAATATGATTAGGGGTTGTCGAGGGGAAATGACTTGGTCGATAGAAGAATTCAAAACTCGCATATCATTATGTTTAGATTGTTTGTGTTTAGGTTGTTTATGTTATTTAATTTCATTGTGTTTTTCATTTTAGTATGAGTGTTTTACTCTAGGACTAGCAAAATTACAAGTTTTGGGGTATTTGATAGGTGTAATTTGCCTATCTATTTCCAAATTGAACTTATTAGTTTTCAATGTGTTATTGTAGTATTTTAATAAGTTTTTATTTATTTTTGTATAAATTAGGTGTGTGGGGTGAAAATGGATGAAAATGGATCATAAACGTTCAAATCGGATTAAGAATGGTGGGATAACGATGGGAAAACAAGCATAAAGGCAATATTCTGAAATGCAGCCCACCGCCGCGACGACGTCCAGACCATCGCTACGGCGGTCAATATGCAGAGAGGGCCTAAAACTGCTGGAAGCCCATTGCCGAGGCGATGAAACAACAACAAGGTCCCTGATCCCACCGTTGAGTCCATCGCCGAGGCCGTGGCTTAACCGACTTACTCACCGCCGCGACGGTGGAACACAACGCTGTGATGGTCACTCTACACACAATCTAGATATTTATTCAGATATTTTTGAGCACTATATCTTCCTCATCTCCTCTATTTTCGGCCATTAGAGAGATCCTAGGGTTAGAATAGGGTTGAGAGGTTTTTGGGGAATGCTCCACCAAATCCGAAGGAGAAGAACACATTGCAAAGAAGGGGAAGCAATCTCATAACGGTTTTAGTGCCAAATCTTCAGACTACGGCTAGTTTCTCTTGTTTCTTTCTTTATTTCTTAACTTCAGATTATGGTTTGAGCATGTTTAGCTCGATTATCATTGTATATACGGTTATGGCCGCTAGCTCACTGGATATTGTCTAGGGATTCATATAATTTATGAATATGTGATTTTGAAATCGATGTTTCGTTAATAGTTGTTCTTCATTATTTGATTGTGTTTACCATTTCTCCTTGTTTATTATGCTTGTTATGATATACTAAAAATACGGGGTTTGACACTCGGGAGACGTAACCCCAGATTCGGACTATGGTTTAAATACAACACGACAATCTAATAACCCAGGAGGGAGTTAGAGAATGTGCAATCAATGATGTTGGGGCAAGACTCATGTGATTATGTGTTCTGAAAATTGCAAGAGGGGGACTTTAGCATTAGCTCGAAGTCACATATTCATTCACTTGTCACTCGGGAGAGGGAGTGAATGAGTTTATGATACCGAGATTGTTAGATAAGTTGAATATCGTTAACGTAAGTCAAACAAGATCAAACACGTATTTGTGAACGAAGTTAATCCCTAGATAATCCATTCCCTTAAACATCTCATATTAGTAATATAGTATAATTAGATAAATTAGTATTTAGTATTAGTATATTATTAATTATAAACTTCATTTGTTATTGCTTAGATAAAATTAGGTTATGATAAATACAGTACTTAGCAATGTTCTCAACTAATCCTTGTGGAAACAATAACCCATACTCTTTCCACTCTACTAAAACTTGACCGGTACACTTGCGGTGAAAGTGGCGAAGTAATATTCCGCCACCACTTCTACTGCTCCATTATTTTTGGAATGGTAGGGCACAGGCTTCTTGGTAGCGCGTGAATACATTGCTACTTTTATCACAAGTGTACGGGTCAAGGTTTAGTATAATTTGGAAGAGTTAGGGTTATCGTATTCACAGGGATTGGTTGAGACGGTCGTTGAGTATCGCGATTATCATAACCTAACTTTATTTAGGTGATAAAAATATGTTTTATTTATAAATATAAATACTAAACTAAAATACTAATTCATCTAATTACACTATTTCTAATATATTGGGACATTTTGGGGATTTGATTATCTAGGGATTAACTTCATTTACTCAAACGTGTTTGGTTTCATTTAGTTTACAATAACGGTATTCGACATATCCAACAATCTCAGTATCGTAAACTCATTTACTTCCTCTCCCCAGTGTAAAGTGAATGAATATGTGACTTCGTGTTAATGCTGAAGTCCACCTCTAGCATTTTTTAGAACACATAGTCAAATGAGTCTCACCCCAACGTCATGGATTGCACACTTTCTAACTCCCTACTCAGTTTTTAGATCGTCGCGTTATGTTTAAACCCTAGTCCGAATCTGGAGTTACCTCTTCTGGGTGTTAAACTCTTATTTCTCAATATATCTAAACAAGTATATAATGGAAATACAAGAATGGTAATCACAATTGAATAGCGAAGAACAACCGTTAAAGAAAAACAATTCAAACAAACGACATTTTCATAAATTATATTAATCCCACAGATAATCCATGTTTAGCCAATGGCCATAACCATATATACAATAAAAAAAACGAGCTAAACATGCTCAAACAAACTACTAAAGTTAACAAATAGACAAAGAAACAAGGAACATAGGCGTTATCCGAAGATCTGACGCTAAAACCACTCCGAGAGCGTTTCTCCTTCTTCGCTTGGTGTTATTCTCCTTTGGTTTGGTTGAGCTTTCCCCAAAACCTCTCAAGACTATGCCTTTATTATCTAATGAGGTCTAATGGCCGAAATTGGAGGAGGAGGCAAGGATATGGGAACAAAAATATCTCAAAATATCTAAAAAACACACTTTACAAATGCAGGTTTCACCGCTACAACGGTGGGAATGTCGGTAGTGGTCACCGCTCTAGCGGTGCCTTGATTGCTACAGCGGTGGTTCATTAGTGGGCACTTTGTTGTTTCACCGCGGCAGTGGTGGCCTGACCGCTGTAGGGGTGGATGTGCTGATTTGAATCCTTATTTTTTTTTATCGGTTTTCTAATGCTTGTCCACCACCGTTCTACTGATTAGCTTGATTTTCAACCGTTTTAGCTCATTTTCATCCCAAACACCTGATTTATACAAAAACAAATAAAAGTTAATTAAAACACGATAGAAATACTAAAAAACTACCAAATTCGATTTGGAAATAAATGGATAAATTACCCCTATCAAATACCCCCAAACTTAGAAATTTGCTAGTCCTCAAGCAAAACACCCACACAATAAAAGAAACTACAACAACTAATTACAAAATTTAAATATTAAAAATGAAAAACACAAACAAACTAAAAACAACAACGTGCAAGTTTTGAATTTCATCTACCCGGCTAAATGGTTTTCTCTCATTGGCTCCCAATTCTATCGAGTTCAAAAACAAAATGCACCATGTGGTGTTCTAGAATTTCAACATTCAATAATAGTAAGCTCCATTTTAGATCCTTTTAAAGTGTGTGTACAAAATCTCAATCATTTAAATATCCACCGATCGGATTGGATTATCCACCAATAAAGCCCATGACTAAAACCAATAAGGTATAGGAAATCCATATGCCTGATAGGGTTCCATTCTCCACTAATGTAGGCTAAGAAATTCAAAAAGATCAATAGGACTTGGTTCAGTTTTTGGAAAATGGCCAAGGGTATATTGGGAATAGAAAACAGGTTAACGATAATAACTTAACGATACTTGAGGCACAACGCTTAGCTCAATCACTCTCGAACCCTCGAAGATCAAATCGAAACAACCTTGAACATACATTTAAGAACTTTGTACTCACGTGTCAAGGGAAACAAAAATAGAATGATATTTACATACGTATTTTTTTCCCCATAAACTGCACCCCAAACTTATTCGATTATTACAATTTCACGGGTGTAGTTAAAATGAAAGAAAAATGACAAGTGAGTACTCGAATACCGAACCAATGAAAAATTCACCCTAAACCCAATCGCTCAATTCAAGTAGCATAACAAATGGTAACTTGATTCAGTCAAATTGTGCCTTCGGCTCAGTGATATAGGTTTGGAAAGAAGTTTTATCAGCCGGGGTATTTCTTATGTTGAAATGGTTTTTCAACTTCGACAAGGTAACGAGGGATAAACGTATAACATGGTAGGCTTAAAAGGCCCAAGCGATCAAAATGAATGCCTAAATCATATCTCCTGAACTCTTCGCCTAGGATTTTGCCTCGAATTTTCCCCAAATCAGGTTCTAGAATCCTTATTGTCATAAACTTGGCTAATGGATAATTGGTGTCAAATCAATTGGATAGTTATACATTGAGTTTATGTGCTCGTGTAATTAGAAACCATAACAACTTTCACTAAAACGAGACATCAAGCACACATAACACACATGAATGAGCATTACGCTCAACCTCATTAAACAACTAGGGGACAGACTCATCATCGACTGATGCCCCAGATGAAGTACAAAACTCAGCATACAACAACTAATACATAAACAAATTAAACCTAAACAAACATGCATATAATGAAACAATAAAACGTAACTAACAACAATAAAACATAATAACATACTACATATCACCACCGAACTTCAAATGGGTAGTGTCCACATTGACCCATCAACAATCTTAATGAAAGCATATAGCATTATAATGAAGACAGGAGTTTAGAACACGTACCTAGCAGGCGAGAGAATCTCGCCTTCGAATCAAGTCGGCAGAGACGAATCTAATTTATTTTTAAAACCTTGAGTTGCCTCCCAAGAAGTACTTGATTTAAGGTCTTCGGCTTGACATGGTGAAGGGCTCGTAAAAAAGTGGCTTCTACTTATAGTAAGTGTCATACAACACTATGTATAGGTCTTGATTTTGTACGCCCTCAAGACTGGCAAGATTTAGCTCTGTTCGGCTCGATCTTTCAACTCGATTCTTCTCCGGATTTTGTGCTTAGGGAGCTTGAATATACTGAATTGGAAATGGGGTAGGATAGGTGAGCCACATCAGATCTTCATAAATGTGATTGCCTTGGATTGGGGGTGGCATCACCAATTGGAATTCAAATGGTGAAAAATCACAACTATTAACATGTGATTCTTCATCGCCAATCCATACTTAGGTTATCTTAATATTAGCATGATCGTCTTTGATCTAGCCCAAGTTCATCCCGCTTGCATTCGATTCTTCACAGTGGATTTTACATTCAGATGTGACTTGTGAATCTCTCAGTGCCACTGAGAGGTGTGATCTACCTATCTATTTCCAAATCGAACTAAGTTAGTTTTTGAGCGTTTTTAAAATATTTTATTACATTTTAATTTGTTGTTTTTCCTTTTGTATAAATCAGGTGTGTGGGGTAGAAATATATGAAATCAGAGTGTAAACAATCAAATCAGACCAAGAACGGTTGGAGAATGGTGGAAAAATAAGCACGAAAGAAATAATCAGATCAGAAGCCCACCGCCATGGTGTCAGACCACTGCCGCGGCGGTGAAAATGCAGAGAAGGGAAAAGTATTGCTTGACTTCCACTGCCGTGGTGGTGAAACTACAGGATGGTCCCTGAATCCACCGTGGCGAACATTAAATCGACATACCCACCACCGCGACGGTGAATCCCACCGCCGCGATGGTCACCTCTGTACAGATTTAGGATATTTTTTGCACCCTATTTTTTCTCATCTATTCTCCATTTCAGGATAGACCTCCATAGACTAGATGAGGATACTAGAGAGTGTTTTGGGTGAGCTCAAGAAAATCCTAAGGAGAAGAACACAAAGCAACGAAGGAGAAACGATCTCGGAACATTCTTAGCGACAAATCTTCGGATTATGGTTAGTTTCTCTCTTCATCTCTTATCTTAGGATTATTGTTTGAGCATGTTTAGCTTGTTTTATATTGTATAAATAGTTATGTCCAAGAGCTAAACATAGATTATCTTAGGGATTAACATATATTTATAAAAATGTGATTTGGTTGAGTTTGTGTTTCGTTTATGGTTGTTCTTTATAATTTCGATTGTGTTTGCTGTATTTTCTATGATTATATGCTTATTTAGATATATTGAGAATACGGGGTTTAACACTAGGAACAGGTAACCCCGGATTCGGACTAGGGTTTAAACACAACACGACAATCTAACGACCTGGAAGGGCGTTAGAAAGTGTGTAGTCAATGACGTTGGGGGAAAGACTCACATGACCTAGAGTCGTTAAGACATTGAAGAGGACTTCTTCGTTGAAATGAAGTCACGTATTCTCCCGTCTTACACTCTGGAGAGGTGGTGAGAGAGTTTACGAACCGAGATTGTCGGATACGCGGAACACCATTAACATAAATTAAAACGAAATCAAACGCATTTAAGTAAATGAAGTTAATCCCTAGGCAATCTACTTGTCTAAAACATCTCATATTAATATTAGTATTAGTATAAATTAAATTAGGTTATATTAGTATTAATATTAATTAAATAAATTCAATTTTTAAGTGCCTAGATAAAATTAGGTTATGATAATCGTGGTAGTTGATAGTAATCTCAACTAATCTTTGTGGATACGATACCCGATTGAAAGGTCCATTATACTAAAACTTGACCCGTACACTTGCAGTGAAAGTGGCGACGCGTAATTGCGGCCACCAGCCACCGCTTCTGACTCGGCCTCAACATAGAAGATAAGTTGACCGATTTGCATATGAAGAGATGTTACGGTGACATCAATTTCGGCGTAGACCATCTCAATATTATCAAGACAATCCTTATGCCCTTTGACTCAATCATGTGTTTCCTGCAAAAATATTTGAGTCTTCCCCATAATTGTGAAGAACATTTCTTCTAAGGTGGGGGAAGACTCCACATCTTGAACCGGAGTGTCAATCCATGGTGCCAAAGTATTGGAATAATCCTCCAAGCTTTGGTAACTTAGTGAATAATTCCAACTTTGATAATCAAAAGCCCCCAATTCCTCCAATGACCAAAAGGCTTCATCCGCGGTTAGCTCGTAGAAAGAGGTGGTACTGTTTCCTACATCCACCCACGTTCTGATTGCGGCTTGTAACCCATCGAAGAAATTTAGAAGTTAACACTCCCTCGGGAAACCATGATTCGGGAACTAAATAAGCAACTTCTTGTATCGATCCCAAACACAATAAATCGACTCAGAATCTCATTGAAAGAAATGCATCAATACTTATTGATCTAACATCTTCAAGTACCCTGCATGAGAAAAAAAAAAAACACAAAACTATAAACAAAAATGATAACAAAAATAAATGTCTAAATTAAAATCATGTTACTTACTCACCATATCAACAACAATCTAAAAAACCAAGCCCCGGCAACGGCACCAAAAACTCCGTAGCTCGTGAATATGCCGCTACTTTCACCGCAAGTGTACAGGTCAAGTTTTAGTATAGTTTGGAAGAGTTAAGGTTTTCGTATCCATAGGGATTAGTTGAGACGGTCATTGAGTACCGCGATTATCATAACTTAACTTTATTTAGACGATAAAAATATGTTTTGTTTATAAATAGAAATACTAAACTAAAATACTTATTAATATAATTACACTATTTATACTATATTGAGATGCTTTGGGGAATGGATTATCCAGAGATTAACTTTATTTACTTAAACATGTTTGGTTTCGTTTAGTTAACAATAACGGTATTCGACCTATTCGACAATTCCAACATTGTAAACTCATTCACTCCCTCTCCTGAGTGTAAAATCAATGAATATGTGACTTCGCTTTAACACCGAAGTCCTCCTCTAGCATTTTTTAGAACACATAGTCACTTGAGTCTCGCCTCAACGTCATGGATTGCATACTTTCTAACTCCCTCCTGGGTTATTAGATCATCGCGTTGTGTTTAAACCCTAGACCAAATTCAAAGTTACTTCTACCGAGTGTCAAACTCCAATTTCTCAGTATATCTAAACAAGCATATAGTAAAAATACAAGAACGGTAAACACAATCGAATAGCGAAGAATAACCGTTAAAGAAACACAATTCAAACAAACGACATTTTCATAAACGATATTAATCCCATTGATAATCCATGTTTAGCTAATGGCCATAACTGTATATACAATAACAAACAATCTAAACATGCTCAAACAAACTACCAAAGTTAAGAAATAAAGAAAGAAATGAAGGAACTTTGCTGTTATCTAAATATCTGACGCTAAAACCACTTCAAGAGCATTTCTCCTTCTTCTCTTGGTGTTCTTCTCCTTTGGTTTGGTTGAGCTCTCTCCAAAACCTCTCAAGGCTATGCCTCTATTGTCTAATGAGGTTTAATGGCCGAAATTGGAGGAAGAGTGATAGGTGTGATCTACCTATCTATTTCCAAACTGAAATGGTTAGTTTTTGAGTATGTTTATTACGTTTTTAATAGGTTTTAATAGGGTTTTTTTATTCTTTTTGTATTAAAACAGGTGTGTGGGGGTGAAAACATAGGAAAACAGAGCATAAACGATCAAATCGTATCGAGAATGGTGGAAGAACGACGGAAAATTGAGTAAAGAGGTAAGATTCTAAAATAAGCCCACCACCGCGGCATCTAAACCTCCGTCGCGATGGTGAAAATGCAGAGAATAGCTATCTTGCTGAACGTCCACCAATGCGGTACTGAGATCCACCACCGCGGCCAAAGAATATAGGATGGTTTCCATTATTCACCTCCAACTCCACCACCTCGGTGAACATCAAACTGACCTACCACCACCGCGGTGCTGAATCCCATCGCCGCGATGGTCATCTCTGCACAGTCTTAAGATATGTTTTGGGATATTTTGCCTATTTAAACCTTTCCTCTCCTCCTCTCTTCCGGTGGAATCACCCCAAATCCTTGGACTATATTTTAGGGTGAGCTTGAGAGATTTTTGAGGGAGAGCTCTCAACCCAAGGTATAAGATGAAGGAGGAAGCGATCGATCAACGGTTTTAGTGCCAAATCTTCGGATATCGATTAAGTCATTCGTTTCTTTTCTTTGTTTTCTTTATTTCGGTAGTTTTTGAGCATGTTTATGCCATTTTACATTGTATACATAGTTATAGCTATTAGCTAAACATAGGTTGTTTAAGGATTATTAATAAATTTATGAATACGTTATTTAGTTGAGTTTGCATTTCATTTGCGGTTGTTCTTCGATGTTTGATTGTATTTATCGTTCTTATTTTTTTATTATGCTTAGATTTATATATCGCGAATTCGGGATTTGATAAACCCTGGATTCGGTCTAGGGTTAACGAATGTCATGATCCAATAACCCGGGAGAGAATTGAATTGTGAACAATCGATGACGTTGGGCAAGACTCATGCGACCTAGGGTCGTTAAGACGTTTAGGGGGACTTCTACATTGACACAAAGTTACGTATTTCCCCATCTTACACTCGGGAGAGGTGGCAGGAGAGTTTTAGAACTGAGATTGTCAATAGGGTAAACACAACGCGATGATCGAATGACCCGGTTGAAAGTTGGATTATGCGCAATCAATGACATTGGGGCAAGACTCACGTGACCTAGGGTCGTTAAGACGTTGAGGGAGACTTCTTCGTTAACTCAAAGTCGTGTTATATCCCTCGTCTTACACTCGAAAGAGGTGGCGGGGGAGTTTTAGAACTGAGATTGTCGGATAAGTCAAACTCCGTTAACATAAACTAATATGATATTGAACATATCTAAGGGTAGGTAAAGAATTTTTAGAGAGGGAGCTCACATTCCGAGGTGGAGGAAGACGGTGGAGCGATCATTGAACGGTTCATAGCGGTAAATCTTCGGACGAGGCTAAGTTGTTCGATTTCTTCCCTTATTTCTTTAACTTAGGATTTTGTGAGCATGTTTAGCTCGTTCTTATTTATAAATGCAGTTATGGCTATTAGTTAAATGTGGATTGTATAGGGATTGACAATATATTTATAAATATGTGTTTCGAATGATTTCGGTGTTGCATTTATGTTTGTTCTTCAAAGTTTGGTTATGTTTATCGTATTGTTAAGTTTATTATTCTTAGATAGATATATCGGGAATACGGGGTTTGACACTCGGGAGAGGTAACCCCGGATTTGGACTAAAGTAAACATAATGCCAATAGATGACTTTGGGGTAAGACTTACGTGACCTAGGGTCATTAAGACGTTGAAGGGGACTTCTTCATTGACTTGAAGTTATGTATTCCCCTGTCTTACACTCGGGGGAGGTGGAGGTAGAGTTTTGGAACTGAGATTGTCGATAGGGTAAACACAACACGACGATCCAATAACCCAGTCGGGAGTTGGATTGTGTGAAATCAATGACGTTGGGGTGAGATTCATGTGACCTAGGGTCGTTAAGACGTTGAGGAGGACTTCTTCATTGACACGAAGTCGCGTTATATCCTTTGTCTTACACTTGGGAGAGGCGGCGGAGGGAGTTTACGAGCTGAGATTGTTAAATAGGTCGAACACCATAAACGTAAGTCAATCGAGATCGAACACGTATTTGTAAATCGAGTTAATCCCTAGACAATTCTTTCCCCTAAAACATGTCATTATATTAGTATAGTTAATTTAGGTTATATTAGTATTAGTATTAATTAATTAAATTACATTGTTTATAGCCTAGATAAAGTTAGGTCATGATAAACACGGTACTCGATAATAACGAACACCAATCCCTGTGGATACGATACCCGATCTTAAATGATCATACTATACTAAAACTTTGACCTCATACACTTGCGAGTATTCAATACGTGAGTGCAAAACAAACGCTCGCCGTACAAGTTTTTGGCGCTGTTGCCGGGGATTGGTTGTTGACATAGTCCGTTTCCGGCAATCGACCACTATGTTTTTCGTGCCATTGTCGGGGATTGGTTGTTTGTCATATGCAATTTTTGGCGATCACCACCAAGTTTTTGGTAACGATTGTCGGGGATTGTGTTTTTTTTCGTTATTATTGATATTGTGAGTAAATAACCCGATTTTACTTTAGGCATTTCTTTTGTATATAATTTTTGTTTGTAGTTTTGATTTTGTTTCTTATGCAGGGTACTTGGAGATATTAGATCAACAGGTAATGATACATTCCTTTAAACAGGATTCCAAGCTATTTATAGTATTGGCGCAACACACATAAGCCGATGAGGCATTCGTTGCAAAATCGAGCCGAACAAAGCAAAACCTCGCCAAAATTGAGCGCGTTTTGAGAATGTCAGGCCGAGGACATTAAACCACGTGCTTCTTGGGATGTAACCCAAGGTTAAATAAATTAAATCTGTCACAGTCAAATTTATTCGGAGGCGAGATCCTCTCGCCTCCCAGGTACGTGTTCTAAACCCCATTTGTTAGCATGCTTTAATTTCATATGTTGAGAATGATGATTGAGTTCACTGAGAACACTGTCCATTTTAAGTTCGGAAGTGATGTGTAGTATATTATGTTAAATGTGTTATTGTTTTCCTGTGTGCATGTTTGTTTAGGTTAGTTTGTGTTTATTTGTTGTTGTTGTGTGCATGCTGAGTTTTGCGTTCATCTGGGCCGTTACCCGATGATGATAATTACCCCTGATTGTTTTCGAAGTCAAGGGTAATACCTATGCATGTGTGTTCTGTGTGCTTGACAATGCGTTTTGGTGAAAATTATTGTAGATCCTAATTTGCACGACCACATACACTCAATGTATTTCTATTCAATTGATTGGAGGCCGATTATCGATTAGCCAAACTCATGAAAAATTAAGAATTCAAGAACTTGATTAAGGGAAAGCTTGAGGCAAAATCCTAGGCAAGGTAGTTCAGGAGACGTGATTTAGGTATTCGTTTTGTCGCTTGAGCCTTTTTTAGCCTACCCTGTAATATGTTTATCCCTCGTTACCCTGTGGAAGCCTAAAATGCCAATTCAATTCTGAACACATAAATAAATACCATGGCCGATTGAACTTTTTCCAAACCTTTATCGCTTAACCAAATGCATAATTTGAGTGAATCAAGTTAGCATTCATATATGCTAGTTGATGTGAGCGATTGGGTTTAGGGCGAACTTCGGATTGGTTCGGTATTCGAGTAGTCACTTGTCTTTTTTCTTTCATTTTAAACCATACCTGTGAAATCATACTAATCGAATAAGTTTGGGGGTGTGGTTCGTTTAAAAAAAAAAATATAAATATCTTTAAATTTCGTTTCTTTCTGACAAGTGAGTACGTTGGTCAAAAATGTTTGTTTAGAATTGTTTCCAATTTATCTATGGGGGTTCGAGAGTGAATGTGCCAAGCGTTGAGCCTTGGGTAACGTTAAGTTAACAACGTTAACGTGGTTTCTTTTCCAAAATACCCCTGGCCAAATATTCTATAACTGAACCAAGTCCTTCTAATCTCTATGAACTTCCAAACCTACATTAGTGGAGAGTGGACCCCAATCAGGCATATAGAAATCCTAGTCCTATACGGTCTAAGTCATAAGTTTCGTCGGGGGATAATCCAATCCAGTCGTTGTATAGTTATATTATTGAGTCTCGCACAAACACGTTTATAGGATCTAGAATGGTGTTTACCATTATTGCATGTCGAAATTCTAGAACATTACATGGTGTGTATTATCGTCTGAACTCAATATGATTGGCAGTTGTTGAGGGAAAAATAACTTGGCCGGTAGAAGAATGTAAAACTCGATGTCGTTATGTTTAGATTGTTTTTAGGAAGTCTATTATTTTATTTCGTTGTGTTTTTTCATTTTTGTGTGTGTGTTTTGCACGAGCACTAGCAAAATTCCAAGCTTGGGGGTATTTGATAGGTATGATCCACCTACATATTTCCAAACCGGTTTTGTTAGTTTTAGAGTAGTTTTTATATTTATTTTATTATGTTTTAATTAGTTTGTATTCTTTTTGTATAAATCAAGTGTATGGGGGCAAAAAGATAGGAAATTGGAGCGAAAACAATGAGACCGAACCAAGAATGGTGAACAAACGAGCAAGGCAACAATATTCTGAAAGACGCCCACCGGCGTGGCGTCCAGACCTCCGCCGCGGCAGTGAAAATGTAGAGAATGACTTATCCTTGCTGAACATCCACCATCGTAGTGCGATACCGTCGTTGCGGCGCTGGAGATGTATGATGTCAACCTAATCCATCGCCTTCTTCTCCGCTGAGGCGATCAGCCAACCGACCTACTCAAAGCCGTGGCGGTGGCCTCTGCATAGACTGAAGATATGTTTAGATATTTTTTTGCCTATTTAAACCTTTCCTCTCCTCCTCTCTTCCGGTGGAATCACCCTCTAAGGCCTTAGACTATATTTTAGGGTGAGCTTGAGAGATTTTGAGGGAGAGCTCTCAACCCGTGGTAGAAGGTGAAGGAGGAAGAGATCGATTAACGATCTTAGCACCAAGTCTTCGGATATCGGCTAAGTCGTTTGTTTCTTTTTTTTTTGTTTTCTTCATTTCGGTAGTTGTTGAGCATGTTTACGCCATTTTACATTGTATACATGGTTATGGCCATTGGCTAAACATAGGTTGTTAAGGGATTATTAATAAATTTATGAATACGTTATTTAGTTGAGTTTGTATTTCATTTGCGGTTGTTCTTCGATGTTTGATTGTATTTATCGTTCTTGTTTGTTAATTATGCTTAGATTTATATATGGAGAATTCGGGGTTTGACAAACCCCGGATTCAGACTAGGGTTAACGAATGTCACTATCTAATAACCCGGGAGAGAATCGGACTGTGTACAATCGATGACGTTGGAGCAAGATTCATGCGACCTAGGGTCATTAAGACGTTGAGGGGGACTTCTTTGTTGACACGAAGTCACGTATTCCCCCATCTTACACTCGGGAGAGGTGGCAGGAGGAGTTTTAGAACTGAGATTGTCGATAGTGTAAACATAACGTGACGATCTAATGACCCGATCGGGAGTTGGATTGTGCGCAATCAATGACGTTGGGGAGAGACTCACGCGACCTAGAGTGTTTAAGATGTTGAGGGGGACTTATTTGTTGACTCGAAGTCACGTTATATCCCTCGTCTTACACTCAACAGAGGTGGCGGGGGTGTTTTAGAATTGAGATTGTCGGATAAGTCGAACGCCGTTAACATAAACTTAAATGAGATTGAACACGTATTCGTAAACGAAACATATCCTTAGACAATCTATTCTCGCAAAACTATCTCAATGTAGTATTAGTATAGTTAAATTAGTATTTTAGTATTAGTATTAAATTATATTCCATTTTTATCGCCTAGATAAAATTAGGTTATGATAATCACGGTAGTCAATAGTAATCTCAACTAATACCTGTGGATATGATACCCGACTGAAAGGGCCATATACTAAAACTTGATCCGTACGCTTGTGGTGAAAGTGACAATGCTTAAATTGCGGCCACCAAGTTTTCGGCACTGTTGTTGGGGATTGGTTGTTTGTCATATGCAGTTTTTGGCGATCACCACCATGTTTTTGGTAATGATTGCTGTGGATTGTGTTTTTTTTTTTTTCGTTATTATTGATATTGTGAGTAAATAACCCAATTTTACTTTAGGCATTTCTTTTGTATATAATTTTTATTTGTAGTTTTGTTTTTGTTTCTTATGCAGGGTGCAGGGTACCTGGAGATGTTAGATCGACATGTATTGATGCATTCTTTTCAACGGGATTCTGAGCCATTTATAGTGCTGGGGCCACACAAATAAGCCGATGAGGCATGTCATTGAAAGATTAAGTTGAACAAAGCAAAACCTCGCCAAGCTTGAGGGCGTTATGAGAATATTAGGCCGATGACATTAAACCATGCACTTCTTGGGAGGCAACCTAAGGTTAAATAAATTAAATCCGTCACAGCCAAATTTATTCGGAGGCAGGATCTTTTCACCTCCCAGGTACGTGTTCTAAACCCCCTTCGTTAGCATGCTTTAATTTCATATGTTGAGAATAATGATTGGGATCGCTGAGAACACTATCCGTTTTAAGTTTGGAAGTGATGTATAGTATATTATGTTAAATGTGTTATTCTTTTCCCGTCTGCATGTTTGTTTTGGTTAGTTTGTGTTTATTTGTTGTTTTTGTATGCATGCTGAGTTTTGCGTTTATCTGGGCCGTTACCCGATGATGATAATTACCCTTGGATTTTTTCGAAGTCAAGGGTAATACCCATACATGTGTGTTCTGTGTGCTTGATAATGCATTTGGGTGAAAATTATTGTAGATCCTAATTTGCACGAGCACATACACTCAATGTATTTCTATTCAATTGATTGGAGGCCAATTATCGATTAGCCAAACTCATGACAAATTAAGTATTCTAGAACCAGATTGAGGGAAAGATTTAGACAAAATCCTAGGCAAGGTAGATCAGGAGACGTGATTTAGGCATTCGTTTTCTCGCTTGAGCCTTTTTAAGCTTACCTTGTAATATGTTTATCCCTTGTTACCCGTGGAAGCCTAAAATGCTAATTCTATTCTGAACACATAAACAAATACCCTAGCCGTTTGAACTTTTTCCAAACCTTTAGCGTTTAACCGAAGGCACAATTTGAGTGAATTAATTTGGCATTCATATATACTAGATGTGGGCGGTTGGGTTTAGGGTGAACTTCGGATTGGTTCGGTATTAGTGTATTTACTTGTCATTTTCTTAATCCTTTTTGTACATTCCTAAAATTATAGAAGTTCAAATAAGTTGGGGGTGTGTTACTTAATCCTTTTTGCACACTCCTAAAATTGAAGAAATTCGAATGAGTTTGGAGGTGTGTTTGAAAAAAATAAATAAAAAATTTACGTTTCTTTTGACAAGTGAATACGTTGGTTTAAAATGATTGTTTGGGATTATTTACAATTTTTCTATGGGGGTTCGAGTGTGAGAGTGCCAACGATGTGCCTTAGGTAACGTTTAGTTAACGACGTTTACCCATTTTCCATTCAAATTTACCCTTTGCCTTTTTCCCAAAAAATCGATCCAAGCCCTATTGATCTTTTTGAACCTCCGAGCCTACATTAGTGTAGAATAGATCCTGGGTCAGGCGTATGGATTCCCTCTACCTTAAAGGTTTTAGTTATGAACTATATCGAGGGATAATCTCATCTAATCAATGAATAGTTGTATATTTGAGTTTAATCACACACACACACACTTAAACAGGATCTAGAATGGCGCTTACTATTTTTGAACATTGAAATTATAGAACACCACATGGTATGATTTATACTTGAACTTGATAGGATTGGGGGCCGATGAGGGAAATTTTTTCGGCCGGTAGATGATAATCAAAACTTCCACATTTTTTGTTTGTTTCTAGTTTTCAATTTCATAATTAGTTTTTATATTTCTTTTATTGTGTAGGTGTGTTTCTCGAGGACTAGCAAAATTCCGAGTTTGGGGGTATTTGATAGGTGTGATCTACTTATCTATTTCCAAATCGAAATTGTTAGTTTTTGAGTACGTTTATTACGTTTTCAATACGTTTTTCATATGTTTTTATTCTCTTTGAATTAAAATAGGTGTATTGGGTGAAAAGGAAGGAAAATGGAACATAAAAAATCAAATCTTATTGAGAACGGTGGAAGAATGGTGAAAAATTGAGCAAGGAGACAAGATTCTGAAAGAAGCCCACCACTGCGGCGTCTAGACCTCTACCGCGGTGATGAAAATGCAGAGAATGACTTATCCTTGCTGAACATTCACCACCATAGCGCGATACCACTGCCGCGGCGTGATACTACTGCCGCGACACTAGAGATGCAGGATGTTAACCTAATCCACCACCTTCTTCACCGCCGAGGCGATCAGCCAACCTACCTACTTATCGCCGCCGCGGTGGCCTCTGCACAAACTTAAGATATTTTTAGATATTTTTTGCCTATTTAAAACCTTCCTCTTCTCCTCTCTTCTGGTGGAATCACCTCCTAAGGCCTTAAACTATATTTTAGGGTGAACTTGAGATATTTTTTAGGGAGAGCTCTCAACTTGAGGTAGAAGATGAAGGAGGAAGCGATCGATCAACGATATTAGAGCCAAATCTTCAGATATCAGCTAAGTCCTTCATTTATTTTATTTGTTTTCTTTATTTTGGTAGTTGTTGAGTATGTTTACGCTATTTTACATTGTATACATGGTTACAGCCATTGGCTAAACATAGGTTGTTTAGGGATTATTAATAAATTTATGAATACGTTGTTTAGTTGAGTTTGTGTTTCGTTTGCGGTTATTCTTCGATGTTTGATTGTGTTTATCATTCTTGTTTGTTGATTATGCTTAGATTTATATATCAAGTATTCAGGGTTTGACAAACCACGGATTCGGACTAGGGTTAACGAACATCACAATCCAATAACCCCGGAGGGAATTGGATTATGTACAATTGATGACGTTGGGGCAAGACTCACGTGACCTAGGGTCGTTAAGACGTGGAGGGGGACTTCTTCGGTGACATGAAGTCACGTATTCCCCTTTTTTACACTCGGTAGAGGTGGCGTGAGAGTTTTAAAACTGAGATTGTCAATAGGGTAAACACAATGCGACGATCGAATGACTTGGTCAGGAGTTGGATTGTGCGCAATCAATGATGTTAAGGCAAGACTCACGCAACATAGGGTCATTAAGACGTTGAGGGAGACTTATTCGTTGACTCAAAGTGGTGTTATATCCCTCGTCTTACACTCGGGAGAGGTGGTAGGGAAATTTTAGGACTGAGATTGTCGGATAAGTTGAACGCCGTTAACATAAACTCAAACAAGATTGAATACGTATTCGTAAATGAAACTAATTCCTAAATAATCTATTCTCTCAAAACTATCTCAATGTAGTATTAGTATAGTTAAATTAGTATTTTAGTATTAGTATTAAATTATATTCTATTTTTATCACCTAGATAAAATTAGGTTATGATAATCACAGTAGTCGATAGTAATCTTAACCCATCCCTGTGGATACGATACCCGACCGAAAGGTCCATATACTAAAACTTGATCCGTACGCTTACGGTGAAAGTGGCAACGCTTAAATTGCGGCCACCAAAGAGGCGAGGATATGGGAACAAAAAATATCTCAAAATGTCTAAAAAACACACTTTACAAGTGTAGGGTTTACTGCTGCAGCGGTGGGTATGTTGGCAATGGTCATCGTTGCAACGGTGGCTTGATCGCTGTAGCAGTTGTTCATTAGTGGGTACTCTGTTGTTTCACCGCTGTAGCGGTGGCTTGACCACTGTGGCGATGAACTTTTTTCACTCCCATAAGTTTCAACGCTGCAGCGATGACCTGACTATTGCAGCGTTGGATGTGCTGATTTGAATCCTTATTTATTTTCATCGTTTTTCCATCGCTTTTCCAACACCATTCCACCAATTAGCTTGATTTTCAATAGTTTTAGCTCATTTTCGTCCCAAACACCTAATTTATACAAAAACAAATAAAAGTTAATTAAAACATGATAAAAATACTCAAAAACAAACTATCAAATTCGGTTTGAAAATAAATAGATAAATTACCCCCATCAAATACTGCCAAACTTAGAATTTTGCTAGTCCTCAAGCAAAACACCCACACAATAAAATAAAGTACAACAACTAATTACGAAATTTAAATACTAAAAATGAAAAACACAAACAAACGAAAAACAACAACGTGCAAGTTTTGAATTTCATCTACCCGGCCAAACAATTTTCCCTCATTGGCCCCTAATTCTATTGAGTTCAAAAATAAAATGCAACGTATGGTGTTCTAGAATTTCAACATTCAATAATAGTAAGCGCCATTCTAGGTCATTTTAAAGTGTGTGTGCAAAAACTCAATTATACAAATATCCACCGATCGGATTGGATTATCCACCAATAAAGCTCCTAACTAAAACCAATAAGGTATAGGAAATCCATATGCCTGATAGGGTTCCATTCTCTACTAATTTAGGCTAATAAATTTTAAAAAATCAATAGGACTTGGTTCGATTTTTGGAAAATGGTCAAGGGTAAATCAGGAATAGAAAACAGGTTAACGTTATTAACTTAACGACACCCAAGGCACAACGCTTGACTCAATCACTCTCGAATCCCCAAAGATCAAGTCGAAACAACCATAAACATACATTTAAGAACTTCGTACTCACTTGTCAAAATAAATGGAAATAGAACGATATTTACATTTGTCTTTTTTTTTTTTTCCATAAACTACACCTCAAACGTATTCGATTATTATAATTTCATGGGTGTAGTTAAAATGAAAGAAAAATGAGAAGTCAGTATTCGAATACTTAACCAATGAAAAGTTCACCCTAAACCTAGTCGTTTACTTCAAGTAGCATAACGAATACTAACTTGATTCACTCAAATTGTGCCTTTGGTTTAGCAATATAGGTTTGAAAAGAAGTTTTATCGGCCAGGGTATTTGTTATGTGTTCAGAATTGAAATGGTTTTCTGGCTTCGACAGGTTAACGAGGGATAAACATATAACATGGTAGGCTTAAAAGGCCCAAGCGATCAAAATGAATGCTTAAATCATATCTCCTGAACTCTTCGCCTAGGATTTCGCCTCGAATTTCCCATAAATCAGGTTCTAGAATCCCTATTTTCATGAACTTGGCTAACGGATAATTGGTGTCAAATCAATTGGATAGTTATACATTGAGTTTATGTGCTCGTGCAATTAGGATCCACAATAAATTTTACTAAAATGAGACGTCAAGCACACAGAACGCACATGAATGAGCATTACGCTCGCCCTCATTAAACAATTAGGGGACAAACTCATCATCCGGTAATGGCCCAGATGAAGTACAAAACTCAGAACACAACAACTAATACATAAACAAACTAAACCTAAACAAACATACATACATTGAAACAATAAAACATAACTAACAACAATAAAACATAATAACATACTACACATCACCCCCAAACTTAAAACGGGTAGTGTCCACATTAACCCATCAACGATCCCAATGAAAGCATATAGCATGATAATGAAGATGGAGGTTGAAAACACATACTTGGGAGGCAAGAGAATCTCGCCTCCTAATCAAGTTGGTAGTGACAGATCTAATTTATTTTTGAAACCTTGGGTTACCTCCCAAGAAGCACTTGATTTAAGGTCTTCGGCTTAACACGGAGAATGGCTCATCAAAGAGCGGCTTCCGCCCATAGTAAGTGTTATACAACACTACGTATAGGTCTTGATTTTGTACACCCTCAAGACTAGCGAGATTTGGCTCATTTCGGCTCGATCTTTCAACTCGATTCTTCTCCAGATTTTGTTCTTAGGGAGCTTGATTGTACTGAGCTGGAAATAGGGTATGATAGGTGCGCCACATCTGATTCCCATAAATGTGATCGTCTTGGATCGGCGATGGCATCACCGATCCATACTTAGGTTATCTCAATATTAGCATGATCGTCTTTGATTTCGCACAAGTTCCTCCCACTTGCGTTCGATTCCCCATGGTAGCTTTCACATTCAGATGTGACTTGTGAATCTCTCAGTGCCACCGCTTCTGACTCGACCTCAACATAGTAGATAAGCTGACCGATTTGCGTATGAAGAGACGTTATGGTCGCATCAATTTCGGCGCAGATCGTCCCAATATTATCAATACGATCCCCGTGCTTGTTGAATCGATCTTGTGTTTTTTGCAAAAACGTTTGAGTCTCCCCTATTATTATAACGAACATTTCTTTCAAGGCAGAGAAAGACTTTACATCTTGAACCGGAGTGTCAATTCATGGCACCAAAGTGTTGGAATAATCCCCCAAGCTTTGGTAACTTGGTGAATAATTCCAACTCTAATAATCAAAAGATGCCAATTCCTCCAACGACAAAAAGTCTTCATCCGCGGTTAGTTCGTAGAAAGAGATGGTACTGTTTCATCCTTCCATTCAAGTTCTGGTTGCAGTTTGTAACCCGTCGAGAAAATTCAAAAGTTGACACTCCCTCGGGAAACCATGATTAGGGAACCAAATAAGAAACTTCTTGTATCAATCCCAAGCACAATAAAATGGCTCAGAATCTCATTGAAAGAAATGCATCAATACTTGTTGATCTAACATCTTCAAGTACCCTGCATGAGAAATAAAAAACAAAATAACAAACAAAAATTATAAACAAAATAAATGCCTAAATTAAAATCAAGTTACTCACTCACACTATCAACAACAATCTAAAAAACCAATCCCCGGTAACGGCGCCAAAAACTTAGTAGCGCGTGAATACGTCGCTACTTTCACCGTAAGTGTACGGGTTAAGTTTTAGTATAGTTTGGAAGAGTTAGGGTTATCGTATCAATAGGGATTGGTTGAGATGGTTGTTGAGTATCGCGATTATCATAACCTAACTTTATTTAGGCGATAAAAATATGTTTTGTTTATAAATATAAATATTAAACTAAAATACTAATTAATATAATTACACTATTTATACTATATTGAGATGTTTAGGGGAATGAATTATCTAGGGATTAACTTTATTTACTTAAACATGTTTGGTTTTATTTAGTTAACAATAACGGTATTCGAACTATCTGACAATCTCAGTATCGTAAACTCATTCACTCCCTCTCCCGAGTGTAAAGTGAATAAATATGTGACTTCGCGTTAATGCCGAAGTCCCCCTCTAGCACTTTTTTAGAACACATAGTCACATGAGTCTCGCCCTAATATCATGGATTGCACACTTTCTAACTCCCTCCTGGGTTATTAGATCATCGCATAGTGTTTAAACCCTAGTCCGAATCCGGGGTTACCTCTCCCGAGTGTCGAACCCTGATTTCTCAGTATATCTAAACAAGCAAATAATGAAAATATAAGAACGATAAGCATAATCAAATAGAACAACCATTAAAGAAACATAATTCAAACAAACGACTTTTTCATAAACTATATTAATCCCATAGATAATCCATATTTAGCTAATGGCCATAATTATATATACAATAACGAACGATCTAACTATACTCAAACAAACTACCAAAGTTATGAAACAAAGAAAGGAACGGAGGAACTTAGCTGTTATCCGAAGATCCGATGCTAAAACCACTCTGAGAGCGTTTCTCCTTTTTCGCTTGGTGTTCTTCTCCTTTGGTTTGGTTGAGCTCTATCCAAAACCTCTAAAGACTATGCCTTTATTATCTAATGAGGTCTAATGGCCAAAATTAGAGGAAGAGGCAAAGATATGGGAACAAAAATATCTCAAAATATCTAAAAAAACACTTTACTAGTGCAGGGTTCACCGCTACAGGGGTGGTTATTTCGGTAGTGGTCACCGCTACAGTGGTGGCTTGATCACGGCAGCGGTGGTTTATTAGTGGGCACTTTGTTGTTTCACCGCTACAGAGGTGGCTTAACCATTACGACGGTGAAATATTTGCACTCCCAGTAGTTTCACCGCTGCAGCGGTGGCCTGATTGATGCAGTGGTAGATGTGTTGATTGGAATCCTTATTTCTTTTCATCGTTTTTTCACCGCTTTTCCACTACCGTTCCACCGATTTGCTTGATTTTCAACCATTTTAGCTCTTTTTCATCCCAAACACCTGATTTATACAAAAACAAATAAAAGATAATTAAAACACGATAAAAATACTCAAAAACTACCAAATTTGGTTTGGAAATAAATGGATAAATTACCCCTATCAAATATCCCCAAACTTAGAATTTTGCTAGTCCTCGAGCAAAACACCCACACAATAAAAGACACTACAACAACTAATTACCAAATTTAAATACTAACAAAGAAAATCAGAAACAAACTAAAAATCACAACATGCAAGTTTCGAATTTCATCTACCCGACCAAACGGTTTTCCCTCATCGGGCCCCAATTCTATCGAGTTCAAAAATAAAATGCACCATGTGGTGTTTTATAATTTCAACATTCAATAATAGTAAGCTCCATTCTAGATCATTTTAAAGTGTGTGTGCAAAAACTCAATCATATAAATATCCACCGATCGGATTAGATTATGCATCAATAAAGCTTATGACTAAAACCAATAAGGTATAGGAAATACATATGCTTGATAGGGTTCTATTATCCACTAATGTAGGCTAGGAAATTAAAAAAGATCAATAGGACTTAGTTCGGTTTTTGGAAAATGGCCAAGGGTATATCGGGAATAGAAAACAGGTTAACGTTATTAACTTAACGATACCCGAGGCACAACGCTTGGATCAATCACTCTCGAAACCCCAAAGATCAAGTCAAAACAACCCCAAACATACATTTAAGAACTTCGTACTCACTTGTCAAAAGAAACAGAAATAGAACGATATTTACATATATCTTTTTTTTTTTTTCGTAAACTACACCCCCAAACTTATTTTATTATTACAATGTAATTGGTGTAGTTAAAATGAAAGAAAAATAACAAGTGATTACTCAAATACAGAACCATGAAAAGTTTGCCTTAAACCCAACCGCTCAGAACTTGCAATACTCTATAATACGACAAGATGTTTTCTTTAATGAATTGAGTCACAGTCTCTTGGGTGACGCAAGTGAACGAGACTACTTGCATCCATTTGGTGAAGTAGTCGATAGCTATTAAGATAAAATGACGTCCGTTTGGCTCTATAGGTGTAATTTGACCAATGAAATCCATTCCTATATCAAAAATGGTTATGGAGCTGGCAGATAATGTAACTTTGACAGTTATAAGTGAATCTGCTCTATATGTACTTGGCATTTATGACACTTTCATACAAAATCTACGCAATCACCTTCCATTATTAGCTAGAAGTGGTTAGTTTGAAGAATTTTCTTGGTGGTGATGATTGCTAGGGATTGGATTGAGTTATTGTTGATATTGTGAGTAAATGACCCGATTTTACTTTAGGCATTTCTTTTGTATATAATTTTTGTTTTGTAGTTTTGTTTTTAATTCTTATACAGGGTACTTGGCGATGTTAGATCATCGGGTATTGATGCATCCCTTTCGACGGGATTTCAAAGCTATTTTATAGTGCGTGGCCACGCACATAAGCCGGTGAGGCGCGTCGTTGAAAGATCGAGTCGAACAAAGCAATATCTCACCAAGCTTGAGGGCATTCTGAATGTCAGGCTGAGGACATTAAACCACGTGCTTTTTGGAGGTAACCCAATGTCACATAAATTAAATCCATATCCGTCGACTTGAAATGGAGGCGAGATTCTCTTGCCTCCCAAGTACGTGTTCTAAACCCCCTTTGTCAACATGCTTTAATTTCCTATATGTTGAGAATGATGATTGGGCCACTAAGAACACTATCCGTTTTGAGTTCTAAAGTGATGTATAGTATATTATGTTAAATGTGTTAGTGTTTTTCTGTGTGCATGTTTGTTTAGGTTAGTTTGTGTTTGTTTGTTGTTGTTGTGTGCATGCTGAGTTTTGCATTCATCTGGGCCGTTACCCGATGATGAGATTACCCCTAGTTGTTTTCAAGGTCAAGGGTAATACTTATGCATGTGTGATTCTGTGTGCTTGACAATGCATTTTGGTAAAAATTATTGTAGATCTTAATTTGCATGAGCACATAGATTCAATGTATTTTTATTCAATTGATTTGAGGACGATTATCGATTAGCCAAATTCATGACAAATTAAGGATTCTAGAATCTGATTGAGGGAAAGCTTGAGGCGAAATCCTAGGCGAGGTAGTTCCGGAGACATGATTTAGGCATTCTTTTTATTGCTTGAGTCTTTGAAGCGTACCTTGTAACATGTTTATCTCTCGTTACCTTGTCGAAGCTTAAAATGCCAATTCAATTCTAAACACATAAACAAATACCCTGGCCGATCGAACGTTTTCCAAACTTTTATCGCTTAACCGAAGGCACAATTTGAGTGAATCAATTTGGCATTCATATATGCTACTTGATGTAAGCGATTGGGTTTAGGGCGAACATCGGATTGGTTCGGTATTCAAGTACTCAATTGTCTTTTTTCTTTTGTTTTAACCATACTTGTGATATCATACTAATCGAATAAGTTTGGGAGTGTGGTTAGTTTGTTATATAAATAATAATAATAATAATTTATGTTTCTTTTGATAAGTGAGTACGTCGGTCTAAAATGTTTGTTTAGAATTATTTTTCAATTTATCTATGGGGGTTCGAGAATAAATGTGCCAAGCATTGAGCCTTGGGTAACGTTAAGTTAACAACGTTAACCCGTTTTCCATTTTGAAATACCCTTGGCCAAATATACAAAAACCGAGCCAAGTCCTTCTGATCTCTATGAACTACTCAACCTATATTAGTGGAGAGTGGACCTTAATTAGGCATATGGAAGTCCTAGTCCTATACGGTCTAAGTCATAAGTTTCGTTGGTAGATAATCTAATCCGGTCTTGGATAGTTATATTATTGAGTCTCGGACTAACACGTTTACAAGATCTAGAATAGCGTTCACCATTATTGCATGTCAAAAATCTAGAACATGACATGATACGTTTTACCACTTGAACTCGATATGACTGGTGATTGTTGAGGGAAAAATAAATTAGTCGTTAGAAAAAGTCAAAACTCGCATGTCGTTATGTTTAGATTGTTTTAGGTTGTTTGTTTTTTCTTTTAGTTCTGTTTTTTTATTTTCGTGTGTGTGTTTTGCTCAAGGACTAGCAAAATTCCAAGTTTGGGGGTATTTGGTAAGTGTGATCTACCTACATATTTACAAACCGGTTTTGTTAGTTTTAGAGTAGTTTTTATATTTATTTTGCTATGTTTTAATTAGTTTTTATACTTTTTGTATAAATCAGGTGTGTGGGGCAAAAAGATAGGAAACTGGAGTGAAAACGATAAGATCGAACCAAAAAAGGTCGAAGAATGGTGAAAAAACAAGCTCGGAGGCAAAATTGTGAAAGAAGCCCACCGCCGCGGTGTCTAGACCTCCGCCACGGTGGTAAAGATGCTGAGAAAACCCCATTCTTTCTAAAAGCTCATCGCCTAGGCGGTGATCCCACCGTATAGGTGGTGAAAATGCTGAATGTTTTCCAAATCCTCCGCCTTCTTCACCGCCGAGGCGATCAGCCACTAACCTACCCACCACCGTGGCGGTGAATCCCTTCGTGGCGATAGTGACCTCTGTATAGCTTAGGATATTAATTATATATTTTTGAGATATTTTTCCTATAAATATCCACTTAAATATTTTGCCTATAAATATCCACTCATCTCATCTTCTCAAATGAGTTTTGGCTATTAGAGCCCTTTAGGCTATACTAAGGGTAGGTAGAGAAGTTTTAGAGGGAGATCTCACATCCCGAGGTGGAGAAAGATAGTGGAGCGATCGTTGAACGGTTCTTAGCGGCTAAACTTCGGACTTGGCTAAGTTCTTTGATTTCTTCCCTTATTTCTTTAACTTAGAATTTTGTGAGCATGTTTAGCTCGTGCTTTATTGTAAATACGGTAATGGCCGTTAGTTAAACATGAATTGTATTGGCATTAACAATATATTTATAAATATGTGTTTTGAATGATTTTGGTGTTGCATTTATGTTTCTTGTTCAAAGTTTGATTGTGTTTATTATATTGTTATGTTTATTATGCTTAGAATGATATTCAGAGAATACGAGGTTTAACACTCGGGAGAGGTAACCCCGGATTCGGACTAAAGTAAACATAACGCCAATCGATGACGTTGGGGTGAGACTCACGTGACCTAGGGTCATTAAGACGTTGAGGGGGACTTCTTCATTGACTCAAAGTTATTTATTCCCCCATCTCACACTCGGGAGAGGTGGCGGTGGAGTTTTAAAACTGAAATTGTCGATAGGGTAAACACAATGCGACAATCCAATGACCCAGTCGAGAGTTGGATTGTGTGCAATCAATTAGTATAGTTAATTTAGGTTATATTAGTATTAATATTAATTAATTAAATTACATTTTTTATTGCCTAGATAAAGTTAGGTCATGATAAACATAGTACTCGATAGTAGCAAACACCAATCCCTGTGGATACGATACCTGATCTTAAACGATCACACTATACTAAAACTTTAACCTCGTACACTTGCGAGTAGTCAATACACGAGCGCGTAACAAACGCTCTCCGTACAAGTTTTTGTGAACACGTATTTGTAAACCAAGTTAATCCCTAGACAATCCATATTTAACTAACGGCCATAACTGTATTTACAATAAAGAACGAGCTAAACATGCTCACAAAATCCTAAGTTAAAGAAATAAGGGAAGAAATCAAAGAACTTAACCTAATCCAAAGTTTAGCTATTAAGAATCGTTCAACGATCGCTCCACCGTCTTCCTCCACCTCGAGATGTGAGCTCTTCCTCTAAAACTTTTCTACCTACCCTTAGTATGGCCCAAGGGGCTCTAATGGCCGAAACTCCTTTGAAGAGAGGGGAGGAATGGATATTTATAGGCAAAATATCTCAAAAATATCTAATAAATATCCTAAGCTGTGCAGAGGTCACCGTCGTGGCAAAGGGATTTACCGCCGCAGCGGTGGGTAGGTCGGTGGCTGTTCGCCTCGGCAATGAAGCAGGCGTTGGATTTGGAAAACATTCTGTATTTTCACCCTACGCAGTGGGATCACTACCTAGGCAATGAGTTTTCAGCAAGAAAAGGGTTTTCTCGGCATCTTCACTGCCACAACAATGGGTTTCTTTCACAATTTTACCTTTGAGTTTGTTTTTCTACCGTTCTTCGATCGTTTTTGGTTTGATCTCATCGTTTTCACTTCAGTTTCCTATCTTTTTGCCCCACACACCTGATTTATACAAAAAGTATAAAAACTAATTAAAACATAATAAAATAAATATAAAAACTACGTTAAAACTAACAAAACCGGTTTGGAAATATGTAGGTAGATCACACCTATCACTTGGCCAACATAAACCCACTGATATGCGGACCACAAACTCCACCCTGTACTTCTTTTATTAAGTGTATTACCTCCTCGATGGAATACATTGAGGAAAGACCGTATACCCCTAGTGAGATAGTTTAGCTCAAGGATGACATGGTTTCAATGAAATGAGCCATTTGTCACAACACTGAATTGTTGCTACAACTTCGACAGTCTCAACAAAGTCCAATAATTTCTACTCAAGCATTTGAACAAGTGAGCTAGTAATATCGCAACAACTATCTAGTTCTCATGGACCTACTCTAATAGTCGGAGAATTATCATGACATGTGATATGTGTAAATTACCTATGTATTTCCAAACCAAACATTGTTAGTTTTCGAGTACGTTTATTACGTTTTAATATGTTTTTATTTGTTTTTGTATAAATCAGGTGTTTGAGGTTGTATGAAAACATATCAATAATGATTAAATCGGATCAAGAACGGCGGAAGAACGGTGGGAAAACATACATGAGGCAATATTCAGAACAGCAGCCCACTGCCTAGGCGGTGAAACTCCAGAGAGGCGCCTAAATCTGCTTGAATCCCACTGCCTAGGCGGTGAAATTGCAGAGAGGTCCTGAATCCACAGTCTCCTCCACCGCTGCGGCAAAGATTGAACCGACATACCTACCGCCTAGGCAGTCACTCTGCACCAGATTTAGGATATTTTTAGGATATTTTTGCACCCTATTTCTTCTCCTCTCCTATCCATTTTTGGGACACCTCTATTAGAGTTAGGATATTTTAGAGAAAGATTTTGGGAGTGTTCAACCAATTCCAAAGGAGAAGAACAAGTTGCGAAGAAGGAGAAGTGATCCCGAAGCATTTTTAGCAGCAAATCTTCAGACTACGGCTAAGTTTCTTTCGTTTCTTCTTTATTTTCTTAACTTCGGTAGTTAGTTGAGCATGTTTAGCTCCATTTATCTTGTATAAACGATTATGGCCATGAGCTAAACCGATTTTGTCTAAGGATTAATATAATTTATGAAATTGTTGTTTGTTTGAGTTTGTGTTTCGTTAGCGGTTGTTCTTAGATATTTGATTGTGTTTGCCATGTTGTTATGTTTGTTATGATTGTTTAGATATAGTGAGAATACGGGGTTTGACACTCGGGAGAGGTAACCAAGCGCTTCTTGGGAGGCAACCCAAGGTAAAAAATAAGTTAAATCTGTCACAGCCAAATCCATTCGGAGGCGATATTTTCTCGCCTCCCAGGTACTTGTTCTAAACCCCATTCGTCGGCATGCTTTAATTTCCTATATGTTGAGATTGATGATTGGGCCGCTGAGAACACTGTCCGTTTTAAGTTCAGAAGTGATGTGTAGAATGTTTTAGTATATGTTTTAGTTGTAGTTTATGTTTTACTATTTTTACCTTGTGCGTGTTTGTTTAGGGTAGTTATTGTTATGTACTGAGTTTTGGCGTCATCTGAGCCTTTACCCGATGATGAGTCTGTCCCTTGATTGTTTATTGAGGTCAACCGTAAAGCTCATTCATATGTGTTTTGTGTGCTTAACGTATCGTTTTAGTAAAAATTATTGTAGATCCTAAATACATGAGCATTTAAACTCAATATAGCACTATCTGATTGATTTAAAAACGATTATCCTTCACTCAATTTCATGACAATAAGGATGTTGGTCTAGTAGAATACCCAAGAGGGGGAGTGAATTGGGTAATTAAAAATATATCAGAATAAAACTTAATAAATCAAATAATTAATTTTAAGCCTAAATTAATTATTATCTTTATAACACAGTGGAATAATATGATTAATCTAAGTGTACACCCAAACAACAAAAATAGCAAAATAATATTGTAGCACACAAAACATTTATACTAGTTCACCAAGCTACTCTTGACTAATCCAGTCCCTCAAGCTCCACGGAGGTCGAACCCACTAAAACCAAGATCCCTTTAAAGGTAGGAACTAAACCCACACACCGATTCTTTTACAAGCTCAGAATCAACATTTATAATTTCCTTTTCTCTGGCTAAGGAAAAACCTCTACTTTTTATAGGCTAAAGAATAACCTAAATTTTATAACACTCTCAAGAATCAAAACCTTACGAAAAAAAAACTCCAACTATCCTTTACACAGGTAAGGATGGAACCTTTATAAATCACTCACACTAATTCTATTCAGGAAGAATTAATACCTCAATCTCTTTATAGGAAGATATCTGAAACCCAACTACCCTTGATTAAATATCCCCAATGATATTTAACCCGTCACAACTCACCAATACAAAAATTGATAAGTAGTAAATCTCACTCAGAGCTTCTACTACCCCAGATAAATAAAAACTTAATTAATATCCCAACCAGTGATAGAAATATGTGAGATACATAAATCCGTTTTTAGCAAATAATATGGGTAGCAAATTGGAGCACGTAATCAGATTCAAGAAATTGTTTGAAAGAATATTTTCTTCAAAAATCAAAAATAATTTCTAAGATCAATTTTCAAAATATAAAACAATAAACAATAAACAATAAACACTATGAAATGATCTCACCCGGAATCCACAGAAATAATGATTAGAACAATATAGCTTCAAATCCGGTATCATAAAAAATAGATCGCAATTAATTATCATAATCACTCTCAGAATAGATCACAATAACGTAGAATACTAACTCTTATAAAAGCTCTCTCAAAATGATATAGAATGATTAACTCTCTTAGAATGATTCGCTTCTCTAATAAAATTCACAAGTTTATTTAAAGGAACATGTAATCAACATTTTAACAGCTAGTTTACAAGTGTCATGATAATCAAAAGCTCTTATAGACCGCTTATAACATAAGGACTTTATTTAGGTTTAATTTCACTTAATAACAACTTTCAAAACTCAATTAAACCCTAAAGTATTTCTCAATCAAAATGAATAAGTATAGAATACATTTTAAGTATCAAATTGAGAAACATTAATATTTAATGAACCATATTAAAAGGATTTAATTAATATATGAACCATATATTAAATATAGAGAATATCCCCAAAATCTCTCTTAAATCCTAACAAAAAACTATTACTTTTGGATTTAAACTCAGATCAAACAGTATCCTGAAACTACGCGTTCAGTCGACTAAAAGATACTAGAAGTAGCCCATGCAGTTCATCGGTCGACTCTTCGATTCAGAGAGTTTGTCATGCTTTCACTGGTCGACCTATCAGTCGACTCTTCGATTCAGAGAGTTCAGTTGTTTTCACTGGTCGACCTGTTAGTCGACCCTTCTGGATCTTTTCTCTAATCTCGTTTTTTACTCACTTTCTTTTACGATTTTTCCCCTTTATCCACTTTTATCTTTAAATAAGCTCCACTAATATTCTTATATTCTATTTTAGTCATTCAAAAATATTTCTTTTCAATTCATATAGGAGCAAATAATTACACTTAATCAAAACACACATAAAAGATAAAATTCATTTTGTGCCATGTGTGTGTTCCTAAATGGGATATTAAGAGTTAAGATTTACCTGGGTTGTTTTCCCTATTTTTTTGAATCTCTTAATGCTTCATCATCATCTTGATATCTTCATTTAGCATCCATTCAATTTGACATCTTCATTACTAGAACTTTAAATCACTGAAACACTTAATCAAACAATAGTTCCACCAAAACATCAATACTTAATTATTCATCAAAATCTTAGGATCAACAAAGAATTCTAGAACTTGATCTGGGGAAAATTCGAGGCAAAATCCTAGGTGAGGTAGTTCAGGAGATATGATTTAGGCAGTCATTTTGTTGCTTGAGCCTTTTAAGCTTACCTTGATAGATCATTAAACCTCGTTACCTTGTCAAAGCCTAATAGCCATTTCATTTTTGAACACATAAACTAATACCCTGGCCGATTGAACTTTTTCCAAACCTATATCGCTAAACCAAAGGCACAATGTGAGTGAATCAAGTTAGCATTCGTTATGCTACTTGACGTGAGCAGTTGGGTTTTGGGCGAGCTATTAATTGGTTTGATATTTAAATACTTGTTGTTTTTAATTCAAATTTTATGTACCCCTTAAATTGTACAAATCAAATAAGTTTAGGGGTGTGGTTGTTAAAAAAAAAATTATATATAAATATCGTTTATTTTCGTTTCCTTTTGACAAGTAAGTACGTCGGTCTTAATAGATTGTTCAAGGTTGTTTCCAATTTGACAATGGGGTTTCGAGTGTGAGTGTGCCAAATGATGTGCCTTGGGTAATGTTAAGTTAACAACGTTAACCCATTTTCTCTTCCAATTTACCCTTGGCCATTGTACGATGAGCGTTTGTGACACGCTCACGTATTGACTACTCGTAAGTGTACGAGGTCAAAGTTTTAGTATAATGTGATCTTTAAGATCAGGTATCGTGTCCACAGGGATTGGTTATCATTATTATCGAGTACCGTAATTGTCACAACCCGTCCCAGACACCCGTCATTCCGAGGTTGGCGTGACTACAACATGACATCACCAAAATCCCAAATAAACTAATGAAATAAACTATACATACACTTAATAATATAAACATCTATTATGGGGGACACGCCCGTCCCAAAATTTATGAACTGAAAGTATTTATCCATGAACCTTTTATAGATTCGCCTTTGACAGCTTCTATCGATCGCCTATATGACTCCATCACATAGCTCCACCTAGTGCCAGTAGGGGACCGACTCCTAGCTGTTGTACCTGCGAGTGTACTTCCTTCATAGTAAAACATTTTTAAATAATTACGCATTCTAAATATCACCATAATTAAATATGAATCAAGCATAAGTATATAAGCAGTGAAAATTAAGCGATATAGATAAGTTCCATCTAGTATAAAATCATACCGATCACCATAATAAATAATAAATCATCCAATATAAGTAAAATACCAAATCTCAAACACACCACTCTACCACAACACACACACTGGCTAGCCATAGTGATCATTTTAACCTCACGATCGGGAGTTGCAACGATACCGTAACATCCATAGGAATGCCTTCCTACGAAATATCTACACCCCTTTTGGGGAGAAATATAATCCACACCCCTTGCGGGGAGAAACATCCACATCCCATGGGAAGAATCCACACCCCTTTTGGGGGTAAAAATAATCCACACCCCTTTCGGGGAGAACAACTAAGGTATCGTTAAAATCATTAGTATAGTTAAAAATCCACATCCTTTACGGGAAGAAATATATTTTCATACTGTATCGTCAAATTAATAACATCATCAGCTCACACATTCATCTCTATTTTCCAAAATCGACTTTTTAGTCCAAAAATCATATTTTCCACTTTCGTTTGAAGACCGTCTAATTTCAACAAAAACCCTTTTTTGTTTACCTTTATTTTTAGAAAATAAGATATTTTCCATTCTCTTTTTAAAAACCACCAAATTGCAAAAAAATCCATTGCCCTCAACTCACCCCAAAATCCAGCGAAAATTATTTTAAATCTATCTTTTCAGAAACCAACACAATTCCCCAAGAATTCATTCTACCAACCTACCCCAAAACCTGCTTGATCCATATCATTTATAAAATGATACAGTTTCAGTAATCACACATTTCGTCATATATATATACATAGAAAAATAATTTGGTAAGAAGACAGTACACTCACCTGGCTATCCGTTCTGAACAGTTTTTAATGACTATCTTCTACCGATGTCCCAGTGCCTGCGAACCTAATAGTGACATGGCCTAAATTAATATTTTATGTAAAATAACCAAAACATGCAATACAGACCCTAAATTCCGTAATTTCCCCTGTACTCACTTTTTATTATGAAAAATTGTTATTCGGTAAATTTCGTTTCGTTAATAATTGCTATACGCATTTGTTAATATGGACGGTGACGAAATTATCAGAATTAACGATTCCAAATTATAATCCCGTTTGCTAATAATTCAATTTAACAATAATGGTAATCGATTTAGATTTTTACCTGCTTCGAAACGTTCGTCGGCCGCGAGATGAATTTTGGATTATTTTGGGGTGGTTTGTGTATTTTTCCTTATTATTTTTATTTTATTTTTTTTCCTTCTTATTTCTTCCTTTCTCCCGCTTTCTTTTTCCTTGCTTCTGTTTTGTGTTTCTATTTTCCTTTCAGACGACACATACCCGCAACACACCACCGGAGGAGCCACCCACACACACCACCAAAAAAACCCATCTCTCCGGCGACCAAAAACACACACACAACCTATACCCAAAACACCTACACACAACGAAAATACCGTCGCTGACGAACTCTCTCTCTCTCTAACTCTCCACTGCCGGCGAACGCTCAATTTACACACACCCTCAACAAAAGCCACACCATCGGCGATCTAATACACACACCAAACCTGCACACCCAGTCGACAGAAAAAGTAGAGCACCCAATCCATACCTAACTCGCCGGAAAGAAACGAACACCACGCACCCACATCAACATGCCGAACGACGGGGACACACATGTACATACACCGAATCACGCACATAACCACACGCGGGAACATCACCGGCAACAGAACAGGGTCATTCACACGCCACCGACGAGTTTTCTCTCTCTAACCCATTACCGACGATGCCTCGCCGGAGTGAACGACCGCATCGTCGCATGGACGGACAGCACACATACCTCATACACACAATGAAACACACACCTATATACATACAGTAGCACACCCCCCACTTATCGTCTGGACAGTGACGATCGGCCGACTACCGAACCAAGGACAACCGGAACCCACACCGGGCAACCCCTCTCTCTCTTTCCTTCTCGATTCTTCTCCCGTTTTCTCTATATTTCTGCATGTATATATATATGTGTGTGTGTGTGTGTGTGTGTGTGTGTGTGTATACATGTCCTAGAAGCCGGCACCTGGCCTTTCTCCTCACCACCGTTTGCCACCGCTTCTCTCTCTAAACATATAAAGTGTATAATTGCACTTAAGCCCCCTTTATTTTATTTAAACATCAAGTTTTATTTGAATGTTCTAAAAATTTGCAATTTGGTCCCCTAACTTTTAAATCACATCTTAAATTTTGAAATCTGCCCTGCTATTTTCGAAATATTATAAAAATGCAACTAAAATTATTTGTATTTTTAAAAATCGGGGTCTCACAACTTTTCCCTCCTAAATGAAATTTTGTCCCAAAATTTTCGTCAACTCCATAGGGATTTTATTATTATTATTATTATTATTATTATTATTATTATTATTATTATTATTATTATTATTATTATTATTATTATTATTATTATTATTATTATTATTTTTCTAACATAATAATACGTCAGACGCGCACCACATAATTATGTTAGTCCCACTTCATTTTAGAATAATTAGTCTCTATGCAGGGTCTCATAATTGCGAATCACCCATAAGTTTGTAATCGTCAAATCATTTCTCCATATTGCAACAATTCTATTTGTCGTGGGTTACATTGTATCCAATAACCAACCAACGGGGTGCACTTGGTCAATCACACCTAACACAGACAACCAACTATCAAAGAATCAATTTTCAGTAGGTCCGCGACTTCAATAATTTTCTCACAGCTAACCTTTATCCATCTTGTCTAACTGTTCTAGGCAACCAGTTCACAGCAATATCCCCATTAAATATTTTAACGATACCTGCAACTACTTTCTTAAGCAATCGCTAACCCAAATCCCACGTGAACTGGCCCGTGGGGCTAATAATCATTGATCACACTAATCACATCAAAATTTTCAATATTCTTGAAAACGACTTATAATTAGTATCACAATCTAACGTTAACTAATTTCTTTTTTTTTTTTTTTTTTTTTTTTTTTTATATATATATATATATTTTTCTCCATACGCCAAAGCCATATAGATACGTTTCAAATTTCGTTGAAATCATCTAAATACTTCTCAAAACACATAGATACTACCCCACCCACAACACTCCGTCTCAAAATACATCAAGCGGGTTATCTATAAGAATTCTCTTCATGTCTCCATATTTAATTAAGTCCCTAACAAAGCCACGCACTTTAATTATATTTCAGTCTGCCCATTCATGCTTCAAACACATATAAATATGAGTCAAAGTACCTAACTATGTCTCAGCTACAAAATTTTCAATATTTCACAAAAGTTATTCGGAATAATTCAAATTATCCTATCTTTATGAGATCTCAATGTCCTCACATGCGGACTTCGCCTAATAATTAATAGTAAATTAATACATCTAATCGAGTTTCCCTTTTTTTTTTTCCTAAAAAAAATAACCACACCAGCTGTCTCCAATTTTCGATAATTTTCCGTTTTCGTATCTCGGCTCAATTTATTTGACTGAAGTCATACATCCTTTCCATACAACGCTTTATATGGTACCACTTTGATTACTGAAAAGGTGTCAACTTCCAATTCCCAAAAATTTCGAATCACCGATCAATCGAATTTAATAGTTTATCGACATATGCTAGATTTTAATCTAGGAGCCCCCTAATCTTTATCAAACGTATAATCCAACTAATCCTTACTTTTGATAAAAAATAAAATAAAATAATAATAATTATTTTATCCTACCTTTATTTGACATTTGCGTGAAACTGGTGCTTCATGCAATCGAACAATCCAGTCAATATACTGGGCGTACACATCAAGAAAACATTCCTTGAACTACTCTCCCCTTTCTTTTCTGGAATAAGTCAAAGCTACAATAATCCACTTAGATATTTCTATTCAACCTTAACTTTACTACCAACCAAATCACCTAACACAAATGTTGTGCTGTCCCATTTCCATTCTAATCTACTAATAATACTCACACAATCTCAATAGTTTAGTATTATCCGGGTATTGAGTATATTGTTCTATGCACCTCTTTTAAGGTTTCTTCCATCAATTTGCATTATTAAAACTACACATTTTATTTCCATTCCTCAAAACTTCGTCATCATTTTTGACACGCTAGTCAGCTCTACAGTAAATTCCTACTGCATCGGTAAGCCTTATTAACTGGACATCCAACTACTGCATTTCTACAATACAATCAATCAATGCCGATTTCAAAATCAAACTTTCAAACAACGTTTCCATCTGACCAACCCCCCATAAATCTTACAAGGGTCTCAACTCAATCCATAAGTTAATATGAACAATCACCTTACTGATTTCCGACCCAAAGCATCCGCTATAGTGCTGGCCCTTCCTGAATAATAATGAATGGTACAATTGTAATCTTTGATCAATTTTATTCAACATCTCAACCTCAGATTTTGCTCTCGACTAAACAACTATTATTGAGTCTAGTGGTCGGTGCATATCCCACAAATTTCATCTTACAGATAATGTTACTAAAATGTCAAAGCAACTACAATTGCTGCTAACTCCAAAAGTTTCGAGTTCCAGTTACACTTTTCGGCCTTTCGCATCAAACCATAGCTTTAACTTCCTTTGAATTTACATAAATAGTATTTCTCAAGACCACATGTCCCGAATTTACTACTCGATCCTACCAAAACTCACCTCTATTGTACTTGACATGCAATTGCTTTTCTTGCAGGATCAACAATACAATCTAGAGATATCCTACATGCTGTTCTCTACTCTCGACCGGATCACCGTTTTCACCACGTCACAGTCCCTAACCTCCAACTGGTAATATCCTATTCAAAATCTAACACCCTGATCCTTCGCAGTTGATTAATCAAACAATCAATTCTAACCAATGAGTTACTAATAACACCAGGTCTTTATGAGGATAAACATCAGGTCCAAGTAAATCATATGTTAACAGTCTAATCTATTGTAATGACCCAGTTTCCTAGGGCCGACACATGATTTCTCCTGCACACAGCTTCTCCCACAGAGACTCTCTATACCTAAAACTAACTCACTCTAATTCCCAACTCTCAGTAACAATTTAATTTTTTTTTTTTTTTTTTTTTAACAACGGAAAGTATGAAATGCAACTAAGTACAATCACTCTTCTACTTAAAATTGATTCACTCATTTTTCTATTCAACGGCGTCCACCTTTAAAGTCCCAAAGCTATAACTAAAATCCCAAGTTCCCATATTTTATCAACACGATTATATTTAGCCAACTATCAATTTGACTATGGTGATGATTTCATCTTTCCCAAAAAGACAAACTTAATTCATCCCGGATTTGGAAAGTAATTTTTCTTTGAAACAAACCACCGACAACTTCATATTACTCCTACGGAAAGGACTAAATTTATGCATACCTACTATCGTCACGAACCCACAACTCTTGGCAACTTCCTACATATCATTTTCTATTACGTTTATCATATTTACTAGTTCCTTAACTTGTTGTTCTGCCTACCAACCTAGAGTGTATTACCACATTAAATGCTTGTTTACTATCGCCACAGTTTTCTCACGTTCAAAATTTCAACTAATACGAATTCTCCTCTTATTTTCATAATCTGACTTAAATGTATTTTGCTATACTATCTAGTAATTTAACAACTACATATTAAGTGCTACGAATAGTCCTCAACGTCAAGTAATATGGTTATTCCCCAGTTATAAATCACATATTCCCAACTACTACTATTCTCGTAATTGTGATCCTCCCAGTACCACTACCAACAACACAGTATCGTTCGAATTCCACCGACGGTTAATATCACCATTTTGTCACATCACAACTTACCAATGAGTCAATCAACCAAGTACGATGCCAATGCACTAACTACTGTAACACTTACGTACTAAACTCACCTATCAACACCCTATCTCATGTCCCCTACTGAATAGACTACTAGCACGTCTTCCTATCTCATGGTCCTCTACTGACACAACAACTGACAAGTCTACAGAACCTATAACCTAGGCTTTGATACCAAAATTGTCACAACCCGTCCCGGACACCTGTCATCCCGAGGCTAGCGTGACTACAACATGACATCACCAAAATCCCAAATAAACTAATGAAATAAACTATACATACACTTAATAATATAAACATCTATTATGAGGGACACGCCTGTCCCGAAATTTATGCACCGAAAGTATTTATCCATGAACCTTTTATAGGTTCGCCTTTGACAGCTTCTATCGATCGCCTATATGACTCCATCACATAACTCTACCTAGTGCCAGTAGAGGACCGACTCCTAGTTGTTGTACCTGCGAGTGTACTGCCTTCTTAGTAAAACATTTTTAAAATAATGACACATTCTAAATATCACCATAATTAAATATGAATCAAACATAAGTATATAAGTAGTGAAAATTAAGTAATATAGATAAGTTTCATCTAGTATAAAATCATACTGATCACCATAATAAATAATAAATCATCCAATATAAGTAAAATACCACATCTCAAACACACCACTCCACCACAACACACATACTGGTTAGCCATAGTGATCGTTTTAACCTCACAATCGGGAGTTGTAATGGTACCGTAACATCCGTAGGAATGCCTTCCTACGAAATATCTACACCCTTTCTAGGGAGAAATATAATCCACACCCCTTGCGGGGAGAAACATCCACATCCGATGGGAAGAATCCACACCCCTTTTGGGGAGAAAAATAATCCATACCCCTTTCAGGGAGAACAACTAAGGTATCGTCAAAATCATTAGTATAGTTAAAAATCCACATCCCTTACGGGAAGAAATACATTTTCATACCGTATCGTCAAATTAATAATATCATCAGCTCACACATTCATCTCTATTTTCCAAAATTGACTTTTTAGTCCAAAAATCATATTTTCCACTTTCGTTTGAAGACCGTCTAATTTCAACAAAAACCCTTTTTTGTTTACCTTTATTTTTAGAAAATCAGATATTTTCCATTCTCTTTTTAAAAACCACCAAATTGCACAAAAATCCATTGCCCTCAACTCACCCCAAAGTCCAACGAAAATTATTTTAAATCTATCTTTTTAGAAATCAGCATAATTCCCCAAGAATTCATTCTACCAACCCACCCCAAAACCTGTTTGATCTATATCATTTATAAAATGGTACAGTTTCAGTAATCACACATTTTGTCATATATATATACATAGACAAATAATTTGGTAAGAAGACAGTAAACTCACCTGGCTATCCGTTCCGAACAGTTTTTACTGACTATCTTCTACCGATATCCTAGTGCCTGCGAACCTAATAGTGACATGACCTAAATTAATATTTTATGTAAAATAACCGAATCATGTAATACAGACCCTAAATTTCGTAATTTCCCCTGTACTCACTTTTTATTATGAAAAATTGTTATTCGGTAAATTTCGTTTCGTTAATAATTGCTATATGCATTTATTAATATGGACGGTGACGAAATTATCAGAATTAACGATTCCAAATTATAATCCCGTTTGCTAATAATTCAATTTAACAACAATAGTAATCGTTTTAGATTTTTACCTACTCCGAAACGTCCATCGGCTGCAAGATGAATTTTGGATTATTTTGGGGTGGTTTGTGTATTTTTCCTTATTATTTTTTTTTTTATTTTTTTTCCTTCTTCCTTCTTCTTCCTTCTTCCTTTCTCCCACTTCTTTTTCCTTGCTTCTGTTTTGTGTTTCTGTTTTCCTTCCAGACGACACATACCCACAGCACACCACCGAAGGAGTCACCCACTCACACCACCAAAAAGGCCCATCCTTCTGGCGACCAAAAACACACACACAACCTATACCCAGAACACCTACACACAACGAAAATACCGTCGCCGACGAACTCTCTCTCTCTCTAACTCTCCACTGCCGGCGACACTCAATTCAAACACACCCTCAACAAAACCCACACTATCGGCGATCTAATACACACACCAAACCTGCACACCCAGTAGACAGAAAAAGTAGAGCACCTAATCCATACCTAACTCGCTGGAAAGAAACGAACACCACGCACCCATGTCAACATGCCGAACGACGGGGACACACATGTACATACACCGAATCACGCACATAACCACACGCGGGAACATCACCGGCAACAGAACAGGGTCATTCACATGCCACCGACGAGTTTTCTCTCTCTAACCCATTGCCGGCGATGCCTCGCCGGAGTGAACGACCGCATCGTCGCATGGACGGACATCACACATACCTCAAACACACAATGAAACACACACCTATATACATACAGTAGCACACCCCCCACTTACCGTCTGGACAGTGACGATCGGCCGACCACCGAACCACGGACAACCGGAACCGACACCGGCCAACCCCTCTCTCTCTTTCCTTCTCGATTCTTCTCCCGTTTTCTTTATATTTTTGCATGTATATATATATGTGTGTGTGTGTGTATGTGTGTGTGTGTGTGTGTGTGTGTGTGTGTATACATATCCTAGAAGACGGCCACCTGGACTTTCTCCTCACCACCGTTTGCCACCGCTTTTCTCTCTAAACATATAAAGTGTATAATTGCACTTAAGCCCCCTTTATTTTAGTTAAACATCAAGTTTTATTTTAATGTTCTAAACATTTGCAATTTGGTCCCCTAACTTTTAAATCATATCTTAAATTTTGAAATCCGCCCCGCTATTTTCGAAATATTATAAAAATGCAACTAAAATTATTTGTATTTTAAAAAATCGGGTTCTCACAGTAATTGTCATGACCTAACTTTATTTAGGCTAAAAAGAATGGTTTTATATTAATTAATACTAATGCTAGTATAACCTAATTTAATCTCTACTAATTATACTAATACGAGATGGTTAGGGGAGGAATTATCTAGGGATTAACTTTATTTATTTAAACGCATTTGATTTCGTTTAGTTTACAATAATGGTGTTCGACCTATTCGACAATCTCAGTTCGTAAACTTCCCCGCCACCTCTCTCGAGTGTAAGACAAGAGAATACGTGACTTCGTGTAAATGAAGAAGTCCCCCTCAACATCTTAACAACCCTATGTTGTGTGAGTCTTGCCCCAATGTCATTGATTGCACATAATCCAACTCCCTCATGGGTTATTGGATCGTTACGTTGTGTTTACCCTGTTGATAATCTCAATTCACAACTACCCCGCCACCTCTCCTGAGTGTAAGACGAGGGAATACACGAATTCGTGTCAACGAAAAAGTCCCCCTCAATGTCTTAACAACCCTAGGTCACGTGAGTCTTGCCCCAACGTCATCGATTGCCCACAATCCAACTCCCTCCCGGGTTATTGGATCATCGCGTTGGTTTACCTTAGTTCGGATCCGGGGTTACCTCTTTCGAGTGTCAAATCCCAAATTCTTGATATATCTATCTAAGCATAATAAACAAATAATATGGAAAACACAATCAAAATAGCGAAGAACAATCATTAAAAAAACAAAAGCTCAAACAAATAATATTTTCATAAATAATATTAATCCTATAGATAATCCACATTTAACTCATGGTCATAGGCATTTATATATTGAAAATCGACTTAAACATGCTCAGACAATTATTGAAGTTAAGAAATAAAAAGAGAAACGGATGAACATAGTCGATATCTGAAGATTAGCTGCTAAAACCGTCCACCGATTGCTTATCCTTCTCCGCGTGGTAATCTTCTCATTCGGATTTGTTTGAGCACTCCCCATACTCTTTCTCTATTCTAAACTAAGCCCTAAGGGATCTAATAGCCAGAGGTCTTTAAAGGAGATGAGAGGAGAGGGGATTAAATAAAGAAATATCCCAAAAAAGTATCTCATCTATGTACAGGTTACCGCCGCGACGGTAGGATTCACCGCCGCAGTGGTGGAGTATGTCGGTTAAGTGATCACTGCAGCGGTGGAGACAACGGTGGAATTGGTGACCATCCTGCAGTTTCACTACCGCGGCGGTGGATTTCACTACTGCGACGGTGGATGTCCAGCAAGATTGGCCCTCTTTGTATTTTCACTGCTGCGGCGGAGGTCTGACGCCGCGGTGGTGGGCTTCTTTTTAGAATATTACCTCCTTGCTCGTTTTTCTACCGTTATTCGACCGTTCTTGGTTCGATCTGATCGTTTACGCTCCGCCGCTTTTGTACTTTTTCACCCCAAAAACCTAATTTATACAAAAAGAATAAAAACTAATTAAAACATAATCAAAATGCTATAAAAAATATTTTAAAACTAACAAAATCGGTTTGGAAATATATAGGTAGATCACACCTATCAGCCATTTTTCCTAAACCGAATCAAGTCCTAATGATCTTTTTGAATCTTCGAGCCTACATTAGTGGAGAAAGAAACCCAGGTCAGGCATATGGATTTCCTATACCTTAATGGTTTAAGTCATGAACTTTATTGAGGGATACTCCCATATAATCAACGGATAGTTGTATATTTGAGTTTAATCACACACACACTGATAGGATCTAGAATGACGCTTACTATTACTGAACGTTGAAATTCTAGTACACCACATGGTGTGAGTCTTGCTTGAACTTGATAGGATTGGGGGCCGATAAGGGAAAAATCGTTTAGCCGGTAGATGATACTCAAAACTTGCACATTTTTGTTTAAGTGTTTTTAGTTATTATTTCATAATTAGTTTTTATATTTTCTTGTATTGTGTGGGTGTTTTGCTCGAGGACTAGCAAAATTCCAAGTTTGGGGGTATTTGATAGGTGTAAATTGCCTATCTATTTCCAAACCGAATATTCTTAGTTTTTGAGTACGTTTATTACATTTTAATATGTTTTTATGTGTTTTTGTATAAATCAGGTGTTTGAGGTGGAAACATATGAAAATGGATCAATAACGATGCAATCGGATCAAGAACGATAGAAGAATGGTGGGAAAACATGCACAGAGGCAATATTCAGAACAACAGCCCACCACCTAGGCAGTGAAACTACAAAGAGGTGCCTAAATATACTAGAATCCCACTGCCTAGGTGGTAAAACTACAGAGAGGTCCTGAGTTTACCACCTCCTCCACTGCTGCGGTGAAGATCAAACCGACATACCCACCGCTTAGGCAATCACTCTGCACCAGATTTATGATATTTTTAGGATCTTTTTGCACCCTATTTCTTCTCTTCTCCTCTCCATTTTTGGGACACCTCCATTATAGTTAGGATATTTTAGAGAGAGGTTTTGGGAGTATTCAACCAATTCCAAAGGAGAAGAACACGTTGCGAAGAAGGAGAAGTGATCCCGAAGTGTTTTTAGCGGCAAATCTTCGGACTACGGCTAAGTTTCTTTTGTTTCTTATTTGTTTTATTAACTTTGGTAGTTAGTTGATCATGTTTAGATCCTTTTATCTTGTGCAAACGATTATGGCCATGAGCTAAACGGATTTTGTCTAGGGATTAATATAATTTATGAAATTGTTGTTTGTTTGAGTTTGTGTTTCGATAGCGGTTGTTCTTCAATGTTTGATTGTGTTTGTAGTGTTATTATGTTTATTATGATTGTTTATAAATAGTGAGAATACAGGGTTTGACACTCGAGAGAGATAACCCTAGATTCGGACTAGGGTAAACACATTGCGGCAATCCAATAACCTAGGAGGGAGTTAGAAAGTGTGCAATCAATGATGTTGGGCCGAGACTCACACGACCTAGGATTGTTAAGATGTTGAGGAGGACTTATTCGTTGACATGAAGTCACGTATTCCCTCGTCTTACACTCGAGACAGGTGGCGAGTGAGTTTACGAACTGAGATTGTCGGATAAGTGGAACGCCGTTAACGTAAACTAAAATGAGACCAAACACATTTTTGTAAACAAAGTTAATCCCTAGGAAATATTTTCCCTAAACATCTCATATTAGTATTAGTATAGTTTAATTAGTATTTTAGTATTAGTAATTATTAATTATAAACACATTTTTAGCGCCTAGATAAAATTAGGTTATGATAATCGCGGTAATCGATAATAATCTCAAACAATCCCTGCGGACACGATACCCTTACTCTTCCTACCTATACTAAAACTTGACCTGTATACTTGAGATGAAAGTAGTGACGTATTTACGCGCTACTAGTATGCTTCCTCACTATAAGCTACTCTTATGAATTCGAATATGAGTGCCATACCAAAAAAAATGGTAATCCCAAATCCTGAAGCATCCGAGCGAATTGAGAAATAGGTTAAAGTATACTCTAAAATGAATGTACTACTAACCAAAAAACTTAAACAAATGGAAAATAAACTAAAAGAGGTGAACAAGGGCGAATCAGCTGTCGAACCGTACATAGGGTTGTCGTCTGTTCCCGAGGTCAAGTTTCCTAAGAATTTCACGATGCCAAATGTGACTAAGTAAGAAAATCTAAAGACATTCCTTAATGTTGTCAAGGTCTTTTGTGACCAATACAAATATAATTGCGAGATGTCGCTTGAGAAGATCTAATTTTGAACACTAATCAAGAAAAATGGGAAAAAATTTCGGGAGTACACCGTCTAATGAAATGATAAAGCCACACAAGTAGTCCCTTCCATGAAAGAATCTGAAATGGTGCAAATGTTTGTACAAACTCAGCCACATTCGTACTATGAGCCCCTCCTCAATATATTGGGAGGGCCATTCTCTGATGTAATACTTTGGGGAGAGTATGTAGAAAAATGAATCAGAATAGGTAGAATTCAAAACCTGTATGAGAGTGAAATCGAAAAAGTTTAATCCTCCCAAAAATAAAAAACTAGAAGTGGTAATAATTGCCCACAACCTAAGAAATCTGCTAAACATCAGACCCCAATATATTCATCAATAGTCAAACCCCACTAAATGCTAAAATTTCCCTACCCAGAACTAGGGATTACCTAGGTTTGCTCATTTCAAAACTCCGGCATATACTCCTTATCCATATGTCACCACCTACAGAGCTCCTATACCACTTCTTCCAAATTCTTTCAATCCAACTCAAAATCGCCAAGGGATTATTCTACTTCACAAAGAAAAGAGATAGTACACCTCTCTACCAATAGCACTCTCTCGAATCTTTGAGGAGTACTTGAAGAGAAAAATGCTCGAACAAATTCCACCAAATCAAATAAACCCACAAAACTCAAGTGTTGGCCTAGTGAGCTACCCAAGAGGGGGGTTGAATTGGATAGTATTAAAAATTATCAGATAATAACACTTCAAAATTCAAACAATTAATTTTATCCTAAAATTAATTATTATCTTTATAGCAGTGGATATATGTTATCAACTAGGTGCATACCCAAATAACATAAAATAAATAATATAAAGAAACAAAGTAGAACACCATGATATATCTTGGTTCACCAAGCTACTCTTGGCTAATTCAGTCCTCCGAGCCCCACGAAGATTTGCACCCACTAAACTCAAGATTTCTTTACAGGTAGGAACCAAACCCTTACAATGATTATTTTCATAGGCTTAGAATCAACCTTTACGATTCCTTTTCACAGGCTGAGGAAAAACCTCTATCTTTTTATCAGGCGAAAGATTAACCTAATTCTATTATAGGGCGAACCACGACCTAATTCTTTTTATACCTTAGGCTCAAGAATTAAACCTCACAATCACTCCAAGTATTCTTTTCCCAAGTAAGGATGGAACTTTTATAATTCACTCACAATTAATCCTAATTAGGAAGAATCACACCTAAGCTATTTTCAAGGAAAAAGAGTAACCTAATCTTTTTGTACTTAGGTAAAGATCAAACCTCAATCTCTTTATAGGAAGAGATCGAAATCTAAAGCTACCCCTGATTAGATATTCCCAATAATATCTAATCCACACACAACTTACTAATTACAGAATTGATAAACTTTTTCCTACTCAGAACTTCTACCACCTCAGATTAATTAATACTCAATTAATGTCCTGATACTAGTGATAGAAATAAAGTGAGGAAACAAAATCTTATTATAATAAAGAATACGGGTAGCACAATTAAGCACATAATCAGATTAACACACAAATTATTTTTAAAAGATTTTTATGCTTTTAAAGTTAAAAAATAATTTCTCAAAATGATCAATTCACAAAGTAAGTAATAATAATCAAATACTCAATTAAAGAATAAGCTTGGAATGGTCTCACCAGGAAAACACCAAACAGATTGCACGTAGTATCGCAAGATAACTTAGATCGCTGACGCTAACTCAAATAATGCTTTAACTCAACAACTTCTCAATAATCGATCTCACAATTGATCATTCAAAATAATATCAGAATGATCTCTTGGAAACGTTTAGGAACATGATAGTTCTTGACATTGTGTATTTCTTATGTGAAATCCGCAAGTCTCTTTTAATAGCCCTCAAACTAGATCACCAACAACTAGTTTTCAAATGTTATGTCAATAAATGACACATATGGACCTCATATATTGTATAGATTTATAATGACTATATTTAACCAACAATATAACTTCTAAAGCTCTCAATTTAGTCCCTAAAATAATTTGATCTTAATCAATGAAAGTATAGAAAGAATTATATTTAAGTATATGGACTAAATAGTAAGGTAAAAATAAAATCCCTTAAATCTCTCCCATATCTTTGACCCAAAATATTCTCCACCAAATAGCAATAATTAAACTCAAAATTTGCAGGTTTAAAAACGCATTTAAGTAAATGAAGTTAATCGCTAGATAATCTTTTTCCCTAAACATCTCATATTAGTAGTATAGTATAATTAGTAAATTAGTATTAGTGTATTGTTAATTATAAACACATTTTTTATCGCCTAGATAAAATTAGGTTATGATAATTATGGTACTTGACAATAATCTCTACCAATCCCTGTGGACACGACAACCCTAAATCTCCTAATCTATACTAAAACTTGACCCGTACATTTGTGGTGAAAGTGACAATGTAATATTGTGCTACCAAGTTTTTGGCGCTGTTGTCGAGGATTGTGTTCTAGATTATTGTTGATATTGTGGGTAAATGACCTGATTTTAATTTAGGCATTTTTTTTCTGTATAATTTTTTGTTTGTAGTTTTGTTTTTATTTGTTACGCAGGGTACTTGGAGATGTTATATCATCAAGTATTGATGCAATTCTTTCAACGAGATTCCGAGCCATTTTATTGTGCTTAGGATCCTCACAACAAGCTTCTATTCTGATTTTTGAATCATGGGTTCCCGAGGGAATGTCAACTCCTGAATTTTCTCGACAGGTTATCAACTGCAACCAAAATATGGGTGGAAGGAGGAAATGGTACCTCCTCTTTCTATGACCTAACCGCGGATGAATCCATTTGGTCGTTGGAGAAACTGGCGACCTATGATTATTACTGTTGGAATTATTCACTAAGTCACCAAAGCTTGGGGGATTGTTCCAACACTACGTCACCATGGATTGACACTCCGGTTCAAGATGAGGAGTCTTCCCCTGCCTTAGAAGACGAGTTCACTATAGTGATGGGGAAAACTTAGATATTCTTGAGGGATACGAATGCCCAGATCAACGAGCATGAAGATCATCTTGATTATATTAAGATGGTCTGCACTAACATTGATGCGACTATAACATCTCTACAGATGCAAATCAATAATCTAATCTGCTACGTTGAGGCAAAGTTAGATACGGTGGCACTGAGAGACGAGCATGCCATATCATGTGCTAGCGAAGCCGATCATGCTAAGAAAGAGAGAACCTAAGTGTGGAATGGCGATAAAGATTCACATATTAATCATTGTAAGTTTTTACCATTTGAATTCCAATTGGTGATGCCGCACTCGATCTAAGACGATCGTATCTACGAGGATCCGATATGGTTCACCTACCCTACCCCATTTATAGCCTAGTATATTTATGCCCCCCAAGCACATGAGGTAGATCAGAATCGAGTTGAAAGCTCAAGCCGAATAGAGCCATATCTCGCCAGTCTTGAGGGCGTATTAAATCAAGACCCGTATGTGGTATTGTATGACATGTACTATAGGTGGAAACTATTCTTTGATGATCACTTCTTCGTGTCAGGATGAAGACCTTAAATCAACCGCTACTTGGGAAGCAACCCAAGTAAAAAATAAGTTAAATCCGTCACAACTGACTTGATTCTGAGGTGAGATTCTCTCGCCTCCCAGGTATGTGTTCTAAACCCCCGTCTTCGTTATCATGCTATATACTGTCATTGGAATTGCTAATGGTTCATTTTGGACATTACCCGTTTTAAGTCGGGGGTGATGTGTAGTATGTTTAGTGTTTGTTTTAGTTGTAGTTTATGTTATTTTGTTTTTATTGTGTGCATATTTGTTTAGGTTAGTTATAGTTATGCGCTGATTATTTATTGAGGTCGGGCGTAAGGCTCATTCATGTGTGTTCTGTGTGCTTGACGTATCGTTTTAGTAAACATTATTGTAGATCCTAAATGCACGAGCACGTAAACTCAATGTATATCTGTCTAATTGATTTGAAAACAATTATTTGTCACCCAAATTCATGACAATAGGGATTTTAGAACCTGATTTGGGGGAAATTCAAGGCAAAATCCTAGGCGAGGTAGTTCGGGAGATATGGTTTAGGCATTCATTTGATTGCTTAAGCCTTTGAAGCTTACCTTGTAAAATGTTTATCCATCGTTACCCTGTCGAAGCCTAAATGCTATTTCAATTCTGAACACATAATAAATACCCTGGCCAATCAAACTTGTCCAAACCTTTATCGCTAAACCGAAAGTACAATTTGAGTGAATCAAGTTAGTGTATGGCGGAGGATTTCGATCCTCGCATATTGACTACTCGCAAGTGTACGAGGTCAAAGTTTTACTATAGTGTGATCGTGAAAGATCGGGTTATTGTATCCACAGGGATTGGTGTCGTTACTATCGAGTATCGCGTTTGTCATGACCTAACTTTATCTAGGCGACCAAAAATGTAAATAATTAATTAAACTAAACTAATATAACCTAAATTAACTATGCTAATATACTAGTACATTTTAGGGGAAAGAATTGCCTAGGAATTAACGTGTTTACAAATACGTGTTCGATCTTGATTTACTCACATTTCCGGTGTTCGACCTATTTGACAATCTCGGTTCGTAAACTCTACCGCCCCCTCTCCCGAGTGTAAGGCGGGAGAATACATGACTTCGAGTCAATGAAGAAGTCCCCCTCAATGTCTTAATGACCCTTGGTCACGTGAGTCTCGCCCAACGTCATTGATTGCACACAATCCAACTCTCGACTAGGTAATTGGATCGTCGTGTTGTGTTTACCCTATCGACAATCTTGGTTCTAAAACTCCACCGCCATCTCTCCCGAGTATAAGACGGGTGAATAGATAACTTTGAGTCAAAAAATAAGTCCCCCTTAATGTCTTAACGACCCTAGATCACATGAGTCTTGCCCCAACGTCATCGATTGTCCACAATCCTAACCCCAACCAGGTTATTGGATCGTGGTGTTTGTTTACCCCAATCCGAATCCGGGGTTTGTCATACCCCATATTCTCCATTTATCTATCTAAGCATGATAAACAAACAATATGATAAACATAATCAAACTACGAAGAACAAACATAAATGCAACACTGAAATCATCCGAACACATATTTATAAATTTATTGTTAATCCCTATACAATCCATGTTTAACTACGGCTATAACCGCATTTACAAATAAAGAACGAGCTAAACATGTTCACAATATCCTAAGTTAAAGAAATAAGGGAAGAAATCGAAGAACTTAGCCGCGTCCGAAGATTTGTCGCTAAGAACTGTTCAATGATTGCTTCGCCGTCTTCTTCCACTTCGAGATGTGAGTTCTCCCCTCTAAAACTCTTAAATTTAACCCTAAGTATAGCCCGAGGGGTTCTAATGGCCGGAGAGAGCGAAAATAATGGAAGAAATGGGATATATATAGCCAAAATATCTCAAAATATCTAATAAATATCTTCAGTCTGTGTAGAGGTCACCACCTAGAAGGTGGGTATGTCGGTTGGTTGATCGTCGCGGCAGTGAAGACAACGGTGGATTAGGATGACATTCTGTAGTTTCACCACCTAGGCGGTGACTGTCCAACAAGAATAGGTCAGTCTCTGCATCTTTACCGCCACGACAATGGGTTTCTTTCACAATTTTGCCTCCGAGCTTATTTTTCCACCGTTCTTCGACCGTTTTTTGTTCCATCTCATCATTTTCGCTCCAATTTCATACCTTTTTGCCCCACACACCTGTTTTAATACAAAAAGTATAAAAACTAATTAAAACATAATAAAATACTATTTAAACGCTTGAAAACTAACTTAATTCGGTTTGGAAATATATAGATAGATCACACATATCAGTTAGCAATTGCAAATGCTACTTAAAGTGAGTGGTTGGGTTTAGGACAAACTTTAATTGGTTCGGTATTTGAGTACTCACTTGTCATTTTTCTTTCGTTTAAGCCACACCCATGACATTCTAATAATCGAATAAGTTTGGGGGTGTGTTTGTTAAAAAAATAAATAAATATTGTTCAATTTCTGTTTCTTTTTGACAAGTGAATATGTCGATCTTAAATGTATTGTTCAGGGTTGTTTTAAAATTAATCTGTATGGGGTTATGAGTGTGAGTGAGCCAAACATGTGCCTTGGGTATCGTTAAGTTAATAGCGTTAACCTGTTTTATATTCCTGATATACCTTTGGCCATTTTTTCACAAACTGAACCAAGTTCTATTGATATTTTTGAATTTTAGAGCCTACATTAGTGGAGAATGGAACCCATGTCAGGCTTATGGATTTCCTATACCTTTTTGGTTTTAGTCATGAACTTATTTGGTGGATAATCCAATCCGATCGACGGATAGTTGTATAATTTTTGTTGTCCTAACCATTCTTGTGAGTCCCGAGCCCGATAAGAAAAAGGTCATTTTCTAACAAAGTTTTCGTGTTGTTGATTCCTAGGTGTAGGGCTTCTTCCCCTATGCCACCTATTGGTACTAGTAGAGTAGGCTTGACCTATTATACAGAACCTCTAGGTATAACCTTTCGCTCACTACTAGAATCGACAATTGAAACATAGCATCTGAGGTTGCATCAATCGGGGATGCACGACAGAAGGAATTGGCCTATTTTCAAACTTCACCTTCAACAAGTGTGGATTTATTTCAAAATTGTTTTTTCTATCCTAATTCTGTATCTTTCTCGTTGAACTGAGAGTAATAAATAAATATTCAATAATTTAATAATAAGAAAAAAAAAGAATCAAATCGCACCATCTCTGAAATAGGTAAATGCCTCTTTTTCTCCGGAAGTTGTCGGAATTATTCGTAATAAGATATTGGCTAAAATTGAAAAAGTCTTATCAATAAAATTTCCATTTATTCACGATCTAGACATGGGTAGCAATCTATTCTATAATTCTTCTCATTATCTCTCGTGGGAAAATGATCCCACAAAAAAAAGAATTGTACAGTACGAAATAACATAAAAATTAATTTATTAAATTAAAAAAAAAAAGATCAAGTCCCACGGAGATTCACACCCACTAAACTGAAGAATCCTTTACAAGTAGGAACCAAACTCTCACAATGATTCTTTTCACAGGCTTAGAATCAACATTTACAATTTCTTTTCACAGGCTAAGGAATAACCTTTGTCTTTTTACCAAGCGAAAGATTAACCTAATTCTATTAGAGGGAGAATCACGACCTAATTCTTTTTATACCTTAGGATCAAGAATTAAACCTCACAATCACTCCAAGTATAGTTTTCCCAGGTAAGGATTGAATCTTTACAATTCACTCACAATTGATCCTAATTAGGAAGAATCACACCTAAACTCTTTTCAGGAAAAAAAAGTAACCTAACTTTTTTATACTCTAGGCAAAGATAAAACCTCAATCTCTCTACACGAAGAGATTGAAACCCAAAGCGACTCCTGATTAGATATTCCTAATAATATCTAACCCGCACACAACTCACCAATTACAGAATTGGTAAGCTTTTTCCCACTTAGAGCTTCTACTACCCCAGATTAATTAATACTCAATTAATGTCCCGATACTAGTGATAGAAATAAAGTGAGAAAACAAAATCTGATTATAATAAAGAATGCGGGTAGCACAATTAAGCATGTAATCATATTAACACACAAATCGTTTTAAAAATAGTTTTATGCTTGTAAAGTTCAAAAACGTTTTCTTAAAAATATCAATTCACCAAGCAAGTAATAATAATAAAATACTCATTTAAAGAATAAGTTTGCATTGATCTCTCTAGGAAAACACCGAACAGATTGCACATAGTATCGCAAGACAGTTTAGATCAGTGACACTAACTCAAATAGCACTTTAACTCAAGAACTTCTCAATAATCGATCTCACAATTGATCGCTCAAAATAATATTAGATTGATACTCTTAGAAAAGCTTAGGAACTAAATAGTTCTTAATATTGTGTATTTCTTATGTGAAATCTGCAAGTCTCTTTTAATAGCTCTCAAACTAGACCTCCAACGGTTAGTTTTCAATTGTTATGTCAATGAATGACACATATGGACCTCATATATCATATAGATTTATAACGGCTATATTTAACCAACAATATAACTTGTAAAGCTCTCAATTTCGTCTCCAAAATAATTTAATCTTAATCAATGAAAGTATAGAAAGATTTATATTTAAGTATATGGACTAAATAGTAAGGTAAAAATAAAATCCCTTAAATCGCTCCCATATCTTTGGCCCAAAATATTCTCCACCAAAATAGCAATAATTAAACTCAAAATTCGCAAGTTCAAATATAGGGAATTCAAAGATATCTTATAATGGCTACTTTTCAAATATTATGTCATTAAATGACACCCCAAGACCCCATACATCATATATGTTCAAAATATATATTTTTCATTTAAAAATATTCTTGGGAAATCTCATTTTGGTCTTTAAACATTTTTAAATCGAAATTCATCAAAATAAAAAGTTTTAAAGCACTTTAATTAAAATAACATTTAATTAAATAGACCAAATTAATAAGGATAATAAAATTGATATATCATATCTCAGTAAGTTTCGATCCCTAAGATATCTCTCATATCCTAACCATAAAACGGTTAGTATTTGAATAAATCCCGAAATTCCACATATCCTGAAACTAATCGTTTAACCGGCCAACACCCATCGGTCGACCTCCCAATTCAGGACATAGCCCAAGCCAAAATAGCTTATCCATCAGTCGACTTACATGTCAACCAGTCGATCTAGAGACTTTCACAAGTCGACCTACCTGTCAACTGGAAGATCTAGAGAGTTCATCCTCTAAGCACAAGTCGACTTATCTGTCGACCGGACGATTCATAGAGTTCCATAAGTCAACTTTCCTGTCTACCGAATGATTTAGAGAGTTTACCTTATAACTACAGGTCGACTTACCTGTCAACTGACTATTGTTGGAACACTTCTCCTTAATTCATTTTCATTCAATTTCTTCGATATTTTCGCCCCTCTAACAGATTTCTTTTCTCAGTTAGCCCCACTAAATACTTGAATTCAATTTTAATCAATTATCTTTATTCAATTACACATAGGACAAAATTTGTTAATTAATTAGGATTCTATAAAAAACACACATAATTGTAAAAAAAAATTGTGTCATGTGTGATTGTAATCTAGATATATTAAGAGTAAAAATTTAACCTGAGTTGTTTTTCTTAAATTCTTTAAATTATTCAATCTCTTAACGTCCATTATCTTTGTCATTGTCTTTGACATCTATTTAGCATTTTTTTCAATATCTTCATGATAATCTCATCACTGGAACTAATAAACTGAAACACTCAATAAAATCATTAGTTCCACCAAAAATATCAACATTTAATTATTAATCAAAATCTTAGGATCAACACCAAGTTTTAACCACTCAGTATCCATCAACTACATACAAGGTTTGAAAATGGATTTATGGAAAAGTTCACCGTCTAATGAGAAATCTAGCACCATCGATCGAAGGTCAAGCATTCCAATTGAAAACAACAATTGGATCAATGTAGTTAACTATGGATTCATGAAGATGGACCCCCAAAATCCCAAGATCTCGAAGTTTCCACCTTCACTGTACAACCGCAAGTCACCACGAGGCAGATAAGGTCCTAGTCTTTGAAACTCCTAAGCAAAAAACAACCAAAACCCTGAAAGAGGTTCCATGGAATTAGTCCATCACCATTCAAACCAAAGTCCTAAAAAATGAAGAAATCCAATTAGGAGAGGTAGGAGGAATCACTTAGAGTAGGAGAGTTCTCGCCTCTCCGGACTTCTTGAAAATACCTGACATGGAAACTAGAGGGGTTCCTAACAAACCTGTCACCGAGGAGGAGGTGCAGGAGTTTCTAAAAGCAGCAAAAAACATAAAGTACAAAATTGTTGAACAACTCAACAAAGCACTAGCACATATTTCAATGTTGTCTCTACTTCTGACCTTGGAAATACACCTAAATGCACTGCTAAAAGTCCTTAATGAAGCTCACGTACGAAGCTCCATCTCTCAAGATCACTTCACTAATATAGTGGAAAATAACCTTGGCATTAATATTTTAACCTTCACTTATGACGAGATCCCCTCTGACGGGACTGGGCACATTAAGCTGTTAAACATATCAGTGCCATTTAAGGACTACATCTTATCCTGAGTCCTTGTGGACAATGGATCGGAACTAAACATATTCAATTTGAGTACACTTAAGAAGGTGGGTATTGAAGAAAACTGCATCAGAACATCCTTTATCACTATCCGAGTCTTCGACAATGGAAAATGGGAATCTGTGGTATTGGCCCAGTAGAATACCGAAGAGGGGGGGTGAATTGGGTAATTAAAAAGTAATCGGAATAAAAATCAATGTTGTTGAGACGAGTATACGTCTCATAAATTGATTTATTTTCCTCCATCCTGAACAACTCAAATTTTCTCATAAGCATATTGATTTTTGACTGCTTCACTTGACTTGTCCCTTCGTAGGTGACTTGTAGCTTATCCCACATCTTCTTTGTGGACTTACAACCAGAAACCCTGGAATACTCATTAGCATCTAAAAAACAAAAGTGAATATTGATATCTTGAGAATTAATAGAGAGTTTCTACTTATCGAAAGCAGTGAGTTGTTCCTTCTTATTTTCAACTCCGTTTTCCATGGAACAAATGGAACATCCTCGATTGTTAGCCACATGTCATAATTTGTAGCCTGAAGAAAGGCTATTATCCTGTCTTTCCAAAACGAGTAACTTTCACCTGCAAACAAAGGTGGTCCGTGCATAGACTACCCATCACCTAGTGTGCCTACTATGTGTGCCATGTGATCTTTGTTAGCAAAATAGATTCGTGCTAAACCAGCTCTGATGCCAATTATTGGCCCAATAGAATGCCCAAGAGGGGTGGTGAATTGGGTAATTAAAAAATAATCATAATAAAAATCAATAAATCAAATAATTAATTTTAAGCCTAAATTAATTATTATTTTTATAACACAACGAAATTAATCAATCAACTAGGTGCACACACAAACAGCAAAAATAGACAAATTAAGAAAGCAACACACTAGAGATTTTATACTGGTTCACCATGCAACTCTTGGCTAATCCAATCCCCCGATCTCCACAGAGGTCGCACCCACTTAAACTAATATTCCTTTAAAGGTAGGAACCAAAAATGATATCATCAACATATACTTGTACTAATAGAATATCAGAATCAGTTTGCTTTACAAATAGTGTTATATCACAAATACCCATTCGAAAACCATTTTCGATCAAATATCGGCTAAGTCTCTCATACCAAGCTCTCGGAGCTTGTTTGAGCCCATACAAAGCCTTGCGAAGTTTAAAGACATGATCGGGAAATTTGTCACTTTCAAATCCCGGGGGTTGTTCCACATAAACTTCTTCAGCTAGAAAGCCATTTAGAAATGCACTATTTACATCCATTTGATGTAACTTAAAATTACGTGAACATGCAAAGGCGAGTAGCATTCTAATTGCTTCTAATCTAGCAACAGGAGCATAAGTTTTATCACAATTAATTTGTTCCTCTCGATTATAGCCTTGTGCCACTAATCTTGCTTTATTTCTAATTACCATACCAGATTCATCCTTTTTGTTTCTAAATACCCATTTAGTACCAATAACTGGATGAAAATCCGGACTCTGAACAAGACACCATACTTTGTTCCGCTCAAATTGAACTATTTCATCATGTATTGCGGAAATCCAAGATTCATCAATTAGCACCTCATTTATATTTTTAAGCTTAATTTGAGATAAGAAAGGAAGATTAATTATATCCCTAAGAGAAGATCGAGTACTTACACCTTTTTCGAAATTACCGATGATTTCTTTAATTGAATGCCCTGGTAGTTTCTTTATAGCTTTTGGTAAAGTTGAATCCTTCTCCTTAAGTTCCTCCTCTTGTTGAGACTCCTTTGTTGCATCATTACCTTGGTTTTGGTTATTTAAGATACCTGCATCATCATCATCTAAAACCTTTCTCGATAAGTATGGATCAGCTTCCTCAAAAACGACATGCATAGTTTCTTCTACTACTAAAGTACATTTATTATAGACTCTATAAGCCTTACTGTTAGTAGCATATCCAAGGAAAATCTCATAATCAAATTTAGCATAAAATTTACCAAGATTATCCTTGTCATTCAAAATAAAATATTTGCATCCAAAGACTTTAAAATATGAGATATTCGGAGTCTTACCATTCCAGATTTCATATGGGGTTTTGTTAAACCCTCTACGAATTGATACTCGATTTACCATGTGAAAAGCGGTATTTACTGCTTCGGCCAAGAAGTAGGTTGATAAACGATTTTCAATTAGCATTGTTCTGGCCATCTCTTGAAGCGTTCTGTTCTTTCTCTCCACTACACCATTTTGTTGCGATGTTCTTGGTGCTGAAAAGTTGTAAGCATAACCATGCTCATTATAGTAACTTATTACTTCATCATTCTTAAATTTTCTTCCTCTGTCATTACGAATGTTAATAATAAAACATTGCTTCTCATTTTGAACACGTTTACAAAATTTAGCGAGAATGGAAGCAACTTCACTTTTCTTAGCAAGAAAGTATATCCAGGTAAGTCTAGAATAATCATCAACAATAACAAATGCATAAAACTTACCATCAAAACTAGCAACAGAGTTAGGCCCAAATAAATCAAGATGTAGTAATTCAAGACATCTAGATGTGGACGTGTGCATCTTTTTTTTTAAATGATTATCTAATTTGCTTGCCTAATTGACATGCATCACATACTTTATCCTTCACATATTTCAAATCAGGTAGGCCACATACAAGACTCTTCTTAGATAAGTTAGAAATTAACTCCATACTAGCATGCCCAAGTCTTCTTTGCCATAACCAACTATTCTCAGATAAAGCATTCAAACAAGATAAATTTTGAGAATTAAAATTATCGAAAGAGCAAGTATAAACATTCTCAAAATGTGATGCAACTAACAAAATACTATTATCATGACTCTTCTTAATGATGCATCTATCATAATCAAATATAACATTGTATCCCTTGTCACACAGTTGACTAATACTAAGCAAATTATGTTTAAGTCCATCAACTAGTAACACATCTTTAATCATAGTAGTACCATTACCGATATTACCTATACCTATAATTTTACCCTTTGCGTTGTCTCCGAAAGTTACATGACCTCCATCTTTAGGTGTCAAAGATATAAATTTACTTTTATTTTCCGTCATGTGTCGAGAACAACCACTATCCAGGAATCATTTGTCCTTGCTTATTGATGCTTTTAGAATAACCCGCAAAGAGCACCTCAGATAGTTCCTAAGTAGTACCCAGTCTACGTGGGTCCGATCTTGTTAGTCGGGACAATTTTTGTTCCTTTCGGAACCCAAACTTGTGTACAGTTAGATAGTTTTGCAAAACATCTTCGATTAGTATGCCCCATAACGTTACATTTAAAATATCTAACAAGATCCTAGGTTTCACAAAAGAATTTATGAAAGCGTTTTTGTTTAAGATTTTTTTGAAATCCAACACCGGCCTTATCAAAAACTCCACGTGAACTTCCCAAAAGCATTTTCAAATTGTTTTCACCGCTGGTAAATTTTAGAACAATTGATTGCAAATCTATCAATTTAGATTTCAACTCATTGTTTTCAAATTCATAATCCACTACTTGCTTGTTTAATGTGTTAATTGTATTTTGAAGGGCATTTATTTTTGAACACTGGTTTTTATAGTCATGTGAAAGTTCTTGATAAACATCAAATAATTCATCAAAATTTAAAGGACAAGAACTTGAACAATCGATTACCTTATCACCAGTGGCCATTAAAGCAAGCATTGACGAATCCTCACTATTTGATTCTTTCGAGCTACTTGAATCAGTATCATTCCAAGTAGCCTTCATTGATTTCTTCTTACTCTTCTTTGATTTCTTCTTTTCCTTTTCTTTATCCTTCTTCGGTTCTGGGCAATCATTTTGAAAATGACCAGTTTTACGATAGTTGAAGCATTCCACTTTGGACATGTTGAGATTTCTTTTCCCACGGAATGTGTGCTGAGTCATTCTTCTAAAATTGTTGGTGAAAAGTGATACATTTTTCTCTTGCTCACTATCAAGGCTTTCATCATCACTGTCATTCTCTTCTTCAATTTTTTTAACTTTTAGTCCTAAGGATTTCCTCTTGCTATTTCCGGTATCATCTTCGTAGCCTTTGATCACCGATTCATGAGTCATCAAATTACCAATTAGATCATCATATTTTCCAAGATCCTTAGCTTCCTCGATTGCTGTAACTTTTGATTCCCATATTTTCGTCAAGGACCTTAGGACCTTTCGTACTCTATCCTCCATGGTGTGTGGTTTTTCGAGTTGATTCATGTTGTTGCATATGTTGTTTATATGAGTATACATCTCATGAATCGATTCATTTTCCTCCATCCTGAACAACGCAAATTTTCTCATAAGCGCATTGATTTTTTACTGCTTCACTTAACTTGTCCCTTTGTGGCTGACTTGTAGCTTATGCTACATCTCCTTTGCGGACTTACAACCTGAAACCCTAGAATACTCATTAGCATCTAAAGAACAAAAGATAATATTGATAGCTTGAGAATTAATAGAGAGTTTCTACTTATCGGAAGCAGTGAGTTGTTCATTCTTCTTTTCAACTCTGTTTTCCATTGGAATAAATGGAACATCCTCGATTGTTAGCCACTCGTCATAATTTGTAGCCTGAAGAAAGGCTATCATCCTGTCTTTCCAAAACGAGTAACTTTCACCTGCAAATAAAGGTGGTCGGTACATACACTGCCCCTCACCTAGTGTGCCTACTATGTATGCCATGTGATCTTTGTTAGCAAAATAGATTCGAGCTAAACCAACTCTGATGCCAATTATTGGCCCAGTAGAATACCCAAGAAGGGGGGTGAATTGCGTAATTAAAAAAATAATCATAATAAAAATCAATAAATCAAGTAATTAATTTTAAGCCTAAATTAATTATTATCTTTATATCACAGTGAAATTAATCAATGAACTAGGTGCACACATAAACAGCAAAAATAGACAAATTAAGAAAGCATCATACTAGAGATTTATACTGGTTCACCAAGCAACTCTTGGCTAATCCAGTCCCTTGAGCTCTACGGATGTCGCACCCACTAAAACCAAGATTTCTTTAAAATTAGGAACCAAACCTGCACACCGATTCTTTTACAGGCTCAAAATCAACCTTTATAATTTCCTTTTCAAAGGCTAAGAAATAATCTCTATTTTTTACAGGCTAAAGAATAACCTAATTCTTTTTAACACTTAGGCTCAAGAATCAAAATCTCACAAAAACACTCTAAATATCCTTTTGTCCGGTAAGGATTAAACCGTTACAAAATCACTCACAAACACGCAATTCTTATCCAAGAAGAATCACTACCTCATTTTCTTTACAGGAAGAGACTGAAACCCAGTTACCCTTAATTAAATATCTCCAATGATATTTAACTCGTCACAACTCACCAATACAAAAATTGATAAGTAAATCTTACTCAGAGTTTCTACCACCCCAGATATATATAAACTCAATTAATATCCTAACTAGTGATAGAATTATGTGAGATGCATAAATCTGATTTTAACACAATATGGGTAGCAAATTGGAGTACGTAATTAGATTCAATAAATTGTTTGAAATAATATTTTCTTTAAAAAATTAAAAAATAATTTCTAAGATCAATTTCCAAATTACAATAATAAACAAGTAATAATCAATATGGAAAGATTTCACCCGAAATCCACAGAATTAATGATGAAAATAATGTAGCTTCAATTCTGGTATCAGGACAAATTGATCGCAATTGATTATCAAAATCACTCTTAGAACAGCTCACAGTATAGTTGAATGATAACTCTTATAAATTCTCTCTAAAAAATATAGACTGATTTTATCTCTTAGAATGAGTAGGATGATTATTTCTCTTAGAAAATTCGCAGGTCTATATAAGGGCACATGTAATCAACCTCCTAACTGCTAGTTTACAAGTGTCATAACAATAAAATACTTTTATAGACCCTTCATAACATGAGGACTTCATTTAGGTTCAATTTCACTTAATAACAACTTTTAAAACTCTCAATTAAATGCCCAAAATATTTCTCAATCAAAACAAATAAGTATAGAATCCATTTTATGTACCAAATTGAGAAACTTTAATAATTAATGAACCATATTTAAAGGATTTAATTTGTATATGAACCATATCTCAAAAGTTAAGAATATCCCCGAAATCTCTTTTAAATCTTAACAAAAAATGACTACTTTTGGATTTAAAATCGGATTAACCAATATCCAGAAACTGCGCGTTCAGTCGACTGAAGGATACTGGAAGTAGCCCATCCACTTTATTGGTCGGCTCCTCAGTCGACTCACTGATTTAGAGAGTTTGCTAAGCTTCAATCGATCGACCGCTCTGTGATAGGTGTGAAAAACCTATCTATTTCTAAACCAAATTTGTTAGTTTTCAAGCGTTTTAGTTATATTTAATTGTGTTTTAGTATAGAACAGGGAAAGGACATCAAAGGGTGAGAAACAAGTGAAAACAGTGGAGAAACGGTGAACAAAATGTGCAAAACAGGATTTCGGTGAATGAAGAACCATCGCCTAGGCGGAAGTTCTACCGCCTAGGCAGAAAAGAGGCAAAATGTTAGTGCTGAAGGGCTGAACCACCGCCTAGGCGAGAAAATATCAGAATGATATGCCAGCAACCACCGCCTAGGCGAAGATCCGACAGAAACTTAACCGACTTAAGTCCATCGCCTAAGCGGTGAACCACCGCTTAGGTGGTGACACTCTGCACAAAAATATCTATTTTCAGATATTTTGAAGATATTTCCAAACCTTACCTATTTAACCCTTTTCTCCACCAAACCTCAGGGAAACTTAGACCCTTACCTTAGACATGGGAGAGGGCTTGGTTGTTCTTGAGAGCTCTCTTCCACCTTCGTTAGATTAGATTAGTTTAGGAGGTGTTCTTGGCCAATCCTTGAAGATCTAGAAGAGGAAGTTCATCAACGGAGAAGAGGAAGCTCAGGAGGATTGCTTTTTGGCGAAAGTGGACTACTCCACTTTAAGATTTGGCTTTTCTTCCCTTGTTTCCATTTTTGTATTTAATGTTTATTGTTGATAATGATGATCTCCTCTTGATTTAATGTTTTATTGGCTAAGAACATGTTAGTGTAATTTAGAGATTAGTTAAGGAAAGGTGTAGTTGTGTAAATACTCGTTTGGTTTAATATACGTTTTTTTAACGGTTGTTGCTTTTAAGTCCGATTGTGTTTATCATTTGATGATGATCTTAATATGCTTGTAATGGTATTAGGGTTGAATTTGAGAATCTACGGTTTGACATTTGGGAGAGGTAACTCTAGATTCGGACTAGGGTAAACACATCGTTATGACCTAACGACCCGAGAGGGCGTTAGTTAGTGTGCAATCAATGATGTTGGGTCAAGACTCACGTGGCCTAGAGTCGTTAAGACATTGAGGGGGACCTCTTCATCGACACGAAGTCGCGTATTCCCTCGTCTTACACTCAGAAGAGGTGGCGGAGGAGTTTACGAACCGAGATTGTCAAATACCTAAACTCTGTTATTGTTAACTAAACGAAATCAAACATGTATTAAGTGAACGAAATCAATCCCTAATTAATCAACGTAGTTAGAATTAACTCACTAATTGTAGTTTAGCTTAGTTTAATTTCAATTCATGTCTTCCGTCGTCAGGATAACATGAGACTACGTCAATTGAGGTATTCAATTCAATTATTCACACTTTTCTCTGTGGGAACGATATCCGATCTTCAAGATTTACTATATTAAAACTTTAGACCTCGTATACTTGCGAGCGTAAGTAAGCGTGCACATTTCGCGCCCCTACCACTTTGTCAACTCGCAAATTCAGAGAGTTTGCTAAGCTTCTATTGGTCGACCTCTCTCTCAACTTGCAGATTCAGAGAGTTCATCCTCTTTCTCTGGTCGACTCCTCAGTCGACTGACCTCTCCTGAATCTCTTCTTTGATCTCGTTGTTAACTTACTTTCATTTACAATTTTACCCTTTTATCTATATTTATATTCAAATGAATTCCACTAATACTCTTATATTCTATTTTAGTCATTCAAAAATATTTCTTTTTAATTCACATAAGAGTAAATAAATATACTTTACCAAAACAAACAGAAAAGATGAAATTTATTTTGTGCCGTGTGTGTGTTCCTAAATGGGATTTTAAGAGTTTATATTTACCTGCGTTGTTTTCCCTAACGTCTTCAAACTCTTAATACTTCTTCTTCATATATTCATTTAGCATCCATTCACTTTGACATCTTTATTATTGGAACTTTTAATCACTGAAACACTTGATCAAACATTAGTTCTACCAAAATATCAGTACTTAATTGTTCATCAAAATCTTGAGATCAATACTTGGGAGAAATAATGTTGCCAATCACTATGGGACCAATAACTTTCTAGATAGAATTACATGTGCTTGCATACTAGCACTTACAAGCTACTTTTGGGTCGACCTTGGATATACTCAGTAGGGGAAATGCCCTTATCCCTTCATCAAAAAGTAGAATTCACATTTGAGGATAATATCATAACCATCCATGTAGAAGACGACCAACCCATCTACCATACCATAGGCGCTCTTGTAGTTCTGGTTAAACAAGTTGAACAAGTGGCCTCCTTTCAAGCCTTTGATATCGGTAACACTATGGTGGTTCGAGAAGGAAGTCCTCATTTAATACTCAAATTGTTAGCCACTATGACCAGGCTAGCTAATCATTTGCATATCATGGGATTTGACCTATAAAAGGACCTTGAATTAAACAGAATTGCAGTATCTTTAAGAAGAGCGAAGATGAAGAAAAAGTCATTCGAAAGACGGAACTAGTAGAAAGCCTTAGCAATTAGGAATCTAGACTAATCATGGCACATCAAGAGTTAGGGTAATTCAAAAAGTTATAGTATCATCTCTTGTCTAACTTGACAATAGACAATCAAGAGTATTCTATCTTAGGCCTTTCTACAGTAAAATTAATGGTTATCAAGAAAATATCATACTTAAAATTAGATTTTATAATTGCATTTTTAGGTGCACAAGTACATCAAATTATAATCTATATTGAAAATTTCTCCCCTAGGAAGTATAATCTTGATAAGGACATAAGTTGAGAATTAATGAAAATAGAAACGGAAGAAGATTCTATCCCTGTGAATATTGAGAAAATCCAGAGTGCTTTAGAATGATTTGAGAATCGATCAATCCTAAGCTAAGACGAAAATGAAACAATAAATCTAGGGAACCCCGATAATCCAAGGGAAACCAAGATTGGGAGATTGTTAAGCCACCAAGAGAGAGAATTCGCTTGGTCCTATGAAGATATGGTAATACTAGCGATCGGCATCATGATGCATAAAGTTCCTATTAAAGAGGAGATTAAGCCAATCAAGTGAAGCATAAAAAAATGATACCCGACATTAGCCTAAAGGCAAAGGACGAAGTAAGGCAAGTCTCATTGAAGTATGCACATACTGTGAGTGGTTAAGCAACATAGTGCCCATATAAAAGAATGATGGAAGAATCCAAGTTTGTGTGGATTACCTAGGACTCAATAGGGCAACTTTCCATTGCCCAACATCCACATCATCTTGGACAATATTGTTTGATGCAGCATCTCATCTATCATAGATAAATTTTGTGGGAATAACCAAATTCTGGTCGATGAAGAAGACAAGCGCAAAACTACATTCATTACACCATATGGGGCATTCTGTTATAAGGTAATATCCTTTATACTCAAGAATGCTGGAGTAACTTAGCAAAGGGCCACGGCAATACTTTTTATGGTATTATCCACAAAGATATAGAAGTATATGTAGATGACATAATAATGAAATCGAAAGAGGATGAAGATCACCTTGAGCATTTAAAGAAGGTGTCTGATCATCTCCGAAAGTTCTAGCTAAAGCTAAACCCAGCGAAGTGCTCATTCAGAGTAATATCTGAAAAATTGCTAGGCTTCAGGGTAAATCGCGTGGTATCGAAATCGACCCCTTGGAGACTAGATCTATAATTGAGATGCCTGGACCAAGAACCAAAAAGAAGATCCGAGATTTCCTTGGAAGGGTAAACTTCATAGCTCGATTTATTTTGTAATTGACAGTAACATGCAAACCAATATTCAAGTTGTTAAGAAAAGAGTCTAGTGGAAAATGGAACGAAGAATACCAGACTTCTTTAGAAAAAAAAATTCAAAGCTTACTTGATGAATCCTCTAGTTTTAGCACCACCACAACAAGGACGTCCTCTATTCTTATATCTCACCATCCTCGAAACTTCCACGGGGGCAATGTTGGGATAGCATGACAACTCACAAAAGAAAGAACATGTAATATACTATGTCAAGAAAAGGTTCACTCATTACGAAGAAAAATACTCAGTACGAGAGAGGACATGTTATGCTTTGGCCTGGACTTCTCAAAGGCTACGTCACTACCTACTGTGTTTTACTACTCACTTTATTCCCTAAATGGATACGTTAAATTATATACTCGAGAAACCCGTGCTCACTGGAAGAATTTCCAAATCATAAATGTTGCTCATCGAATTTGACATCATGCATGTAAACCAGAAGGAAAAGACGTAGGGGATGTACTTTGATAGAGCCAACAACTCGAAAGGAGATATAATTGGGCAATTTTGATTTCCCCAACAAGTTAATACTTTCTAGTTGCCGCTAAGCTTAAATTCACAAACACAAACTACATAGCTGAATATGAAGCGTGCATCTTGGGACTTGAAATGGTAGTCAGTCAATAGATAGAAGAACGACTGGTATATAAAGATACCAAACTGATCATAAACCTATTCACAGACAAGTGTTCAACTAAAGACACCAAGTTGGTACAGTACAATAATCATTTAATCAATCTTTGTGACAAATTTTAGAAAATCGAGTTCGAGCATGTACTAAGGCTGAAAAATAACATCGTTGATGCTCTCGCAACTTTAGCGTCCATGATTTCTGTTATCAGGAAAAGTGACGAAGAAATTACCATAACCATCTGGATACGTTATCAACTAGCCTATTGTAATATGATTGAAGCAGAGCAAGAAATAAAACCCTCTTACACAAATATCCAAAGGTTTCTAAAAGACCGAGTACCTTGAAAGAACTGATAGCCTAAGTCTAAGAACTTTGCAATAACTAGCTTGTCAACTTTTCCTTAGTGGAGAAACATTGTATAAAAGGTCACCAGACATAGGTCTACTAGGATACATAGGCACCAGAGAGGCAATACTCTTAATGAAAGAAGTACATAGCGGAATTTGTGGACCACACATGAATGGGTTCATGCTGGCCATGAAAATTGTTCAAGCCAGTCACTTTGTCTAACAATGAAATGTGATTGCATAGATTTTGTAAGAAAATATCATAAATGCCAAGTGCATGGAGATCAGATCCACTTATAACCATTAGAGCTGCATTGTCTGGTTGCTCCATAGCCTTTTTTGATATGAGGATGGATGCCATTGGTCTTATTACAACTGTAGTGCCAAGCGGATGCCATATCATCCTGGTAGCTATTGACTACTTCAGCAAATAGTCTCGCTCACTCGTGTCACCTAGAAAAATATGAAATGATTTGTTAAAGAAAATATCTGATCATGCTATAGAGTGTTGTAGGTCTTGATAATGGACAATGCTTAGGACTTCAAATGAGGACTAATGAAAGCCCTTTGTACCCAGTTTGAAGTAGAGTATAAGAATTTCGTGCCTATCGCCCCAAGCTAAATGGAACAACAAAACCCACCAATAAAAATGTTAAGATAATTCTAAGAAAGATGAACGATAATCACAAAGAATAGGATGAAATGCTCTAATTTTCTTTGATGGCATACCGAACGTCAGTCTGTACATCAACAAGAGGCACTCCTTACTCCCTAGTATGTGGAACAGATATGGTGATCTCGGCATAGGTAGAAATTTCATCCTTTTGAATCTTGATGGAGGCTAAAATGGAGAAGACAAAATGGGTACATTAAAGGTTTGACCGGTTGTGCTTAGTAGATGAAATAAGATTGGCGGCCGTTTGTCACGGACAGTGTTATTGTCTAAGGATGGCTAGCACCTAAAACAAGAAATTTCTCCCACGAGTGTATAGTCAAGGTGAAATGGTACTAAAGAAAAAATTTCCATTCCAAGTGAAAGACAAAGGAAAGTTCGTGCCAAATTCGGAAGATCCATTTGTCGTTAAGAAAGTATTGAACCACGAAATTCTAATACTGCAAGAAATGGATGGATAAGAGTTCCTGGAACCCATTAATTCTGATGTGGTTAAGAAATACTACCCCAAAGAAATATAAACCCAGACTCATCATCAAAAATGTATTGAGCACAATGAAAGGTAATAAAATGTGCAACCTGAGGATGTGGCGAAAACCCAAAAGGGCGCTGAGGTGCAAAAATATTGAAGCTGACCTTAGTGAAAACCCCAAAGGGCACTAAGGGAAAAAATGACATATATATCTATATAAAGAAAATGGGAAAATTTAATCACTTCGAGTTTTAGTTCTAGGAAAAATTGAGGAGCCAAGGAGTTTAACTGGTATCAGAGTACTTTGGTCGTCAAAGGAAGTAAAATCCATATTTGCTAGAAATCTATATATTTCTGATGAATGACTAAATTAAAGATTGTATTTCCTAAGGGGGTGACTTCAAGAAAATAGACATATACCTTTGATACTTAATGCATCAGTTTAAGTAATGATAATCTCTGATTTTTTATATGATATTTTCTATATAACTAACACTCAGATACTGATAAAGGCAAAAAACAAGTGACAAAATCCAACGAAAGAATGAAAGCAATAACCCCCATGATATAATGTCCTGCTGTCTCAATTGACTAGGGCAACCAAATTTGAAACAAGGAACTACCAAGACACTACCAATATTAAGTGACAACTTTAAAAAAAAGTGTCAGATTTTGTACTCTCTCTGCTCTCGCTTCTTGGATGACATAGAGTTCTTTTCTCACAGAAGAAGAATATTATGATTTTTGTAATACAACGAGTGAAATCCACAAAGGAACAATGAAGACCAAAGGTTCCTTTATCCAACGACAACCTCAAGTCCTTCAAACACCTTGAAAGTCGTTAAAAAATAAAAAAAAAATCTTCCTCAACCAGTTCCGATAGGAAGAAATAAGCAATGGGTAATCCTCATACCACTGAGAAAAATCTAATCATTCGATTTCAGAAAATACACCATGATAAGAGTATATAGAAAAATAAGAGGTACGAGAATGCATGAGTTCCTAAGAATAAGACAGCAAAAGCTATTTCCGGATACTTCAGCAAGCTATCGAAATAGGAGCAAGATAAAAGAAGATGGGAATGATGAGAGTTTCTTTCTATCTAATTTGTTTTCTATTTTGATTATAGGATATAACACATACAACAAAAAGAAAATCTATGTACAAAAAGGTAATCAATCTTGTTACTCCATTAACACGGGTTGATATCCCACATCAATAAAGCAACCACTTTGCTAGGATCAATTTTATTAGAGGTTAGTTTCATGACTTCACTCACTACCCCCAACATACGCTGGGGCAATTTTTATCCTTAAAAAAAAATCTTGTAATTTTCTCTGAAAGCACGTGGCACGAATATGCTACAAAACCAGTGAACTATGTTTTGACTAGATTCCCTGTGAAAATTGGGATACGTAGGTAACTGATTTATCATCTACGAATAATTCTTGAGCCTCATCCTTTTTAGAATCATCTTTAATATACAAACCTAAGTTCCTTCCACTTGTATCCAGTTCATCGTGGTGGCTTTCACTGAATATGGCATGTGTGTCACTTAGTGTCACCACTTCTGACTCGGCCTCAATATAGCAGATAAGCTAATTGATTTGCATCTGAAGAGACATTGTAGTCAAATAAATTTCAGTACAGGTCGTCTCAATATTGTTAAGACGATCCTCATGCTCGTTGAGACAGTAATTCGTTTCCCTCCAGAAAGCCTGAGTTTCTCCCTTAAATTTAGCGAACATACCATCCAGGGTAGGAGAAGACCCCATATTTTGGTCCGAGGTGTCAATCCATGGTGTCGAAACGGTGGAATTATCCCCCAAGCTTTGGTAGCTTGTTGAATAATTCCAACTCTGACAATCAAACTCCGCCATGTCTTCCAAAAACTAATAAGCTTCATCTGTGGTTAGTTGGTCGAAATAGGTGGTACCATTTCCTCCTTCAACCTAATTTCTTGTTGTGGCTAGTAACCCATCGAGAAAGTTTAGTAGTTAACACTCCCTCGGGAAACGATGGTTTGGGAACCGGATTAGCAACTTCTTGTATCGATCCCAATCACAATAAAATGGCTTAGAATCCTATTGAATGAAATGCAACAATACTTATTGATCTAACATCTTCAAGTACCCAGCAGGAAAAACAAACTAAAAACAAAAATTATAAACAAAATAAATGCCAAAATTAAAATCAAGTTATTTACTCACAATATCAACAACAATTTAAAAGCCAATCCTTGACAATGGCACCAAAAACTTGGTAGCAGAATATTACATCGCTATTTTCACCGAAAGTGTACGGGTCAAGTTTTAGTATAGTAGGAAGAGTAAGGGTTGTCGTATCCACAAGGATTGGATTAAATCATTGCTAAGTACTACGATTGTCATAACCTAACTATATCTAGGCGACTCAAATTTAGGGTTTTTATATATTAATAATAAACTAAACTAATTAACTATTATACTAATATGATGTTTATGGGAGTATATTGCTTAGGGATTAACTTTGTTTACTTCAACATGTTCGATTCAATCTAGTTTACATTAATAGCATTCAAACTATCCTACAATCTAGGTATCGAAAAAACTCACTCACTACCTCTCTCGAGTGTAAAGTGACTGAATATGCGACTTCGCGTTAATGCTGATGTCCCCGTTTAGCATCTATACGACACTTGGTTATATGAGTCTTGCCCCTACCTCATGAATTGCATACTTTCTAATACTCTCCCAAGTCATTAGATTGTCACATTGCATTTAAACCCTAGTTCGAATCCAGGGTTACTGATAGGTGTAAATTACCTATCTATATCCAAACCGAACGTATTAGTTTTTGAGTATGTTTAGTACATTTTATTATATTTCAATTCGTTTATATTTTTTTTGTCATAAAACAGGTTTTTGGGGTGAAAATAGACTAAAACGATCCTTAAGCGGTCAAATCGAAGTAGAGCACTAGACAAACGGTGGAAAAACAAAGTTTTAAAACAACAAGCCACCACCACGACAGTCAATCCACTGTCGCAGCGGTGAAAATACAGGATGTCCATTTTCATCAAAACACTTCATCACCGCAGCGGTGAATCCAACCACTGCGGCGATCAAAATTCAGGATGCTTTGCTACTATTCCACCACCACGGCAATCAAATCCGAAGCCGCGACGGTCAAGCAACTGACATACTTACCACCTAGGCGGTCACTCTGCGGACAGTTTAGGATATTTGGAATATTTTGAGATATTTTTGAGCCTATATGTATCCTCCCTTCTCTTCCAAACAAAAGGTTAGATGTTTTGGGAGGTTTTGAGAGCTTTGAGGCCATTTGACCAAGGGAAGAACACGTTGCGAAGAAGGAGGAAGCCTTCTCGAAAAGGTTTTAGTGTCTGATCTTCGGATAAACGGCTAATTTCCTCGTTTCTCTCTTTCTCTCTTAGGTTTCGTTGAATGTTTGTATATGTTTAGCTTATTTCTAGTTGTATATAGGGCCATGGCCATGTTTAGCTAAACATATATTGTCTAGGGCTTGATTGAATTCATGAAAACGTTGTTTATATAAAATTGATGTTTTATTAGTGGTTGTTTATGTTTATCTGATTGTACTTTCCGTGTTGTATTGTTTATTATGCTTGTTACGATATACCAAGAATACGGGGTTTGACACTCGGGAGAGGTAACCCCGAATTCAGACTAGGGTAAACATAACGCGACTATCCGATAACCTGGGAGGGAGTTGGAGAGTGTGTAATCAATAACATTGGTTCACGAATCATGTGAATATATATTCGAAAAGAAACTTGAGGGGGACCTCAGCGTCAATGCGAAGTCATATATTCGTTCGCTTTACACTCGGAAGAGGGAGTGAGCGAGTTATAGATACAGAGATTGTCGGATAGGATGAACGCCATTAATGAAAATAGATTGAAACGAACACGGTTAAGTGAATGATATTAATCCCTAGGCAATAATTCCCATAAACGTCCTACCAATATATTAGTATAATTAGATAAATTAGTATTGTAGTATTAGTATTTATTAATTAAATACCATTTTTATTGCCTAGATAAAGTCGAGTTATGATAATCGCAATACTCAACGATATTCTCAACCAATCCCCATGAGCACGATACCCCTACTGTCCCAACCTATTCTAAAACTTGACCCGTACGCTTGCGGTGAAAGTGGCGACACTTAATTTCGGCCACCAAGTTTTTGGTGCCATTGCCGGGGACGGTGTTGAATGTGTTGAATTTTGCGACTAAGTAGTTGAATATTAATCCAGACAATTCTTTTGCTTTAATTTTATTTTGATTTATTTTGTTCATTTGTGTCGTTAGTTGTGATCAAATAGTGCATGTAACGTAGGAGAAGTTGAAATTCTTGACTCTTGATCTCGAGATCAAGTGTACGTTGAAAAGGATAAAGAGAGAGAGAAGAATCAACTTCAATACCATGAATTGTGATCCAACAGAGCCTTTTTTTTTCTCCCCAAATTCCTTGTCTATGAGGGATTTTGGTGAAAAATGCTTAACCAAGTCCAACTAGGGACGGTAAATCAAGCGAGTCATATTATTTTATCCAAAACTGAGGGTATCAATTTTTACCTGATTTTTGTTAATATTTTTTTTTTTTTGGAGGCCGAAATGGTCTCGGAGCGTGTTTGGAGGTAAATTAAGGAGTGAGGATAATCGGACATGTGTTTCGCACTTATAATCATTGAACAAGCGAAGTGGAAATGCATGGTGTGGAGCCTTTGTGTGAAAACTTGAAGAAAAAAAATGAAAATCCATCAGCTGACTAACCGCCGTAGCTCTGGACGCATTGCCGCGGCGCTGAAAATGCCGAATGCCAAGTTTTTAGCATCAATGTGTCACCACCGTAGCGGTGAAATCGGCGGTAAAATAACATAATGTTCTGTTTTAAAAAGGTGCTTCACTGTCGAGGCGATAATTCCTACCGCCTAGGTAGTGAAACAACAGAAAGATTTGGTTTTAAGAAGGTGCTCACACCGCCAAGGCGGTGAGACCTCTGTTTGATTAAAACCAACCCGCAAAAACAGAAATGCCACATCCTTTTCAAAATACTCCCAAATATCTCTAATCCCATCCCTCCATTATATCGGCAATAATGAGCCAAGCTGGTACCCTCCAAAAATCGAATTTTCCCCCATTTTCGAAAAAGTTTGGGTTTAAGAGCGACGTTGTGATTTTTTTCAATTTTCACTCATTTGGGCTGCCATTTCTCAACAAGTAAGTGTTTAAGATTCTACATTTTATATATTTTTTGAAATATTTGATTGATTTGTAAGATTATCCAAAAAATCATTGATTGTGGAATGTGCCCTACCATAAACCCCCATTTTCGCGATTTTCATTCTCTATGGGATTTTGGTCTAATTTTTGGTGTTAAACTGAGTTAATATGGATTGTTTAATTGTGTGAAACAAAAATTCATGCTACATTGTTCGTATTTTGTTGAAATCGTTGCAATTGGTGTATGTGTATTGAGTTTATGCCTTGATCTTGATAATGTTGATTTAGGGACTATTTTGTATTGTGCATATATGATTGGGTTGTTCTCTTTTGTGATTGTGATTGCTAGGAAACATGACTAAGAGAGTTGCTTTAAAGAGGGCACGGGGTGAAGGGTCAAGTTCTCGAATCGGGGGTGCCGCCACGGACTACGATTCCACACGCTTTGTGTCCAAGCAAGCGGAGGAACATTTTAACCAATTTGAGAAAAAGAGAACTTGTATCCAACAAAGGGGATTTGGACCATTAGATAACCTCCCGACGGAATTTCAAGGTATCAGGGAAGAGTTATGTTAATCACCTCCCTAAGGCGAGGTGACCCTAGTGCGAGAGTTCTATGCCAATGTCATTGTAGTCGTTGACTGTCAAAAAAGGGTTCGCACTCGCCCCATCTCTTTTAGTCCTGAGTTTATCAACGAAGTCATGGGATTAGCAGCCTCAGGACCACTCACTGATGAACCTTATGGGGGCCAAGACCCAAGAATGGATACAATAATCAAAGCCATCACTTCCAAAAATATCCAGTGGACACACACTAAGCCAGGTCTCGCCACATTCCTGGCAAACTTTCTTAATCCAATCCCTAATATTTGGTACCACTTTATGTGTGGAAGTCTTCTCCCGACGTCGCACTTCTCTAACGTCTGTAAAGATCGAGCCATGGTTCTATATTCTATTCAAACTGGGAAGTTGATCAATGTTGGATCCTTGGTCTATTCTTCAATTCTTCATGCAGTCAACATGACAAAGGCCAGTCTCCCATTTCTATCACTCTTGACCGAGCTTTTCAGGTGAGCCGGGGTGGTCATCCCTGGGGATAGCCCATTAGACCCTATTAATATGCTCGATCTAGCCATTATTACAAGGATGTGGAACGCAAGTGCTCAAGGCCAGACTGAAAAAGGAGCGACACAGGATGAAGAGCACGCGGACAACGAGGCAGCAACTTCTGGGGCCCCAGTTCTAGAGGCACCCGGACGGGCTGAGATTGATGGGGAGCATGTTTATCAAGAAGTCCCAAATCTTTGCCAAGGCCAATATAATACGGATCTCCGAATTTACGAGCTCGGGACCTACATGGATCAATACGGCCGGTATCAATATCAAGTGAACTGGCTTTTTTTGCGAGGACCTCAGCATCGAGATGCATTCTTTTTCGACTATTCTGGAGGTTCCACCACACCTTTTGCAACCACCACAATTTCCATTCCGACATAATAGTAGTGGCGATGACACTTCCCCAAGTAGACAGTATGAGGTAAGACTCCTATGTCTTATCTCCTAAGTATGTGTTCAAACCCAATATTTTGTTTATGAATGCTATAAATTGTTATTGGGTTCACTGCTAGACAGTGTGGACACTGCCATGTTTAAGTTTAGGGGGGTGTTCATCTTTTTTTTTATTTTTTTTTGTAGAAGAAGGATGAACAATATTTTTTCTATGTATTTAATTTAAATGTTTTATGTTTTGTAGACTTTAATTAAACAGTTAAGTTGTAGTTTAATTTTCAAGTTTTTGCATGTTAAATGCTTAGTTAGTTTATGTATGTTAGTATTTAGATTTAATATAGTGTTGTGTATGTATGAGTTGTATATGCTTGATGAGTTGTTTAATTCGTCTAGGGTCATTTCCCAATGATGAAAATTATCTCTTAATTGTATATCGAGGTCGGGGATAATGCTAGGCATGAGTGTTTTATGTGCTTAGCATGTCGATTAGGTAAAAATTATTATGATCCTTAAATCGCACGATCGCATGAACTCAGTGTATAATTATTTGAATGATTTGACGTTGATTATTCAGTAATAAGTTCATGACAGAATAGAGGAATCTAGAACTTCATTTGGGGTAGACTTGAGGCGAAATCCTAGGTAAGGTAAATTCCGGAGGCATGATTTAAGCCTTCACTTTTATCACTTGAACCTTTTGAAGCTAACCTGATTTTTTTTTATCCCTCGTTACCCTATTGAAGCTGATAATATTTTCAATTCTGAACACGTACAAATACCATAGCTAATTAAAAAATTTCCAAACCATTGTCGCTAAGCCAAATATACAAATTGAGTGAAATCAAGTAGCATTAGTTTATGCTACTTGAAGTGAGCGGTTGGGGTTCAGATGAATTTTCTATTGATTCGGTATTAGTGTACTCATTTATCGTTCTTCGTTCATATCTCTCACACCCCTTAAATTGTATTAATCGAATAAGTTTGGGGGTGTGGTGTTCGAAAAAAAAAACAAAAAAATTATGTGAATAAAGTTTTATTTTCATTTTCGTTTGAGAAGTGAGTGCAAAGTTCTTAAATTCTTGTTCAGGGTTGGGTTTTAAATGTTTGGGGTTATGAGAGTAAGATAGCGACAAACGTTTGTGCCTCGGGTATCGTTGAATAATAACGATCACCTATTTTTTAATCCTGAGATACCCTTGGCCAATGTCCAAAAATCGAACCAAGTCCTATTGATCTCTTTGAATTTCTAAACCTACATTAGTGGATAGTCGAGCCCGGTCAAGCATATGGTTTTCCTAATCCTTATCGGTTTAAGTTATGAGCTTAGTTATTAAATAATCCAATACGGTGTTTAGATAGTTATATATTTGATGTCTCACACACACACTTGATATGGATCTAGAATGGTTTTTACTGATATTGAGTGTCGAAATTCTAGAACACCACATGGTGTGTGTTACTCCTAAACTTGGCAATATTTAGGGGTTGTTGAGGGAAAAATGTGTTAGTCAATAGAATAATGTAAAACTCGCATAGTGTTATGTTTAAGTTGTTTATATTTACGTTGTTCGTGTTAGTCATTTCGTTGTGTTTTTTTATTTTAGTGTGAGTGTTTTGCTCGGGACTAGCAAAATTCTAAGTTTAGGGGTATTTGATAGGTGTAAATTACCTATCTATTTCCAAACTGAACGTGTTAGTTTTCGAGTATGTTTAGTACGTTTTATTAAATTTTAATTTGTTTATATTCTTTTTGTCATAAACCAGGTTTTTGGAGTAAAAAGGGACTAAAACGGTCCTTAAGCGGTTAAATCGGATTAGAGCGGTGGACAAACGGTGAAAAAACAAAGTTTCAAAATAGCAATCCATCGCCGCGACAATCAATCCACCGCCGCGGAGGTGAAAATACAGGATGTCCATTTTCAGCAAAATACTTCACCGCCGCGGCGGTTAAAATTCAGGATGCTTTGCTACTATTCCACCGGCGCAACGATCAAGCAACCGACATACTCACCGCCTAGGCAGTCACTCTACGGACAGTTTAGGATATTTTGAGATATTTTTAAGCCTACATATATCCTCCCTTCTCTTCCAAACAAAAGGTTAGATGTTTTGGGAAGTCTTGAGAGCTCCAAGGCCATTCGACCAAGGGAAGATCATGTTGCAAAGAAGGAGGAAGCGTTCTTGAAAAGGTTTTAGCATCGGATCTTCAGATAAACGGCTAGTTTCCTCATTTCTCTCTTTATCTCTTAGGTTTGGTTGAATGTTTGTATATGTTTAGCTTGTTTTTAGTTGTATATAGGGCCATGACCAAGTTTAGCTAAACATATATTGTCTAGGGCTTGATTGAATTCATGAAAACGTTGTTTATATAAAATCGATATTTGTAAGTGGTTGTTCATGTTTATCTGATTGTGTTTGCCGTGTTGTATTGTTTATTATGCTTGTTACGATATACTGAGAATACGGGGTTTAACATTCGGGAGAGGTAACCTCGAATTCGGACTAGAGTAAACATAACGCGACAATCTAACAACCCGAGAGGGAGTTGGGGATTGTTCAATCAATGACGTTGGTTCATGACTCATGTGACTATGGGTTCGAAAAGACGTTCGAGGGGGATCTCGGCGTCAATGCAAATTCATATATTCATTCGCTTTATACTCAGAAGAGGGAGTGAGAAAGTTATAGATACAGAGATTGTCGGATAGGATGAATGCCATTAAAGAAAATAGATTGAAACGAACACGTTTAATTGAACGATATTAATCCCTAGGAAATAATTCCTATAAACGTCCTACCAATATATTAGTATAATTAGATAAATTAGTATTGTAGTAATAGTATTTATTAATTAAATACCATTTTTATCACCTAGATTAAGTCGAGTTATGATAATAGTGATACTCAACAATATTCTCCACTAATCCCTGTGAACACGATACCCCTACTCTCCCAACCTATACTAAAACTTGACCCGTACACTTGCGGTGAAAGTGACGACACTTAATTGTGGCCACCAGTTACCTCTCTCAAGTGTCAAACCCCGTATTCTCAAACCAACCAATATATCATAACAAACATATAATGGAAGTAATAAAAAGGTAAACACAATCGGATAAAGATAAACAACCGTTAACAAAACATCGATTTATTCAAAGCACATTTTCATGAAATACATCAACCCCTAAATAATATATGTTTAGCTATACATGGCCATAGCCCAATATTCAATAATATACAAGCTAAACATGAACAAAACTACTAACCAAACTAAGAAATAAATAGAGAAACAAAGAAGACTACCCATTATCTGAAGAACGTCCGCTAAAATCGAACTGAGATCATTTCCTCTTCTTGGATTTGTGATCTTCTCTTAGTTAATATGCCTTGGAGCTCCAAAAACACTCCAAAGAACGTGGGTGTTATGAAGGAGAAAGGGGCGATATAGAGAGGGATAAAAAATATCTCAAAATATCCCAAAATATCTAAGACAAGTGGTGTCGGACCACCGCTGCAGCAGTGGAGAAATCAGTAGGCCTCTGTTGGGTGACTGCTATAGCGGTGGGCCTGCAAATCCTGAACTTTTCCTTTTTGCTGATTTTCCACCGTTCTTCCACCAACGTCCCACCGATTTGCTCGATTAAAAACCGTTTTCATCTTTTTTTGTCCCAAACACCTGATTTATATCAAAACAAATAAAAACGTATTAGAACATATTAAAACACTATAAGAATGCTCAATAACTACCAAAATTGGTTTAGAAATAAATAGATAAATTTCACCTATCAGCAATGCACGCGGGTTTTGTCGTCCAGTTAAAACAAATCCTTATTCTACAAGTCATGAATTACGTTTTGACCTAATTTCTATTGAAAATCAGGATACGTAGGCAACCCACGCTGGTTTAGTCATCAAGTTAAAAGGAATTCATTAGTTCGGTCGCTTAGTTAAAATAAAAGCACCCATTTAAGGTGAACAACGTTTCAACCTGGTTTTTGGTTAAAATTAGGATAAATAGGCAGCCCAAGCGAGTTCGACTGCCAAATGAAATGTAAATCATCAATGAACAACGAGCTTCACGAATATAACCCATTTCATGAAAGGTCAACTTCCTTGAGAGAAATACGACTTTGTTTTTTATCAAACCCGATCATATGTTATGGCATACTGTGATAAAATTGACTTTCTCAGGAGAAGTTTATCTTTATTTTTCATTACCTTCAATCACAAGTCGGGACATATTGCTAATCGCCCTAATTATGGACTGGGGCACATTTAATACATTATCATAATAAAATTCATGTCTTTTTCCTAATTCATAGCTATCCCAAGATATGTAGGAAACCCTGGGTGGGTCCGACAAAGTTTTAAGGAAATGTTGATGATCAATCTTGTCCACGTGAACGCTGTGGCATATTTTTCTAGAAGTGATTTGATAATCTTTCTTAGAGTTGGTTCCCGACCTGCTGGGTAGGGATTGTTATTTATTATTTTCAGTGTCACCAAGCACACCCCTAGATCACCATTTAAAGTTACTACTTTCGGTGTTACCCAGGTACACCCCTGGATCATCATTTAAATTTATTGCTTTTGGTGCTACCCAAGCACACCTCTGGATCACCATTTAAATTTATTGCTTTCGGTGTTACCAAAGCATACCCCTTGGTCACCATGTAAATTTATTGCTTTTGGTGTTACCCAAGCACACCCTTGGATGACTATTTAAATTTCTTGCTTTTGGTGTTACCCAAGCACACCTCTGGATCACCATTTAAATTTTCTTGCTTTCGATGTTACCCAGGCACACCCCTGGATCAGCAATTCAATTTCCTATTGTCAGTGTTACCCAGACATACCCCTCGATCACCATTTAAATTTACTTGCTTTCAGTGTTATCCAGGCACACCCCTAGATCATCATCTACTTGCTTCTATGCTATCCAGGCTAGCCCAGAATCACCCTCTAAATTTGCTTATTTTGGTTACTTTTGTGCTAACCCTGGAGCACCATTTTAATTGGCAATTTTTAATTTCCTAAAAAGTGGGATATGTTTTTGGTGATTCCAGGATGCCCTGGAAATACTATTTTTTTTTCCCTTCCCTGTCAAAGAAAAAAAAAGCAAAAATAAAACCAACCTAGTCTAATGTGAGTTCAATTTGCTTTATGTAGATTTCTCTATGGAATGAAATGATGCATGTCTTCTATCTTTGTCATCACGAGTAAACTCGCATGATAAAGAGAGGCATCTGTAGACATCGCATTTTTTCCCGCTTATTTTTGCATTCTGTAAATTTTCGGGTCTAAAGTATAAATTTGGATAAACTTTAAACCATGTTTTTACATTTCTACAATTTTCATTTTTTAGCCTATGCCTTAGATCAGCCTGAAGTCATGATCCTTAGCCCGACACATTATTTTTTCCTTTTTTAAGTTAAGTCTTTGGACTGACGATATACATACATATATACTTATATATTTATACAGATACTATACCATATACATATTTTATATATATTTTACTTTCGTTTACATATCAAACATAAAAATCATGAAAAAAATGAAAAAATGGAAAAAGAAAAGGAGGTTCCACTTGAACTAATAATCCTTCCAAACAAATGGTTTTTGTTAATGTTATTATAGTAAAATTTTGTTTTTCCATTTTGATAAAAAAAAAAAACTAAAAGAATCAAGTCCCATTTGTTTATCCCAAAACAAATGATACTTTAAAAAATATTTTATTCCTTTTCTTCATTTCCAAGAAGTTTTCTTAAAAAATAAATATAACCAAATATTTTCTTAATCTTATTGAATCAAAATAAATTTTTTCCCTCAACTTTATTTAAACATTTCTTCTTCCCAAAAGATAAAAATGTTCTAAAAAAAAAAGATAAATTTCTTTTCTTTTAAATAAACAAAATAAATAAAAACTTTGGTCTTTCCTCATAATATTATTTTAAAAAGAAAATAAAAATGAAAACTAAGATTTTCGTATTGTTTTAAGAGAAAAAAAAAATCCTTTCAAAAATGATTTTTTGCACAAAAAGACAAAAAATAATAATAATAATAAATAAATAAAAATTAATTTAATAATTTTTTATTCACTAGAAGACAAAATCTATAGGAAAATGGAGTTTTCTTCTAAATTGGTTTTCTTCTCAAAAAAAATTTCAAAATATTTATTTTCTTAACTTATTATTTTCATCAATAAAGACAAATATTTTCTTAGTCTTTAATTTGACTTTTTCATTTAAAGGAAAACTTCTTTTCCAAGAAATAAATAAAAATTGTGTAACTTTATTTCTTCTAGTCTTTTCTTTTGATTTTAAAACATAAAGTTTGTCATCATATCTTAAACTAAATAAAAAAAAAAATGATAAATAAATAAAAAATAATAAAAAAATATATAAACAAAAATAAAAAAAATCTCCATTGGTACCAAAACTTGTTAATTATTCCATAATTGATAAGTGGTTTAAAAGGGGGACATTTTTTTTTTTTACATTTTACTACTTGCTTTATTTTACGTATTTCATTTTTAGTTGCTTGCTTATTAGCCTTACCATAATGAACCTGTTATAATAAATTAAATTAAGGGAAATTCATTTTTACTTGCATACTCATTAGCCTTGCCAAATAAACACATCATAATAAACTAAATTAATGGAGAAAGATCATATTAATCAACCAAATCCAACAAAATTGAACTTGATTTAATTTGAAATATTTAGACACTGATGTACCGTTTTCGAACGGATGTCTTGGGGTACCTCACACTTTCTTCGAGCATAACCAACTTTCGAACCTAATGAATACTATAGTTAAGACTGATTTGATTCAAATTTTAGACTTTTGAAAAATATTTTTCTTTTTTCTTGTTTTATCTATTTTCTTTAAAACCCAGTGACGTAGCACGTATTTTCAAAACCAATGCTAGGTGACGATTGCAAACTTTTCATAAAATTTCGGCTCAAGTAAATTAGTTCAAATTTGACGCCTAGAAAGCTCTTGAACTTGTTTGTTCTAAAATTACTTATCAAAAATAAAGCTTATCCAAAAGAAATTTCTAAAGGATAACTTGTTTTTCAAAAATAATTTGGATTTTGAATTATAAGATCGACTCTTGGTCAGCGTTGTGATTGGCGAGCGAAATTTAGGGTGCGCCATCATGTATCATAATTTGTAGCTTGTAAGAATGTTGTTATTCTGGCCTTCCAAAAACATAATTATTGCTCGTGAAAAGTGGAGGACGATGCATAGATTGCCCCTCAGCTAGTTTATTACTCATGTGGTATACCATTTGATTGTGTTATTTAAGATGTGAAGCCTATTCAACTAATCTATCTCTAGTAGCAATTGTTAGCCTGATGATCTACCCAAAAGATAGTGAATTAGATAGTTTAAAAATTAACAACCAATATTGTTAATATGCTGAAACGTGAATTTCTAAATGCACACATACACAGCAGAGGGGTAGAGACAGTCACACACAGATTCATAGTGGTTCAACATGCTACTCTACCTACGTCCTCTCCCCTAAGCTCCCATGAGGAATTTGAAATCCACTAATCAACCCTGATTCTTTTCTCAAGTAAGAATCAAACCCTTACACCAAGTATTTTTACTTCGGTAAGAATTAAACTATTTCACATTTATTCGGAAAAGTCCATTTATGCCTAATCAACACTCTTACTCAGACCACTGATGTTTAGGTCTAAGCTATAACTCGTAAGAATACAAAAAATTTAGGTCTAAGCTACAACTCGTAAGAATACAAAAAATTTATCGCTTGTTCTCACATGAACTTCTACCAACTCAATACAATAAAAACTCAATTAATGGCTCAATACTAGTGATAGAAAAAGAAATAAGAAACTAAATCTTGAATTATATTAATTTAAGCATAATAATGTATTTAAACTAGATTTCAAGGGAAAATCATTTTAAATGATTTTCAATAAATTCTAGCAAACGATTTTTATCTCAGATAAGTCATGTATTAAAATAAAGTATATGGATCAATTAAACACTAAAACTTTTGAGAAATCAAATAAACTGAAAATATATCACCAAATTGTTTCAAGAAAGATTCGAGACAATGAACAACTTCGTAGTAACCTCATTTTTGTAGAAACTTCTTCTTTCAATCAAGATCACACTCATAGATATGACATTAAAATATTTTCTTGAAAAATATTTTATCTCTTTTTGAAATCTAAAAATATTTTCAATTTGTGAATTTTTTAATCTGAATTTCGCAGGCCTATTTAAAGAGAAATTAAAGATGGTCTATAATGACTATTTTTCAAAAGATATGTCTAAAAATAGAACATATAAACCCCATATATAAATCAGATTTAAATGAGCTATATTTGACCAAAAATATAACTTTTAAAACGTTGAATTTAGCCCCAAAAATAGTTTGATTTAAGTCGATCAAGGAGTAGAAAGAATTTCAACGAAAAGATCACGAAATCAGAAAATATAGTGAATAAATAATACGGCTAAATGAAATCACCAAAATATCTCTCATATCTTTGAAGATATATTTTCGTTGATTAAATATAATATTATAACGTTCATATGTTGAAAAAGTGACTGAAAGATCTTTGAGAACATGTTGGCTAAGAATAAAAAAACAAAATAGATCTATCGATCGAAAGCTCTAGCAGTTGACCATTTAGGCCTTAATGTTCAAATTTATAACTATTACAACACAATTCAGTCCATCGGTTAGTCGATTGATTTAGCTTCAAAATCTACCATTCAACAGGCCAGTCAACCGAAATGGCTAAAACCTAATTTTTTGGTATCCTGAATCTAGCATACAACCGATTACCCTATCAATGGCTATTTTAGCCATTTTCTCGATTTTTATCATTTTTAATCAATTCTTGATCAATTTCTTGGAAACATTATTTGTTAACATTATTTTATCACTTATGACAACTTTTAAAAATATTTTCATGTGTCGTGTCTGATCCTATTCGGGTTACATTTAGAGTTTAGAAACTTTCAGTTGTTTTTACCTAGTAACTCAAAAATTATTCTTTTCCAAAAATCATCAATGTATTCCATTGAAAGTAGTTTGATCTTTATTATCTTTTCTGATTAAAGTAATCTATTATCTTTCAAATACGAGAACTAAAATATGAAATATTTCTCAATAAAACCATTAGTTCCTTAAAACATCTAAGTTCATTGGCTAATCGAAACATCTTGGGTCAACAAGTTTTAATCAGTTGAATATTTTAGAACTAAAACACTTCTATTTATGCAAGAAAATCATCTTTAAACCTTTATAATGAAACTCATGCATAATTGACGATAAACAAACAAAATAAAGCATTTAAGACATGCTTTGAGTGTTGTGTGTGGTCGTAATTGGGATGAAATATAACTGACAAATATAAGTATTGTTTACTTTATGAAATACAAAAAAGTTTATATTTGAAAAGCTTGATGATCTATTTGTCTTTGAATAACTTGATCATCCGATTATAGTTTTTGTTCCGAGTGCATTTTAATGCAGGCTAAAATCCACTAAACTTTTAACACTTCTCAAGCAATATGATTAGTCTATAAAAATCATCAAGTTAATGTAATCATCAAAATAATCAAATTGAAATTAAATCATTTAGGGTTGACAATCTCCCTCTTTTTTATAATGACAATTAACTTTATGTTTTTTCATCTTTTTTAAATATAACCACGCCCTCCTTAATATGGGAATAGTTTTTTTATAGTTTAGAACCAAATGAGAAGAAACATGCAACCGCATGATGTATCACGATAACTCAAGAAGAACTATAATAGCAAAAGAAAGCATGATGATTAAAAAAAAATCTAGTATGCACAATAAAAAAAATAAAAAAAATAAATTCTCTCCCCTTTTGTTATCTAAAAAAGTGGGGGTAGTCAAATCTAGAAAAATCAAAATCTGAATTCAAGGCTATATTAAGTAAACTTATGTATGTTCACTCGTCTTTCAAAATAAACTATAGAAGTGGATATGCTTTATCGTCTCACTATTCATTACATGCCTATTAATGTAAATTAGCTATTGTGGGAAATGATACATGATCTACTTCTCAAGCTATTTATCATGGTAGTATCTTTAATTACCCATCGAGATTGGGATATAATTATTACAATAGAATTAGACATTTTAATGTGTCTTGTCTTTGAAAAAAATGCTAAATTTGTTTCTAACGAAAGTAGGGGTATTAAAATAGAAATGATGAATTAAATTTAATTAAATCAAAATCATTAAATGAAAAAAATAAAAATAAAATTTGACCCAATTCATAATTAAACTTAAGACTTCATACAGACTAAAATTAAATCCATCACAAATTAAAAGATAATACATTAGTTAAATTGTTCAGTACGGGAAACAAATGATAAGGTCTTTGTGGTAGATAATAGTGTCTGGGAGGAGGCTGAGGATAGTATGGATTCTGTTGACAAAGCATCTTCTACGTTTGTTCTAGTGATGGTGATATCCTCCCTATCTAATTAGCAAAGTTACCTAGTCCGTTTTCCATGATGAGGGTATATTTCAGGAAATTGTCAATTTACTCCTGCAGATCGTCGAATCTCTATACACTTTATTCAAAAAAACTCATATCTTCTTCCACTGACTATCCCATATATTCATCTCCTTCCTCAATTTTTCCATAATTCCTTATCCATTGATTACTGACAAACATGAAGCTCATTAAGGAAATGCTGACGTTATTTAGGGAAATGTTAATATAGTTGGTAAAGGATTTTCTCTAATTGTCTAGCAAAAACAAAAAATACTTGGGAAGAAGAGATACAATATTGTCATATGGAAAATGTCTCGCTTACCATCTGATTGATACTGCACGTGTTCAACGATAAGGGTGGGAATATTGATGAGTGGTTTATTTAACAACAAATCAAGTACTTTTAGATTCAATTATTTGTGTGTTTTCAAGCACTTTCGTTTGTTTAATGTGTTTTTGTATTGTTTTATAGGTTTTGAATAAATGGGTGAAAAGATGTAAATTTGGTACAAGTGCAATAACTTAAAGAAACCATTTTGAATATTATGAAATTTGATTTTAGAAAAAATAAAACATGGAAGTTTTATATCTTTGTCGTATATTTCCCTAGGTTTTTGAATCACCTCAATCGGAGTTTGGACGAGAAAACTACGGCCAAAAGAAGAACCTGGTGTGGGCACTACCTTGACCATCGCTTCAGCGACCATTTCCACCACTGCAGTGATAGTTCCCACTATTGTAGCAGTGATCTGGTAGTAAGTTAATGCCCTTTGATCACTGTAGCGATGCCCCCCATTACTGTAGCGACCCGGCACCACTTGGCAAAGATATTTTAGGATATTTTTGAGATATTTTGGATTTGTCTTAATATCCCCTCATTCCCAACAACTATGCATGTTTGGGGGAAAATTTTGGGAGATATTTTGGAGCTCAAGATCAATAACCAAGAGGTAGATCATCAAGAGGAGAAAAAGAAGCATTATTGAAGCCGATTTCGCGGAAGTGGAACCATTTACTTCACAGATTTGCTTTCCGTTCTTTGTTTCTCTCTTTGTTCTTCAACTTTATAGATTTTAAAATTATATTATTCTCATGTAATGTTGAATATGTGGTTATGATTATGAGTATCTAAGTATCTATTGTCTAGGGATTGAATTAGTTTATGAAAACTATGTTTATTTGAATTATTGTTTTGTTAACGGTTGTTCATTTGCATTCGATTGTGTTTGTCATTTTATTACATCAATTATATGATTGTTATGATAATTTGGTTGGTTTGAGAATACGGGGTTTGACATTTGGGGGAGGTAACCTCGGATTCGGACTAGGGTTTAAACACAACGCGACGATCTAAGAAATTGGGAGATTATTAGAAAGTGTGCAATCCGTGAGGTTGGTGTGAGACTCATGTTATCATTTAGATACTAGATAGGGATATCAGTGTTGACATGAGTCACATATTCATTTACTTGACACTCGGGAGAGGTAGTGAGTGAGTTTTCAATACCTAAATTGTCGGATAGTTTGAATACCATTAATGTAAACTAGACTAATCCAAATAGGTTTAAGTGAACGAAGTTAATCCCTAGATAATCTATTCCCATAAACTTTATTTTTAGTATTGTAGTTTAATTAGTTATAATTTTAGTTTAGTTTATCTTCTAACAAAAACCCTAAAAATTATGTCGCCTAAGTAAAGTTCGGTTACGACAATCGCAGTACTCAACGACAATTTTATCCAATCCCAATGGATACGACAACCCTACTCATCACTATTCTATTAAAACTTGACCCGTACACTTGCAGTAAAAGTAGCGACAAATAATTTTGCTATCAAGTTTTTGGCGCCGTTGCCAGGGATTGGCTTTTAGATTGTTGTCAATATTGTGAGTAAGTGACTTGATTTTAATTTAGGCCTTTATTTTTGATAGGTGTGAAAAACCTATCTATTTCTAAACTGGATTTGTTAGTTTTCAAGCATTTTAGTTAAATTTAATTGTGTTTTAGTGTAAAACAGGTGAAAGGACGTCAAAGGGCAAGAAACAAGTGAAAAAGGTGGAGAAACGGTGAAGTAAATATACAAAATAGGGTTTCGGTGAATGAAAATCACCGCCTAGGCAGAAGTTCCACAGCCTAGGCGGAAAAGATCAGAATGATATGCCAGCATGCATCGCCTAAGCGGAAAAACCACCGCTTAGGCGAAGTTACCGATATAACTTAACCAACTTAAGTCCACCGCCTAAGCGGTGAACCACCGCTTAGGCGGTGACACTCTACACAGAAATATCTATTTTTAGATATTTTGAAGATATTTCCAAACCTTACCTATTTAACTCTTTTCTCCACCAAACCTAAAAAGGAGAGACGTGAGAGGAGGCTCCGGTTGACATCTTGAGAGCTCTCCTTCGACCTTAGTTAGATTAGATTAGTTTATGAAGTAGATTAGATTAGTTTTAAAGAGTGTTCTTGGCTAATCCTTGAAGAGCTAGAAGAGGAAGTTCATCAACGGAGAAGAGGAAGCTCGGGAGGATTGTTCTTTGGCGAAAGTGGACCACTCCACTTTGAGATTTGGCTTTTCTTCCCTTGTTTCCATCTTTGTATTTAATGTTTATTGTTGATGATGATGATATCCTCTTGATTTAATGTTGTATTGGCTAAGAACATGTTAGTGTAATTTAGATATTAGTTAGAGAAAGGTGTAGTTGTGTAAATACTCGTTTGATTTAATATACGTTTCTTTAACGGTTGTTGATTTTAAGTCCGATTGTGTTTTAAGTCCGATTGTGTTTATCATATGATGAAGATCTTAATATTATTGCAATGGTATTAGGGTAGGATTTGAGAATCTAGGGTTTGACACTCGGGAGAGGTAACCCTGGATTCGGACTAGGGTAAACACATCTTTACGACCTAACGACCCGGGAGGGTGTTAGTTAGTGTGCAATCGATGATGTTGGGTCAAGATTCACGCGTCCTAGAGTCTTTAAGACATTTAGGGGGACCTCTTTGTCAATGCGAAGTCGCATATTCCCTTGTCTTACACTCGGAAGAGGTGGCGGAGGAGTTTACGAACCGAGATTATCGGATACCTAAATTCCATTATTGTTAACCGAACGAAATCAAACATGTATTAAGTGAACAAAATCAATCCCTAATTAATAAACCTGGTTAGAATTAACCCACTAATTGTAGTTTAGCTTAGTATAATTTCAATTCACGTTTTCTGTCATCAGGATAACACGAGACTACGTCAATTGTGGTATTCAATTAAATTATTCACACTTTTCTCTGTGGGAACGATATTCGATCTTCAAAGATCCACTATATTAAAACTTTAGATCTCGTATACTTGTGAGCATAAGTAGGCGTGCGCAATTTTGCCCATACCAAGTTTTTGGTGCTGTTGCCGGGGATTAGTTTGAATTTTATTTGAATATTGCAAAAGAAATGCGGTATCGGCTCAGAACTTAAGTTTTATATAGGAAAAGAAAATATATCATATCCTAGTTCCGTCAACATACCAAGTGTTTGGTGTTGTTGACGTGGGATTAGTGTGAATTCTAAGTTGATATTGCAACTCAGTAGGCGAGTGTTAATCCTGACATTTATTTTTGTTTTGTTTTTAATTTTTATTTTTGTTTCATTGTGTTAATGAGATCAAGCAGAGCGAGAAAAGATAAAAAAGATTGGAATTCTTAATTCTCAATCCCGAGATTGAGCTTATTGCAAATGATAAGAACTGAGAGGAGAAGCCGACTTCAAGCCATGATCTTGATCCGACTGAGCATTTGAGCCCAAATTCCTTGTCTATGGGGAATTTTGGTGAAAAATACTTAGTGACACGATAGTCCAGCTAGGGACGGTAACTCAAGCGCTATTTTTTTTGAAATGAAACTTAGGGTATCAAGTTACCCGATTTTTGTTACTATTTATTTGATTATTTATTCTTTTTGGAAGCCGGCATGGCTTCGGAACGTGTTCAGGAGTGAATTTAGGAATGTGGATACTTGGGGAAGTATTTTATGTTTAAACACGTTGAACAAACGAAGTGAAAACATACAGGGTAGAGCCGTATTTTGAAAATTTGAGGAAAACGTAAAAGTGGGAGCTTTAGGCCCACCGCCCAAGTGGTGAACCACCGCTTGGGTGGTAAAAATACAGAGAGGGTGTTTTTCAGCAAAAAAGGCCCACCGCCCAAGCGGTGAACCACCGTTTAGGCGGTAAAAATACAGGATACACCAAATTTTCAAAATACGCTCCACCGCTTAAGCGGAAAAACCACCGCCTAGGCGGAATTTCGTCAGAAGGTTTGGTTTTAAAGGAAAGAGTTCCACCGCCTAAGCGGTGTACCTTCTGCTATTAAAAACAGCCCATTCGCTCAAAAATTAAAAATGCAAGGTTCCCTCCCCAAATCTTCCACATTCTCTCCAAAATATCACTCCCAAACCGTTCCAATATTCAAAAATCATCCATCCATTACTAAAAGTAGTCATTTCCATCACGATTCAACCTCCAAGAATCGGATTTCCACCCCTATTTTCAAAAATTTAGGGTTTTGCGTGAAATGAGCGATTTCTTCATTTTCTTTCGATTGGACCATTAATTCTCAACAAGTAAGTTTCTTTTACATTATATTTAGTCTAGTTCTTGAAATTATTGGTTGGTTTACATGATTATATCAAAGAAATCATTAGATTTTGAAATTTTGCCCAAAAACCCTTAACCCTAGTTTCGCGATTTCGAAGTTCAATGGGTTTTTGGTTTGATTCTTGATGATACACATGTTTAATTGGATTGGTTGAGTGTGTGAACTAATATAGGATGTCACATTTATGAAATTTGTTTGAAAAATTCAAATGGGTATTCGTTTTGGGATGTATGTGTTCATGACAAAGTGATTAGGGAAGTGTATGTTTTTCAATTATTCATATATGATGAGGTTGTATTGGGTTTTTGTGATTGTGATTGTAGGAAATACCGAAAAGAGCAGTAAAGAAGAGGGCCAGAGGAGAAGGGTCGAGTTTAAACCCTAGGGTGCCGACCGACGTTGACTACGATGCCACCTGCTTTGTGTCAAAACAAGCAGAGGTGCACTTTAAAGAACACGAAAAATATCGTGCCTGTATACGTCAACGGGGTTTCGGTCCGATTGAAGACCACCCAGTGGAATTTCAAAATAAAATCCGAAGCCGCCACTGGGAGCAATTAGGCAAATCGCCATCCCCAGGCGAGATTGCTTTGGTCAAGGAATTTTATACTAATGCTACAGAGGCCATTGACGACCTAGCAAGGGTTTGGAACCAACCTATCATCTTCAGTCCCGACTTCATTAACTATCTCTTTGGACTGTCGGCATCGGAGTCCCTTGAAAGCCAAGACCCTACTTTGCATAGGGCCATTCAAAAGATCACATCTGGCACGGTAAAGTGGAAACACCAAGGGCCGAATGTTGCTACCTTTTCGGTAAGTTGCCTTAAGCCAGTTTCAAAAATCTGGTACCACTTCATCTGCGAAAGTCTCCTACCGACATCACATCTGTCAGACCTCTCAAAGGACAGGGCCTTTTTGATCTATAAGATTCAGACCGGACAACCAATCAACCTTGCATTTCTGATCTATTCATTGATCATTCATGCTACGAATACGGTAAATGGTGGGCTCCCGTTTTCGTCACTATTGACCCATATTTTCAGATTAGCTGATGTGACTGTATCCGAGGGAAGCCAGTGTGACCCTATCTCTCTACTTACTCTGTCAGCGATAAATCGGTTGGGGAAGACTGGGGCGCAAGAGGCACCCGAGCCTGAGCCTGAGGAAGGGAAAGAGCAAGTAGACAAGACGACTGGACGTTCTGGAGCCTGAGATGAAAACTCCCAAGAGAGGATAAACAACAAGCTTCAGACCGTCCTCCAGAATCAATATGAGATTGCTTCTTTCCTGGACCAATTTTTGAGGCAACAAGATCGAGTCCAATGGAAGATTTGGGAGGGCCTTGGCCTTGAGATGGACGATTACCCTCCGATGCCATCTGTGCTGCCACATCTACTCCAGAGACCACACTCTCCTTCTCAAAGTGATGATGGTGATGATTCGTCTTCAGGTTAACAGTAGGGAATAAGTCTTATTCCCTAGGTATGTGTTCAACCCATTTTGTGTGCAAGCATGCTATATGTTTATTGGGTTCGCTGATGTTGGAACACTGCCATGTTCAGGCTTGAATAGTATGGATTAGATAATAGTTTAGTGGATGTTCATCCATTTTGACTTTTTGTAGAAAAGGATGAACAATTATTATTTTTTGAATAGAATGCAGAATGTTTGACATACAAATTTAAGTTTATATATATTTTAATTATGAATGTTTTAGTTTTAAATTTTTAGTTTAGTTAGTTTAATTTTTGTTTTTGCATGTTTAGTGTTAGATTAATTTATGTATGTTAGTATTAGAATTAGTTTAGTATTGTGTATGTATAAAGTTGTATTAGCATGTTTAGTTATTGAGTTCAATTAAGCCAAGACTTGATGATGAGAATTATCCCCAAATTGCATATTGAGGTCGGAGACAATACCTTCCTTGTGTGTTTTGTGTGCTTAACAAGTCGATTGGGTAAAAATTATCTTGATCCGAAAAACTGCACGACATTTGAACTCAATATATAATTATCTGAATGATTAGATGTTGATTATTCGATATTAAGTTCATGATAGAAAATGAGGAAACTAGAACTTGATTTGGGGAAAACTTGAGGTGGAATCCTAGGTAAGGTAATTCTGGAGACGTGATTTAGGCCGTCAATTTTTCGCTTGAACCGTTGTAGCTAACCTGAAAATATTAATTCCTTATTTTTCCTGTCGAAGCCAATAACGTAATCAAATTCTGAAAACGTTCAAATACTCCTTTCAATTAAATTTTTTCTAACCCAATGTCGCTTAGCCTAATTTTAAAAATTGGGTTAAATCAAGTGAGCGGTCAGGTTTTTGATAAAGTTTTATTGATTTGGTATTAGTGTATTCACTTGTCACTTTAGTATTTCTTTTTGCACGCTCCTAAAATAAGTTTGGGGGTGTGTTTCTATCATTTCTTTTTACATATTCCTAAAATTTTATAAATTCGAATAAAGTTTGGGGGTGTGTTTCTCTAACTTCTTTTTGCACTCTCCTAAAACTGTAATCATTCGAGTTAAATTAGGAATATGTTAAAAAAAAAAAAAACAAAAAAAAACGTGAATATAGTTTTCATTTTCTTCTCTTTCGACAAGTGAATACCAGGATTTTCGTTTCTTATTCAGAGTTGTACTTTAAATGTGGGGTCATGAGAGAGGATAGCGACAAGCGATTTTCCCTTGGGTATCGATCGATTATTCCAGTGATACCCGTGGTCGTTCTCCAAAACCAAACCAAGCCCTATTGATTTCTGTAAATATTCAAGCCTACATTAGTGGATAGTAGACTCCAATCAAGTGTATGGTTATCCTGAATCCTTCAACGGTTTAAATTATGAGCTTAACAATTGAATAATCAAATCCAGTATTTGACTAGTTATACAGCTGAGTTCTCACACACACACTTCAAATGGATCTAGAATAGTTTTTATTGATATTGATCGTTGAAATTCTAGAACACCACTTGGTATGGGTTACTTCCCGAACTTGATCCGATTTAGGGATGTTGAGGGAGGAACAAATTGGTCATTTCGATTGAACTTTATATTTACATGCATATACTTCATTCGTGTTAGTTTAATTTTTCATTTTTAGTTGCTTAGTTCGTTTGTTAGTTTAGTTTAGCATTAGTGTTTTGCTCGAAGACAAGCAAAATTCTAAGTTTGGGGGTATTGATAGGTGTGAAAAACATATCTATTTCTAAACCAGATTTGTTAGTTTTCAAGCATTTTAGTTATATTTAATTGTGTTTTAGTGTAGACCAGGTGAAAGGACGTCAAAGGGCGAGAAACAAGTGAAAAAAGTGGAGAAACAGTGAAGTAAATGTGCAAAATAGGGTTTCGATGAATGAAGATCACCGCCTACTCAGAAGTTCCATAGCCTAGGTGGAAAAGAGGCAGAATGTTGGAGTGATGAATGGCTAAACCACCGCCTAGGCAAGAAAACCACCGCCTAGGCGAGAAAAGATCAGAATGATATGCCAGCATGCACCGCCTAAGCGAAAAAACCACCGCTTAGGCGAAGTTACTGACATAACTTAACCGACTTAAGTCCACCGCCTAAGCAGTGAACCCCCGCTTAGGTGGTGACACTCTGCACAGAAATATCTATTTTTAGATATTTTGAAGATATTTTCAAACCTTACCTGTTTAACCCTTTTCTCCACCAAACCTAAAAAGGAGAGACGTGAGAGGAGGCTCCGGTTGACATCTTGAGAGCTCTCCTTAGACCTTAGTTAGATTAGATTAGTTTATGAAGTAGATTAGATTAGTTGTAAAGAGTGTTCTTGGCCAATCCTTGAAGAGCTAGAAGAGGAAGTTCATCAACGGAGAAGACGAAGCTCGGGAGGACTGTTCTTTGGCGAAAGTGGACCACTCCACTTTGAGATTTAGCTTTTCTTCCCTTGTTTTCATCTTTGTATTTAATGTTTATTGTTGATAATGATGATCTCATCTTGATTTAATGTTGTATTGGCTAAGAACATGTTAGTGTAATTTAGAGATTAGTTAAGGAAAGGTGTAGTTGTGTAAATACTCATTTGGTTTAATATACGTTTCTTTAACGGTTGTTGCTTTTAAGTCCGATTGTGTTTATCGTTTGATGACGATCTTAATATGCTTGTAATGGTATTAGGGTAGGATTTGAGAATCTAGGGTTTGACACTCGGGATAGGTAACCCTGGATTCGGACTAGGGTAAACACATCGTTACGACCTAACGACCCGGGAGGGCGTTAGTTAGTGTGCAATCGATGACGTTGGGTCAAGATTCACGCTGCCTAGAGTCGTTAAGACATTGAGGGGGACCTCTTTGTCGACGCGAAGTCACATATTCCCTCGTCTTACACTTGGAAGAGGTGGCGGAGGAGTTTACGAACCGAGATTGTCGGATACCTAAACTCCGTTATTATTAACGGAACAAAGTCAAACGTGTATTAAGTGAACGAAATCAATCCCTAATTAATCAACCTAGTTAGAATTAACCCACTAATTGTATTTTAGCTTTGTATAATTTCAATTCACGTTTTCCGTCGTCAGGATAACATGAGACTACGTCAATTGCGGTATTCAATTCAATTATTCACACTTTCCTCTGTGGGAACGATATTCGATATTCAAAGATCCACTATATTAAAACTTTAGACCTCGTATACTTGCGATCGTAAGTAGGCGTGCGCAATTTCGCCCATACCAATTTTATTTTTAATTTTTGTTTTTATCTTTGTTTATCTTGCGAGGTACTTGAAGATATCTCATCAACAAGTGCTATTGTATTTTTTTTAATGATATTCCGATCCATTTTATTGTGCTTGGGATAGATACAAGGAATTGCTCATTTGTTTCCCAAATCATCGTTTCACGAGGGAGTGTCAACTACTGAACTTCCTCGAAAAGTTACTAGTTGCAACAAGAACTTGGGTGGGAGGAAAGGGTACCACCTCTTTCAACCAACTAAATAGGGATGAAGACTACTGGTTGTTGGAAGACATGGCAGAGTTTGATTTGTAGAATTGGAATTATTCAACAAGCTACCAAAGCTTGGTGGATAGTACCACCATTTCAGCACTATGGATTGACACCCCAAACCAACATGTGGAGTCTTCCCCTACCCTGGAAGAAATGTTCGCTGAATTTATAGAGAAGACTTAGGCTTTCGGGAGGTAAACGAAAGATTATCTCAATAAGTATGAGGATCGTCTTGACAATATTAAGACAACCTGTATTGAAATTGATGTGACCATAAAGTCGCTTGAAACTCAAATTGGTCAGCCTGTTTTCTTTATTGAGGCCGAGTCAGAAGTGGTGGCACTGACCGATACACAAGTCAAATCCATATGTGAAAGCCACCAAGAGGAACCAGATACGAGCGGGAGGAACTTGATGCCATCACCGATCCAAGATGATCACATCTACGAGGATCCGATGTGGCTCACCTGTCCTCTCCCATTTCCAGCACCGTTCATTCAAGCCCACGAAGTACATGAGATGGAGCTGAGTCACGTTGAGAGTACGTGCCGAACAATGCCACATTTTTCCAAGCTTAAGGGTGTTTTGAACCAAGACCCATATGTTGGGTTGTATGACACATACTATGGGCGAAAATTGCTCTTTAACGAGCCCTTCTCCATGTCAATCCAAGGACATTAAACTAAGCGCTTCTTGAGGGGCAACCCAAGTTTTCAAATAAATCAATTCATCACCGCCAACTACACTCAGAGGTGAGATTGTCTCTCCTCCCAGGAACATGTTCAAAACCCCATGTGTCACTATAATACATGCTATTTGTTGAGTTGGATGTTGGGTCACTGTGGACACTGCCCGTTCTGAGTTTGGGAGGATGTTTTGTATGCTTTATAGTAAGATATCTTTTTGTTAGTTATGTAGTTTAAGTTAAAATGTAGTTGTGGTTCATGCATGTTTAGTAGTACATTGTTGTGTTGTAGATACTTAGTGTAATGTATGCATGTTTGTGCTTAGTATTAGTATAAATGTGTTTCTATATGAAATAGTAGTTGTGTGCTGAGTTTTGTAGTTCTTTTGGGCCATTACTCGATGATGATATTATCCCCTAATTGTTTTTCGAGGTTAAGGGTACTGCCCATTCATGTGTATTCTGTGTGCTTGACATTTCATTTAGGTAAAAGTTATTGTGGATCCTAATTTTCACGAGCACGTAGACTCAATATACTAGCTATCCAATTGATGTGAGGCCGATTATTCAGTCGCAAGTTCATGACAATTTTAGGGATTCTAGAACCTGATTGGGGAAAACTTGAGGCAAAATCTTAGGCAAGGTAGTTCAAGAGACATGATTTAGACATTCATTTTGATCGCTTAAGCCTTTGAAGCCTACCATGCTATATGTTTTATCCCTCATTACCCTGTCCAAGCTTGTAAGTCGTTTCAATTCTGAACATGTAACAAATATCCTGGCCAATGAAACTTTTTCCAAACCTTTGTTGCTATAACTTAAGGCAAAATTTCAGTCAAAATGAAGTTAGCATTTGTAAATGCTACTTGAAGTGAGCGGGTGGGTTTTGGGCAAACTTGGTTCAGTATTCGAGTACTCACTTGTCATTTTTCTTTTGTATTCCCTTACCTGTGAAATTGTGCTAATCAAATAGGTTTGGGGGTGTGGAATTCTAAAAAAAACAAATAAAATAAAAAATAAAAAAATGGCACCATATGTAAATATAGTTCTATTTTAGTTTCTTTTGATAAGTGAGTATGATGTTTTTAAATGATAGTTCAGGGTTGTTTCAAATTGATCTTTGGGGGTTCGAGAGTAATTGAGTGCCAAGCATGTGCCTTAGGTAACGTCGAGTTAATAACGTTTACCAATTCCCGATATACCTTTAGCCAGTTGATAAAAATCATTCCAAGTCCTTTTGATCTTAAAAACAATGCAAAAAACATTTCAAAAAACAATCATGAAAATTTGAATGTGGAACCCATCGTTCAACTGACATGGTCATTCAGTCGACCGATTTGATCAAAATTAAACAATTCTAATACACTATATTAAATAGGCGATTGTCTTAGTAATTTGGTTGACTGAATTGATCATATTTCAATACAACACAACTCACTGTTCTGATCGGTCGACCATTCTATCCAGGCGGTTGACTATTTTACTTCGAAACTCAAATAACATACTATTTGTATAATTTAATCGGCTGACCTATTGTGGCAATCAAATGTTTGAATCAGAAACTCTAAATTTCAAAAATTAGTTTCAATCTTTTGATTATTTTAGAACTAAAACACATCTATTAATGCATGAAAATCATCTTAACATATTTATAATCAAACACATGCATAATTGATGATAAATAAACAAAAAATAAAGCATTTAAGACATGTTTTGAGTATCATGTGTGATCCCAATTGGGATGAAATGTAACTGACAAATATAAGTGTTGCTTACCTTATGAAATACAAAACAAAATGACTTTGAAAATTTTTATCATCGATTTGTCATTGAATACCTTGATCATTCATTTGTCTTTTTCATTTCGAGTACATCTTGATTTAGATTAAAATCCACAAATTGTCTCATGCAATAGTATTAATCCCAAACAATCATCAACTTAATGGAATCATCAAAATCATCAAACTGGAATTAAATCCTTTAGGGTTAATATTAGGGAATGTCGTTAGACCCCTGACAATGACAACAAAATATTGACGAATGAAGTCAAGCCAAGGCATTTCCTATTTTAAGATGACCCTGAAAATATCATTAAAATATTGTCCAAACTTCAAAATTTTTTAATAAGAATTTCATAAATATTTTTTATTGTTTGGTCCTTTTTTACGGTGTTGTTAGAGTCTAATTATCTTTTTTACAAACTTGTTAGAGCTTCGTCAATATTCTCAAATTTTTATTGAATTTTTTCATTTTATTTTTTTAAAATATTCATCATCATAATTGATATATTTTATTTGACAACTCATTTCATTCGTATATTTAATTCCCAAGGTAATCAAATATAAATGGCCATGTCATTCCAATTCTATAATCAGTCCATTTTATTCCATTTATGCATACCAAGCGCAATGTAAGAGAAGATTGATTTTTACCTGACCCATGATTTCAAAATAGTTCATAATTTATATATATCAAGACATAATTTATATTTTAGACATTTTGAACTATTGGATCATCTTTAGATCCAACGGTTATGATCATACAATATTTTAAACCCTTAAAATCTTATGTCACATAATATCTCTAACAAAGTAAGAACCTATCTCAAAATATCTCATAAATAGATTTCATGCCTTAACTTCCAAAATGGTTAAATAAAATTACATTTTTTATCCTTTAATTTTCTATTTATATTTAATTGGTTATTTTTTTTTATTATTATTTACTTTGTTTTTACAATTGTAAATTAAAAAACAAATTATTATTGTGCCTTTTGTTACGGGGACAACATATCATGCATAACATTTCAAGCACCATGGTGTTGAAATCAACATACTTGCAAATGTTTAAAATTAAATATATATATATATATACATAATATATTTTTGGGGGGACTTTTATTGTACATCAATAATTTGTAAGTAAAAAATGATAATTTCATAGTTACATAATATAGTGGATTATTCAAAAATTGATAAGATCACATATTACACATATTGATTTCGTATCATAGAACACAGTGTTGAAATTAATACTCTTGTAAATGTGTAAAATATAAAAACATACAATTTGTATATGATTTCGAGTGGTTTTTCATGTACATCACAAATTTATAATTCAAATATTTTAAATTTTTAATTAAATTGTTCACAAATATTTAATGAATTGACACATTCCTAAAATACCATTTGACTAATGTCTGACATATTTAGAGCTCAAATTTAATACCAAAACTAGTAAATTAAGGGAATTTTGGTCCGATTTGAAACAAGGATTGCCACTACTGATGTTTTCCGAAGTGAGATAATTTTGGGATTTCATTTAGTACGTGGGATTGAGCATTAAATGCCCCACTATACAATATAGACATCTATATATAAGTGAGCACATATTTTATATCATGGACATTTTGAAACGTTGGATCAACTTTAGATTCTACGGTTGAGACTGAACACCAGCTTAAATCATTATAATATTATATTAGATAATATCTCTAACAAACTATAGCATATCTCAAAATATCTCACACAAAAAGAATTCACACCCCACTTTTCAAATTTTTAAATAAATTTACGTTGTGTAGACTTTAAGTCTTACATTTGTATTTATTAGTTATTTTTTTATTATTTAATATACATACATACATATATATATATATATACATACATATATATATATATATATATATATACATACATATATATATATATATATATATATACATACATATATATATATATATATATATATATATATATATATATATATATTAGTAATATATTCTTTGAACCTTTTTTGTCTAATTGCTATAAAAATCCTTTTTCTTTTGTGCGAATAATTTTTTTATTTTTTTATTAACACCCTTATAGTCAACTCATAGTTTATACTAATACCTAGTTCAAAAAAAGTAAAAATAAAAATTCAAGGCTTGCATTGCCAAGGCATTTTCAAAGTGCACAATGCATAATGCATTGCCAATGCTTAGTGCATAATGCATTGAATACATTACCAAGGCACTTGCAAAGTGAACAATGCCTTGCATGCATTGCATGTGCACTTTGCCAATGCACAATGCATTGTCATATAAATTTATATTTGATGGTGAATTTTTTCAACTAGATTCATAAGTTGTCACGTGGAGGAATAACCCGTGTCCTACATGCAAGCAAAGACCACATGCTATGCACAATATCGAGGAGACTATTGAAAAGTTGACGAACCCAGCATGAGGTATCCCAACCAAGATCTATGCTCGAATTCCTTACAATCCCACCCATAGAGAGGATGAGATAAGGGTATTTTAGCTCAGGTTGATACCTGAGCTCGCTAGTAGTTACAATTGCCTGCTATATATATGGAAAGAGCAGATGCATTTAAAGTATAACGGTCCATTAACCCAGTGATCCTACTAAATTTGGAGAATTAATGGGGATTGACCACGAAAAACCTGCAAAACAAGACTTTTATCTCCTATAAATATTACAAGGAGATCTAACCTAGGCACACACATTACTAATTTTCACATTGAAGGTGCAACATCAATAAGCCCACCCACGGTGCATTACCTTCCAGGAATCCAAATTCAAAGGAGATCACATTCTGAATCTTATGGACCATCTCTAAATATCCAATTTTTCACTTCATCAATATTCATATCTGAATAATTTTTATATTTATTTGTGGCTTGTATTTGAACAGAACTGTTAAATCCATACAACACCAGTTTGTTTATATATTTGTTCAATCATAGTTGAATGTCATTCCTAAAAAATTCAATTAAGAGGCATCTAAGTATACAAACATATATTCTCTATATCTTAGTTCAAACCTATTTCCATTTACTTGCAAAAACTCAACCTAGAGATACCTTAAATTCACAAACACATCTTTTTTATGTATGAAATTTGTTGTATTTCACTATATCGATTTTGAATGCTTTTAATTGGCAATAACAATCACAATAAATAAGGTATACAAATTAAATTTTACCCTAAAGAAATTTTGATCAACTCATGTGCATATTAAATAGCGGGATGACTTAAAAATAAATCACAAAAAATATTACATCATAAATAAATAAATAAATACATGCACTTGATGAGAAACGTTTATAATCAATTTGAGATAGCTCAATTGACCATTACTCTTTGATTCTTAGTAGGAGATCATAAGGTCGAACGTTAACAAGGTTCAAAGGTGCAGTTGTAATTTAATTATGTTAACCCCAAATGATTTAATTCATGTTTTGATGATTTTTATGAAAAAATTAACTTGAATATTTATTTGTACAAATATTATATTTGAGGTGTGATGAAAGTATAAAACGAATATTAGCCAAATTTACGTTGGACCAAGAAGATGATGTGACAAATATGATGCATTGAATGAGAAAAGAATGACCAAGATGATGCAAGACACGTGGAATGATGAAGAAACTTTGAAATATAAATGTTTTGTATTCCTAAAGTAAAACAACATTTATACTTGATGCATTCATGTTAAAAAAATTTGAATCACGTATTCCACTCTAATATATGATAATTGATATAGTTATGTGTGATTAAGTGAATGGAATGCATCCCTAAATGTTTGAAATTGTTAAGACCACTTCTACACATGAGTTAGGGTTATATAGGTTCCATTTAGTCAGCTAGTCATAACTGATTTCTGAAAAGTAAGATATTAGTTAAATGAGTTGACTAAATAAGCAATTCAGTCAATTGGTTGATGCAGGAACCATAAAAGGTTTGAAAAAAAATCAATTTGGTCGACTGATTGGACAAAATAGTTAATTGATTAAAACAGGTTATAGAATATTTTAAAAGGGATCAAAATATTGGATTGAACTGATAATCTAGTTGACTAGTTAAAACAGGTTCATAGAGTTTTTGAAATGGAATATGATTTAGTCAATTCAGATGATGAAACAGTCGATTGGTTGGATTTGATTCCCGACACTTTTCGTAGAAAACTCAATTCAGTCAACTGAATGGCTTTGAGTTTTCAAAATTTTTTGTACATTTTCTCAATATCTTTTTTCTTCATTTTTAATGATAGATATTTCTGAAATAGTTTAATATTTATAAATGATATTATTCTATTAGAGATATGTCTAAAAGATTTTCTATGAGATATATTTTTGAAAATGATGGTTTTCTCAATATTTTCATAGTGGTTCGTATTGTTCCTCATTTCATGATTTGACTGGTAAAAGTTTTGGACTTATTTTTTGGCAAGTCAAATTAGATGACTAAAAACCTAAATTTTGGACTTTATTTAGGCTAAATTCGCAATCAAAATAGGCTAATATTTGGGGAGAAATCCTAGGGTCACAAGGGATAGGATCCTAAGGCTTAAATCTAGGGAAATCTCACCTAAAACTAGTTGTTGGAACTTATTAGATTTTGTGCTTATATTAACTACATTTTTTAATTTAATATTTCAAAGAAAAAAATAGTGGAAATCATAAAATTTTTAAGATTTTCAAGAGACATATAAAGAGAAAGGAAAATTTTGAAGAAAAAAAAATCTATAGATCTCTTGAGTAAACCCTGGGAAAGTTATGTGAAAAACTCTTGATTTCTTTTAGTTGATCTGAAATTACCGGAATATATTAGCTTTAATTAATACATTCTATTTGATGTCTGGTGAGAGTTCTTTAACATTTATTATCTCTTTGAATTACTTGTTGATCTATTTTGTGCAATTCTTGGATATATTATTTGATTAGATCTTGACTTGAAAAATTAAAGTTGAATTTTGATTCTAAAAATCGTTTTCAAAAAACTCGTAGATCTGAAATTCTGAAATTAATTTTTACAGCGAGTTAAACAAGTTGATTTATCTAAGCTATCTGATTTTATGCCACATTTTTTAAATCTAGATAGTTAACATTATTTTTAAATTGAATATCATGTAATCGTGTGCAATTAAAATATATTTAGGATCGGGCTGAATTATGAATTTATTATTTATAAGTGTTCGTAAAAGTTCTCTGAGAAAATCAAATTCTTTTGTATATTGTAAGGTTGCAGGGCATGCTTAAACATACCTGGTCTGAGTAACAAAGTGTTAGGGAATAAAGGACATTTACTTAAATAGGGTGTATAAGTTTGATTCTCACCAGGGAAAAGGATCAAAATTAGTAGATTAATTCCATGCGAGAGCTTCGGGGAGTAGATATAGGCATAGGTAGCTTGTGGAACGACTATAGAATATCGAGGTCAATTATTTGTTTTTCTCTCTCTTATCTATTTGTGATTGTGTTTGTGTGTGCCTAGTTAGAATGTGTCTATACAAACGATAAAACAAGATACAAATTGAATAGGTAATAACCAATAAGATTAAATTTTTAAAACTACCAAATTCACCCATTTCTTGGGTAGATCTTTGGGCCAAAATTTTGTATCCGAGTTAATTTAGTGTAATTGGCTAAAACTTCTAGCTAATTGAATACATAGCACACACTATAAATAATCTCTTGTGTGTTTCTGCAAATAACCTAGTATCTCCTATTTGCTCAAATATGTAAAATATTTGGTGTTCTATCAGTGGCTGTAATATAAATAATGAAGAAGAATTTTCTCATAAGGCTATTGAAAATTAATTGTTTTTACAAATCTATTTGGAAAAGAAAATTTTAAACTTAATAAAAATATTCTTTTCTTGAGAGTAAAGCACAGTTTTGTCTCATTAAAAAGGTCGATTTGGAATGTTATTTTGAAATAGAAGAATTTTTAAATGCTCTTCTTGAGATTAATAATTTAATTGATAAAATTGATATTTTGGAGGAAGAAAATGATTTTATGAAAACAATGTTGGAAATCCTCAACAAAGTATTGCAAATTTAAGAATTCTTGGTAAACAAAATGAAACTTTAAATATTGAACTAGAAAATTCTAAATGTGATCTCGTTAGAGAAAGAATGAAAATTCATTATATTAAAACATATTATAAAATTGCAAAAAAAAGATTTTAAATGTGTTATCAACAAAAAATTCAGTCCGAAAATTAATACTGAAGTTTTGGAATGTACTTTACAACAGACAAATCTGGAAGTGAAAGAGATTGTTGAAAAAATTCAAAGGATCTCAAGATTTGGTTTATAAAATGAACAAATCAAGAATTACTCCTTCGTATAATTATTAATATCTAGTACCTGTACGAAAATTTGGTTATGCTAAACATTATAATGGTTATCTTGTATATGGTCATGATAATTCTAATAGAATTGTTAAGTATTATCACTGTATTAAATATTATAGACACCACATTTTGTCGGGCCTGTTTTACTTTAAAAACGTTTTGGGTCTAAAGTGAAATTTTGGACAAACATTAAACCAACATTTAGAGAGACAAATTTACATCTTAGATTAATTGTTAAATATTACAACAAAGAGAAAAAAAACAAGAAAAATAGAAAAATTGCCAATTGGATAGATTTGCTACATAAATAAAAGTTTTGGGGTCAAATTGGAAAGTTCTAAAAATTAATTGGGAACTAAATGACAAATTTAAAGTGGGTTTTCTTTGGATATCACTTTTAATGTGTTTAATTTCAGGTTTTTTCCTTTAATTTGAAGAAATTTCACCAAATATACTTACTTTACGTTTTGACCCCATAAACTTTTGTTTTGGCCAATTTTATCAAATTGATGGACAAAAATATTTTAGTTTTTTAAATTTAACGTTCTAATAATATTTTAGATAGTTTAAATTTATTTTTAAACCTTTACATTTCATGAAAAGCAATAAATAAGTCTTTAATTAGACAAATGAGTGCCCAAAACACAAAAATTGCTATGAGCACCCCCCCGGGAATAAGACAAATCATCAAATGCTTCTTGGGAGTTGTAATAGCAAACATTGATTATCCCTATGTAATTTGGATAAGTGGTATGCATTGGTTTTAGTCATATGGAATATTCCACACACAATACCATAAGTAGGGGGTGTAAAAATGTCTTAATCACGCCCTAAGAAGGTAGCCCCCATCAATGAGGGGCATTTAATGTCGTCTAGTTTGCCTGCACATTCTTGAGGGCACAGGAAAACTAATCCTATAAATAGATGTCATTGTTTTCAAAGGACCTAATCCTTTGATCATCTCTCTTTCTTTAAGATCAAAAATACTCTTGGGTTGGTCAAATTGCAAAGATTTACACCCTTTACAAACTCCCAAAAACTCTATAAAAACTCTCCAAAAATCATCTTGAAACCCGCACACAAAGAGGTAAAAAAAACTAAAGAAGATAAAGGAAGAAGAAAGAGGTAAACTACTTAGGGAAAGGCCATCCTCCTAAGCTAGGTGATAGGTGTGAAAAACCTATCTATTTCCAATCCGAATTTGTTAGTTTTCGAATATATTTATATAGTATTTTATTATGTTTTAATTAGTTTTCATACTTTTTGTATAAATTAGGTGTGTAGGGCGAAATGATATGAAACTGGAGCTACAACGATGAGATCGAACCAAAGCGGTTCGAAGTTATGGTGGATAAACAAACTCGGAGGCTAAAAGATGAAACAAGCCCACCGCTTAGGCGTCTAGACCACCACCTAAGCGGTAAAGATGCTAAGAAGAGAAAAATGTTACTAACAGACGACTGCCTAGGCGAAGATTCTATCGCCTAAGCGAAAATCCATCAGAAGACGAAGAAGGGCTACTGACAACCGCTCGCTTAGGCAGAAATTCTACCGCTTAGGTGAAAATCCAACAGAATGTTCTCCTAGTCCACCGCCTACTTCACCGCCTAGGCGATCAAACCAAACCGACCTGACTCCGCCGAGGCGCAATTTCTACTGCCTAGGTGGATTTGTCTTGCACAGTCTTGAGCTATTTTTAGATATTTTTGAGATATTTTGGCTATAAATACCCCCTCTCCTCCCCCTTGGCCAAAGACTCTCTTCCCTCTCTTGCATTTTTGAGCCCCTTAGGCTATATTTAAGCCTAGGGTTAAGAATTTTAGTGGTGGAGCTCGCATCCCGAAGTGGAGAAGACGGCGAATCGATCGTTGAGTGTTCTTAGCGGTTTATCTTCGGACGAGGATAAGTTCTTCGATCGTTTTTTCTTATTTCTTTATCTTAGGAGTATGTGAGCATATTTAGCTAGTTATTTCATTGTATATGCTGCTATGGCCCCGAGTTAAATATGGATTGTAGTAGGGATTGACCTATAATTTATAAATACGTTGTTTAGATGATTTCGGTGTTGCGTTTATATTTGTTCTTCGTAGTTTGATTGTATTTATCGTATTGTTTGTTTATTATGATTGGGTTGATAAATGGAGAATACGGGGTTTTGACAAAATCCCGGATTCGGATTAAGGTAAACAAACGCCACGATTCTATAACCCGGTTGAGGTTTGAATCGTGGACAATCGATGACGTGGGGTAAGACACACGTTACCTAGGGTCATTAAGACATTGAGGGGGACTTATTCGTTGGCTCGAAGTTGCGTTACATCCCTCGTCTACAATTGGAAGGGGTGGCGATAGAGTTTTAGAATGGAGATTGTCGATAGGGTAAATACAACGCGACGATCCAATAACCCGGGAGGGAGTTGGATTGTGTGCAATCAATAATGCTGGGCTAGACTCATGTGATATAGGGTTGTTAAGATGTTGATGGGGACTTCTCCATTGGCTCGAAGTCATGTATTCTCCCGTCTTACACTAGGAAGAGGTGGCAGTGGAGTTTACGTACCGAGGTTATCAAATAGGTCGAACAACGTAAACGTGAGTAAATCGAGATCGAACACGTATTTGTAAACACGTTAATCCCTATGCAATTCTTCACCCTAAAACATATTAGCATAATAGTGTAGTTAATTTAGGATATATTAGTATTAGTTTAATTAATTAAATACATTTGTTTTTCGCCTAGATAAACTTAGGTCACGACAAACGCGGTATTCAATAGTAACGGCAACAATCCTTGTGGATACGATAACCCGATCTTAACGATCACACTATACTAAAACTTAGACCTCGTATACTTGCGAGTGTAAATAGCAGCGTGTTTTTCCCGCGCTACCACTAGGTAATCTTTTCTCAACCCCCTTAGATATAGTTTTTGTTTTGTCAATAATCACAAGGAATTAAACCTAAAGAACCTAAAACAAACCACTAACATAACAATAACCGCTAACTCTTTACTCTGCGCCTTTTCGTGCTTTACTTTTATGTTATTTACTTTCCTACTCTGCGCCTTTTCGTGCTTTACTTTTCCTGTATGTTTTTTCTTTTAGCCTAGGCCATGGACAGACACTAAGTCTTAGATTGTGGCCTGGTACCCTTTTTTTTTTATTTTTTTTTAGCCTAGGCCATTGACTGGTATTAAGTCTTAGATTTTGGTCTGACACCATATTAAGTCTCAGATTTTGTTTTGGCACCATTTTTCTTTTTTTTTTAGCCTATATCATGGTCCGACACTAACTCTCGGACCATGGAATCACACCCTATACATGTATGTAAGTCAAGTCTTTGGGATGGCCCTATTATAATCTAAGTCCCTCATGGCTAAAAGGTGGAATAAAGGAAGACCCTTTATTCCTCACGGGATAAGTGCAGCCTTATTCAAAAACGTTTCTCCCTTCTTAGCTATGGGTAGGATTAGCCATATATAAATGTTCCTTAAAGAAAAAAAGAAAAAAAATCATAATCTTGCCTAATCAAGTGGGCTTGGTTGAGGTGTTCATTTTTATTTAACATTTTGTCCTTATTTTTTGGAAATAAACAAAAACAAGAAAATTGAGAAAAAAAAAATATGTAAATGAGTTTTACAATGGAGAGGTTTCTTCACAAAAAAGGATTTTTTTTACTAAAGGAAAAAAAAAAAAAAAAAAAAAAAAAAAAAGAACTTTAGTTTCTTCTTAAAAAGGGAATGTCTTAAAAAAATGTTAACTTTCAAAACTTGTTTTCTTCAAAAAATATTTTAAACTTTGTTTTTTCATTTTTTTTTCTTCTAAAACTGATTCATACAAAAACTATATTTTATTCAAAAACGTTTTATTTCAAAATAAGTTTTTAACTTATAAAAATAATGTCGTTTACCTTGTGCTCATTTCTAAAATGCTTTTCGAAATTGTTCTTGGAAAAAGAAAGACCTTCTAAAACAAAATGATTTTTTGATCTTTCTTGAACAAAGTTCTTTTCAAATTGTTTTTTTAAGGAACCCATTCAAAAATCATATTTAAAAAGTTTTTCCTATCGTAAAAAAAGGTCTTTGTTTCAAGAAGTTTTTCTAAAGAATGTTTTTTCTAAAAGTGTTTTCTTCAAAATTGTTTACACTTTTATTTTAAAACATGTTTTCTTTAAACTAGTTGAAAATCGAATTTATAACTTCTTTCTTAACAAAAAATTATTTTCTAGAGATTTCCTCAAAGAATTTTCTTGAAATATTTGTTTCTAAATTATTTTCATCAATAATTTTTTTTTTCTTAAATACTTTGTTTTGAAATTCAAAACTTTTCTTTGTGTATAAAAGTTTTTTAATATTATTTTAAGTTCTTTGCAAACAAAACTAAAAAAATAAATGTTTTTATTTTATGTTTTCTTCACTAAAACACATGGTTTTGTACATTAAAAAATGTGTTCATACTTAAATTTCTTTTACCTTTTTTCTTCTCTTTGAAACACATACTAGTTTTGCCAAAACGACCTTAACTAAACAATAAAAAGAAAAATCCTCCCTGAGGGGCCAAACTTGTCAATTTTTTCATAATCGATAGACAGTCTAAAAGAGTGACATTTGTTCTTTATTTATTTTTGTTTTATTCGTTGTTACTTTATCATTTTAAAGTGTTTTACTTTCTCATACATAAAATAAACCTAAAAAATAAAAAATGGGAATTTAGTGTGTTAACAAAAACCAAAAAACATTACAGGGACTTGTTTTGATTTAAAAGATTTATTTAAACTTAGGTACCATTTTCATATGGGTGTCTTGGGGTGCCTAACACATTCACCACAAATAACCAGCCCCTGAACTTTAAAGAAATCTCTGGTTAAGACTAAACATTTTTTGAGTAAAAAATTTGGGCCATTTTAAAAATAAAAAATGATTTTCATAATCCCGGTGACCTAGCATACCATTTAACTTAACGCTAGGTGAAGACTCTATTTTTCAAATAAATTTAGGCCCAAAGAAATGTTTTCAAAACTGGCACCTAGAAAATCTCTTGAAACTATATTTTCTAAAAATAAATGGATTCAAGAAGGAGGAAAGCAAATTGCGTTTTCCTTTTCTTACCTTTCAAAAATCCGGGATGCTTCAACAGACAACTCCATTGGGGACTTTTTGAGGGTCAAACCTAGTCAGACTTTAAATCTATCTTAAAGTTCATACCAAGTCCAAGAAATATGTTTTCAGTTTTAAACATGACAATTCCCTTTTATCTAAAAAAGAAAATAAAAAATATATAAAAAATAATAACTTCATTTATTATCTGTGCATATTTAATTTACCATGCATAAGGGTGTGTGAGTGTGTTTATTTCCTGTATGTTTCTTTCTTTATACCTTGTCTTTTATTCCCTGTATTTATTTCATGTCTTTTCTTGACCGCTTTCATTTTATTATCTGTATATTGTCGCATTTTTATTTTTTTGTAAGCTCTCTCCAAGGCATGTGCACCGATCATACCTTGCATATCACAACCTTATAATAGGGGCTAAACTCAAGTGTAGATTGCTTGTCCGGTTTGGTCTCGAAACCTTGTAGGATTAGAACGAGGAGTCAATAGGAGCAAGGTCGCGTGGTTTATCTGTCGGGATTAGTTTCGAACTTCGCCTTGCTCATATCACCAACCAACGATGGATGTTACCTTGGGGAGGATGTTGGAGGTTTGAAGATTTGAGAGCTGAACCTTTTTAGGATACGTTTGTAGAAAAGTCGTGAAGTTCATATAATGAACCTAGGATAGAATGATACCTAAAACCCTTTTGCATTAGGTTACTATTTGGGATAAAGACATTTTAGATTGCTTTATGTATATCTATTACTTTAGAACTATGAAGGAAATCTCTATGAGGAATTTTCGTTGTATCTCATATTTTGCAAGATTGGTTAAAGTCAAAAAGCTTAAAAAAAAAAAAAATAAATAAAATAAAAATAAAAAATTGGACTAGTGACAAAGTTGTAGGAGAAGAATGGGAATCCCTATTTTCCTTCTACAATGGTTAGTGCGAGAAACTCTTTGTAACTTAACGTGGGCTTAACCCTATATAATTCATAAATACCTATTGCATCCAAAATAAAGTTTATGAAAAGCTTGCCTAAAAAATCCATGAATTTGTTTTCTCCTTAAATAATGTACATAAAAACCTTGCCTCAATAATTCGTCAAAAAATAGCCTTTGCTAAATAGTCGTCTAAAGGTTCGTCTGCTTACTGAGATGCAAGAAAGTATCACCACTTCGTCAAAACAAGATTATACGATCTAATAATAAACATACCTTTGGTCACATCTCCCTGGGATTTACATGTCACGTCTTAAGCATAATGTACAAATATCCTTTCTCGTATGACTATACAATAGGAATCATGTACTATACGGAATAATGTACATAAAGCCTATTCCAATAATTCATTAAGCAAGATTTAGGTTAACAAATTGTTAAATAAGTTGAAACCTATTTTGCTATGAAGCCAGCTAAGGTTTGTGATAGGTGTAATTTATCTATTTATTCCCAAGACGGTTTTGGTAGTTTCTGAGTATTATTATAGTGTTTTAATATGTTTTAATACGTTTTTATTTATTTTATTATAAATCAGGTATTTGGGGGCAAAAAGAGACAAAAACGATCCACAAACGAGCAAGTTGGTAGAAGAACAGTAGAGAAAAAGAGCAACACAGATAATATTCAGAACCTGCATCCACCGCTGCAACGTTTAAAATATAGAGGGTTGCTAAATTCTTCATCGCTGCAATGGTGAAACTGTTTCACCACTGTAGCAGTCAAAATACAGAGAGTTGCTGAATACTCCACCGCTGCAGTGGTGAAACCACTACTACAGTGGATATCCGGCAGAAGGCTGTTGACTTCACCACCACTGCAGCGGTCCGATAGTAGATCTTTTAGGATATTTTGAGATATTTTGAATCCTATACATATCTTTCCTCTTCTCCCCAAACAAAAGGAACATTTTCGGGAGTGTCTTGAGAGCTCAAAGGCCTATCAACCAAGAGAAGATCACAAATGACACAAAGAGAAAACATTATCGGTGTGATTTTAGCGTCGATAGTTCGGATAACGGTTAGTATCCGTGTTTCTCTCTTTATTTCTTAGTTTGGTTGATTGTTTCATATGTTTAGCGTGTATTTTGTTGTATATTTGGTTATGGCCATGTATTGCTAAATATATATTGTTTAGGGAGCGATTCGTGCATGAAAACATTGTTTGAATAAATCTATGTTTCATTAATAGTTGTTCATGTTTATCTGATTGTGTTTACTGTTTTATTACAATCTTAATATGCTTGTTATGGTATTATTGTACATATATATATATATATATATATATTTTTACGAACCACACCCCCAAACTCATTCGATTAGTATGATTTCACGGGTGTGGTTAAAATGAAAGAAAAACGACAAGTGAGTACTCGAATACCAAACCAATCTAAAGTTCGCCCTAAACCCAACTGCTCACATCAAGTGGCATTTGCAATTGCTAGCTTTATTTACTCAAATTTGTGCCTTCGGTTAAGCGATAAAGGTTTGGAAAAAGATCAATTGGCCAGGGTATTTGTTTATGTGTTCAGAATTAAAAAAGTTTTTAAGCTTCGACAGGGTAACGAGGGATAATCATGTTATAAGGTAGGCTTCAAAGGCTCAAGCGATAAAAAGAATGCCTAAATCACATCTCCTGAAATACCTTGCCTAGGATTTCGCCTCAAGCTTCCCCTCAATCAGGTTCTAGAATCCTTAATTTGTCATGAGTTTGGCTAATCGATAATCGTTCTCAAATCAATTTAATGGAAATATATTGAGTCTATGTGCTCGTGCAAATTAGGATCTACAATAATTTTCACCAAAACGCATTGTCAAGCACACAGAACACACATGCATGGGTATTACCCTTGACCTCGGAAACAACCAGGAGTAATATCGTCATCAGGTAACAGTCCAGATGAACGCAAAACTCAACATGCATACAACAACAATACAATAACATTCTAAACTAAACAAACATGCAATACGGTAAAAACAAAACAACATAAACTAACAATACTAAATACTACACATCACTTCCAAACTTAAAATAGACAGTGTTCTCAGCGGCCCAATCATTTTTTTCAATATATAAGAAATTAAAGCAAAACTATAAAACATGTACTATAAAGGGGGTTTAGAACACGTACCTAGATCTCGCCTCCGAATGAATTTGGCTATGACAGATTTAATTTATTTTTGAACTTGGGTTACCTCCCAAGAAGCACGTGGTTTAATGTCCTCGGCTTGACATACTCAGAACACTCTCAAGCTTGGTGAGATTTTGCTTTGGCTGGCTCGATCTTTCAACGACATGCCTTAACGGCTTATATGCATGGCCACACACTATAAAATAGCTTAGAATCCCATTGAAATGAATGCATCAATACCCATCGATCTAACATCGCCAAGTACCCTACATAAGAAATAAAAACAAAACTACAAAACAAAAATTATATACAAAAGAAATGTGGTGGCCGCAATTTAAGCATCGCCACTTTCACCGTAAGAGTGAAGGTCAAGTTTTAGTATATAGACCTTTCGGTCGGGTATCGTATCCACAGGGGTTGGTTGAGATTACTATTGAGTACCGTGATTGTCATAACCTAACTTTATCTAGGCGCTTAAAATTTTAATTTAATTAATTATTACTAATACTAAACTAAAATACTAATGAAGTTAACTATACTATAAATACTATATTGAGATTGCTTAGGGGAGTTGATTACCTAGGGATTAACTTTATTTACTTAAATGCGTTTGATTTCGTTTTAGTTAACATTAACGACGTTCAGCGTATTCGACAATCTCGGTTCATAAACTCCCTCGCCACCTTTCCCGAGTGTAAGATGGGGGGAATACGTGACTTCGTGTCAATGAATAAGTCTCCCTCAACATCTTAACGACTCTAGGTCATGTGAGTCTCACCCCAACGTCATCGATTACACACTCTCCAACTCCCTCCCGGGTTATTAGATCGTCGAGTTGTGTTTACCCTTGTCCGAATCCGGGGTTACCTTCCCCGAGTGTCAAACCCCATATTCTCAATACATCTAAACTAGTATATAATCATAGAAAACATGGCAACATAATCGAAATTATAAGGAACGACCATAAACGAAACACAAACTTAACCAAATCACATTTTTATAAATAATATGTTAATCCCTATTATAATTCATGTTTAACTCATGGTCATAACCGGTTATACATTAAAAATCAAGCTAAACATGCTCAACATCCTACCAAAGTTAAGAAAATAAAGAGAAAAACGGAAGAACTTAGTCGTAGTCAGAAGATTCAGCGCTAAAACCGTCCAGCGATCGCTTCTCCTTTATTGTAATGCGTTCTTCTCCTTTGGAATTGGTTAAGCACACCCCGAAACACTCTCAAAATCATAGGAACCCTAAGGGGTCTTCTATGGCCGGGCTTCAAGAGAGGAGAGAGGGAGAGAGTTTAAATAGGGCTCAAAATATGTAATAAAATATCTAAACTGTGCAGAGTTGACCGCCACAGCGGTGGGATTCACTGCCGCAGCGGTGAGTATATCAGTTTAATGTTCTCTTAGGCAGTGGAGAAAATGGTGGACTTGGTGACATCCTGCATTTTCACTGCCACGGCGGTGGATCTCAGCACCGTAGCGGTGGACGTTCAGCAAGAATTGGTGCACTCTGTATTTCATCGCCTAGGCGGTGGATTGCTGTTTTTAGAATCATGTCTCCTTACTTGTCTTTCCACAGAATTGGTGCACTCTGTATTTCTTGTTTTCAAGAATTGATTGATTATATAGGCGGTGGTCTATCTAAGAATGATAAACAAACAATACAATTAACACAATCAAACTACAAAGAACGACATAAACGGAACATCGAAATCATTGAAACAACATATTTATAAATATAGTGTTAATCCCTATATAATGCATGTTTAACTACGGCCATAACCGCATTTACAAATAAAGAACGATCTAAACATGCTCACAATTCCTAAGTTAAAGAAATAAAGGAAGAAATTGAAGAACGTAGCCTCGTCCGAAGATTTGTTGCTAAGAACTATTCAACGATTGCTTTGCCGTCTTCCTCCACCTCTAGATGTGAGCTCTTCCTCTAAAACTACTCTATCTACCCTTACATATATTCTAAGGGGATCAAAATACCAAGAGAGACTGGAGAAGGGGTTGGATAGGGGATATATATAGGTAAAATATCCTAAAAATATCTTCAGTCTGTGCAGAGGTCACTACCGCGGCCATGGGATTCAGCACCGCGGCAGTGGAGTAGGTCGGTTAGTTGATCGCCGCGGCAGTAAGGACAACGGTGGATTTGGAAAACATTTTGCTGGTTCACTTCCTAGGCGGTGGTCCATCAATAGTATTTTTCTTCTTAGCATTTTCACCGCCGCGGCGGAGGTCTAGATGCCGTGGCGATGGGTTTGTTTCACAGTTTTGCCTCCAAGCTTGTTTTTCTACCGTTTTTCGACTGTTTTTGGTTCGATTTCATCGCTTTTGCTCTAGTTTCCTATCTTTTTACCCCACATACCTGATTTATACAAAAAGTAATAAAACTAATTAAAACGTAGTAAAATACTATATAAACGCTCGAAAACTAACTTAATTCGGTTTGAAAATATGTAGGTAGATCACATCTATCAAATACCTCTAAACTTGAAATTTGGCTAGTCCTCGAGCCAAACACACACACAAAAATGAAAAATACAACTAAATGAAATAACAAACAACCTAAAACAATCTAAACATAACGATATGAGAGTTTTGACTTCTTCTAGTGACCTATTTATTTTTCCCTAAACAACCGCCAGTCATATAGAGTTCAGGCGGTAAATACATTATGTGGTTCTAGAATTTCGACATGCAATAATGGTGAACGTCATTCTAAATCCTGTAAAGGTGTTAGTGCAAGACTCAACAATATTTCTATACAATGACCGGATTGGATTATCCCCCAATGAAATTCATAACTTAGACAGTTTAGGATTAGGATTTCCATAGGCCTAATTGGGGTCCACTCTCCAGTAATGTAGGTTAAGTAGTTCGTAGAGATCATTAGGACTTGGTTTGGTTAAGGAATAGTTGGCCAAGGGTATTTCGGAATTGAAATCGGGTTAACGTTACCCAAGGCTCAACGCTTGGCACATTCACTCTCTAACCCCCATAGAAAGATCGAAAAATAATCCGAACAAACGTTTAAGACCGATCTACTCACTTGTCAAAAAGAAACGAAATTTAATAATATTTACATTTTTTTTTCCATCCAAACTACACCCCCAAACTTATTTAACTTGTACAATTTAAGGGGTGCGTGAAAAACGAACAAAAACGACAAGTGAGTACTCGAATACCGAACCAATATAAAGTTCACCCTAACCCAACTTCTTACTTCAAGTAGTATAACGAATACTAACTTGATTCACTCAAATTGTGCCTTTGGTTCAGCGATCTAGGTTTGGGAAAACGTTTTATCGGCCAAGGTATTGGTTAAGTGTTCAGAATTAAAACGGCATTAAGGCTTCAACAGGGTAATGAGGGATATACATATTACAAGGTAGGCTTCAAAAAGGCTCAAGCGACAAAGTGAATGCCCAAATCACGTCTCCTGAACTACCTAGCCTAGGATTTCACCTCAAACTTCCCCTCAATCAAGTTCTAGAATCTTTAATGTGTTATGAATTTGGCTAATCGATAATCGGCCTCAAGTCAATTGAATAGAAATATATTAAGTCTATGTGCTCTTGCAAATTAGGATCTACATTAATTTTTACCAAAAAGCATAGTCAAGCACACAGAACACACATGCATGCGTATTACCCTTGACCTCGAAAACAACCAGGGGTAATTTCATCATTGGGTGATGGCCTAGATGAATACAAAACTCAACATGCAAACAACAACACAAAAACAAACACAAACTAACCTAAACAAACATGCACACAAGAAAATAATAACACATTTAAAATACTATACTACATATCACCACCAAACTTAAAACGGACAGTGTCCTCAGTGATCCCAATCATCATTCTTCAACATATGAAATTTAAACCATGCTGACGAAGAGGGTTTAGAACACGTACCTGGGAGATGACAGAATCCCGCCTCCGTTTCAATTCAATGGAGATGTATTTAATTTATTTAACCTTGGGTTGCCTCCCAAGAAGCACGTGGTTTAATGTCCTCGGCCAGACATATGCCCTCAAGCCTGGCGAGATTTTGCTTTGTTTGGCTCGATCTTTCAATGAAACGTCTCACCGGATTATGTGCGTGGCCCTACACAATAAAACATCTTGGAATCCCTTTGAAAGGGATGCACCGATACCCGTCGATCGAACATTACCAAGTACCCTGCATGAGCAACAAAAAACAAAACTACAAACCCAAAATATATACAAAATAAATTCCTAAAGTAAAATCGGGTCATTTACTCACAATATCAATAATAAACGACAAAGACAATTCCCAGCTATCGTTACCAAAAACTTGGTGGTGATCGCCGAAAACTAATTTTTCTCAACCAATCCCCGGCAACGGCGCTAAAAACTTGTACAGCGAGGGATTCGATCCTCGCTGTATTGACTACTCGCAAGTGTACGAGGTAAAAATTTTAGTATAATGTGATCATGAAAGATCAGGTTATCGTATCCACAGAGATTGGTGTCGTTACTATTGAGTACCGCGTTTGTCATGACCTAACTTTATCTAGGCTAAAAACAAATGTATTTAATTAATTAAACTAATACTAATTAACTAAATTATCTATATAAATATACTAATATGTTTTAGGGGAAAATATTTCTAGGGATTAGCGTGTTTACAAATACGTGTTCGATCTCGATTTACTCACGTTTACGGTGTTTGACCTATTTGACAATCTCGGTTCGTAAACTCCATTGCCACCTCTCATGAGTGTAAGATGGTGGAATACATGATTTTGAGTCAATGAAGAAGTCCTCTCAATGTATTAATGACCCTAGGTCACGTGAGTCTCGCCCGGCGTCATTAATTGCACACAATCTAACTCCCGACCGGGTCATTGGATCGTGCGTTGTATTTACCCTATCGACAATCTCTGCTCTAAAACTCCCTCACCACCTCTCCCGAGTATAATACAAGGGATATAACACAACTTCGTGTCAATGAAGAAGTCCCCCTCAATGTCTTAACCACCCCAGGTCACGTGAGTCTTTCCCTAACATCATCGATTATCTACAATCTAAACCCCGATCGAGTTATAGAATCGTGGCGTTTGTTTAACCTAATCCAAATCCAGGATTTGTCAAACCCTACATTATCCATTTATCTATCTAAGTATGATAAACAAAAAATACGATAAACACAATCAAACAACGAAGAACGACATAAACGCAACACCGAAATCATTCAAACAACATATTTGTAAATATAGTGTTCATCCCTATACAATCCATGTTTAACTATGGCCATAACCGCATTTACAAATAAAGAATGAGCTAAACATGCTCAAAATTCCTAAGTTAAATAAATAAAGGAAGAAATCGAAGAACTTAACCTCGTCCAAAGATTTGTCGCTAAGAATCGTTCAACTATCACTTAGCCATCCTCCTCCACCTCGGGATGTGAGCTTTCCCTCTAAAACTACTTTATCTACTCTTAGATATATTCTAAGTGGCTCAAAATACCTAGAGAGATCGGAGAAGGGGTTGGAGAGGGGATATATATAGGCAAAATATCCTAAAAATATCTTCAGTATATGCAGAGGTCACTGTCGCAGCCGTGGGATTCATCGCCGCTGCGGTGAGGACAGCGGTGGATTTGGAAAACATTATGCTTGTTCACTGCGTAGGTGGTAAGATTCACTGCCTAGGCAGTGGTCCATTAGTAGAGTTTGTCTTCTCAGTATTTTCACCGTTGCAGCGGAGGTTTGGACACCGCGGCGGTGGGCTTGTTTCGCAGTTTTGCCTCCGAGCAAGTTTTTCCACTGTTTTTTCGACCGTTTTTGGTTTGATCTCATCATTTTTGTTCCAGTTTCCTATCTTTTTTCCCCACACACCTGATTTATATAAAAAGTAATAACACTAATTAAAACGTAATAAAATACTATATAAACGCTCGAAAATTAACTTAATTCGGTTTGAAAATATGTAGGTAGATCACACCTATCAATAACATATTTTACTTTCATTTATATAACACATGAAACCCATGAAACAAATAAACAAGCTTTCGATTTCATCAAGAGAATCAAACAAATATGAATTTTTACTATAACAACCAAACTAGGGTTAAATCATACAAAACTGCTTTAAGCATCTCAAGAACATTCACAAACATTCCAAAACATTTAAAAACATAAAATCATTCAACAACATGTTGAGAACATGTATATATATATATATATATATATATATTTATTTATTTATTTATATACATACTACACCAATATACCCTTGTGGCTAAGAACTCAAGATAAAGAGAAGACCTATATTGCTTCAGGGATATGTGTGATTATTCTTTAGAAAACTCACACACTAAGACTAAAGTAACCAAAATAAAGGAGTTTTTTTAAGGTTCTTGAAAATATCAAAGGGTTGTTATGTATATGTTAGGGTTATGATTCAGGTTGTTCACAACTCTAAAAACTATTAATAAACCTAATTAGGGTTGTGATTCAGGTTGTTCACAACTCTAAGAATTGTTAATAACAACTAATTAATGTTGTGATTCAGGTTGTTCACAACCAAAACTAATTGATAGTTAACCTAACCAAATTAAACACACCCGTCTTTAACTAAAACTAACTTAGCCTTAAACTAAAACCAACCCATCTTTTCAAACATAACAAGACTGAACTACATCCAACTTGATCTTTGGTAACCACACAATGTACGTAGGCAGTCCATAAGGGTTCTGTCACACCTCTAATAATGAATCCAGTTTTCAACGAGACAAGAATAAATTACATTTGACCTGATCTTTGGTAACCACCCAAAGTATGTAGACAAACCATAAGGGTTCAGTCACACCTCTAATAATAAACTGTATCCTCCACTCTAATCAGAACAAACTACATGATGACCTGATTCTCATTTGAGATGTGTAGGCAAACCCATGTGTGGGTTTGGTCGCATATCCAAGTAATTTAGTCTTAGTTTCCATTTCATTTAGTATAGCTTGCATATTTACATATCTATTTATATATAAATTGTTATTTGGTGTCGATGACTAGTAGTAGCTGTAGTATTTTCATGCTTTCCATTAAATCATGTCAAAAATACATAAAATAAACAAAAACTTTGAAAAAAAAAAAGTAAAGAAAAAAGGGAATTATTCTTGTTTATGTAATAAAAAAAAACTACTTGGATAGTGTTTAATAGTGAATATTTATTTATGCTGAGGTACCGTCTTCGGACACATGTCTTGGGATGTCTAATACCTTCACCGACCACAACCGACACCTTAACCTTACGGAATATCTTTTGTACATAAGCCTATGGAAGTTTAAACAAGGGCCATTTCAAAAGAAAAAATGAATTTCCAAAATCTTAGTGACCTAGTACATCATTTAACCCTATACTAGGTGGCGACTCCATTTTTAACAAAAATCTCAGCCCAAGTATTTTTTCAAGATCGACACCTAAGAAGCCCTTGAAAAACCATTTTCAAAATGAATGGATTTAGAGGATTTAGAGAGGAAGGGTTGAAGCTTGTTTTAATCCTCTTTTTGAATTTTTATTTCTTCTACTATCAAAATCTAGGGTGCGTCAACTACGAGTAAAATCCTAGTAAGATAGAAAACCAACGACCTACTAAAAACCCGGAAGGGTGTTGAGGTGCAACAATGTGGTATCCGGCCTTAGTGAAAACCTCAAAGGGCTCTAAGGGAAAAAAGAGCAAACATTTAATAATAAATAAAAAGCAAGAGACATCATATTTCAAATATATATCTTTTATCTGTATAGTTTGGATTCATGTAGAGACCACTGTACTACGATCTGGTTGAGTAAAATTAGAGAATTTGATTGGTAATTTTGTCTAATTTGGGATTTGAAAAGAAGACAGGTCAGAAGCTGCTAGAAGATCTTGAAGCCTTCGATAAATTACCAAGTCTACGTTTGTACTCCCAAGGAAGAAAGAATTTCTAAAAAAATGATAATATACTTGATGATACAGGCTTTGTTTAGTAACACTAACCTTTGCTTATTTATATGTTATGTTTCATTCATGACTAACATCTCAATACAAATAAGTAGAAAGGACAAAACGACATAGGAGCAAAGAGGATAAAAGGAAGATAAAGCCTGGCGAAAAACCTTGAGCACAATTCCATTTCAAGAGAGGTACGACGTCATCATTGAACCAACAATACACAAAACCTTATATTCTCATGATTCCCGCCATTATGAATACAACTTTATTGGATACTATCTTGTGATCCAAATTCATTAAGAGGCCGTAGAACCAGAAAACCATAGTACACCATAGGATGCCAGGTTTTCTACTATGAGACAAGTGTGGTACACTTTAAAGTTACTTTCAAGATAGGCCTTTTAACAAAAGAAGAAGACCATTGCCAAACGAGGATTTACCAACTGCTAAAGAAGAGACTTAATGTCCACCATTTAGGAGAGAAGATCAAGGAATGGAGATAGGGATTCATTTTCTTCTAACAATAATTTGACTGTTAAAAATGCAGGAAATAGACACAAGTTGCCTATACGTTGACATTCATAGCAAAACATTTGAATCAAAGGGGACTAAATCAAAAGAAGGAGGTTTACCATCTAATTCAAACAAAGAATCTGTAAGCTTTGGCAATACAAGTAATCGTTTTTATCAACTCATGTCTAGATATTATAAAGAATTGCACGGCCCGGGTATTACACCAATGGGTGAACACCTAAGACATTAACTTCACATTTCAACCATATAAAGGTGAACCTGTCAGTAAATGTATTCGGGGATTTAAATCAATAAAATCCTGAATTCATTTTTCATCACCCCTGATAAATAGCAAGACAAACCGATTGAGCTTCTCAATCTTGTAGCTAATCAGCCTCCTCCCAAGCCTGTAGGTTGGGCAATATTTTACACTATTAATAATCACAAATCGCACGATAGGAAGTGTCGGATTAGAGTCCATAATGGAATTTTTTCCAATTATTGCCCCAGTCTACGACTAGACCACATTTCATCCTATCCATATTTTTGTGATGGAAACAACGTTTATTTTGTCTCACGACATAAAATGAAGTCTTGAAATCATAATGAACTTAATTCAATTCAACCTTAAGTAAGGAACTATGTGTCAACTTGATTCCTAAAGCCCGAGATACGTAGGAAACCCTTTCAGGTTCAGTTAACAACTAAAAGATGATGAACTATGTTCAACCTAATTCTTGGCATGTCTGGGATAAATAGGAAACCTTTTTAAGGTACGATCATGAACACCAAAATCTATCCAGTCAAGGTTGAACTATGTTCTAACCTAATTCTCAGTTATTTGAAATACGTAGGCAACCCATAATACAGGTTCGATCGCCATTAACGAAAATCCCACACCAATTGGGATTTAAACATGTCATCAAATATTAAAAAGTACCACAAAGATGCTTAATAATAAAAATCCCCCATATTAAATATAACGATCACTCATAAATCATGATTCAATCATATCAACTTTAATCGACCAAGGAAGAATTAGGTGTCGACTTGAGTCCTGGTAAATACTAGGATACGTAAAACCTTTATAGGTTCGGTTGTAACGTTAAAGAAAATTCCTCTATCCCTAGCAGACTGCACTTCGACCTTTCCTTGGTAGACCACCAAGGTATGTGTAAAATTGAAGTAGATCCAGTCAAAGCTAGAGAGATATCCGCATTATGACATTCTCTCAGCTCTGTTTCAGGGCACATCTCCTGAGACGTCCCTTAACTTCGTTGAGAATGTTGAATTCCAATCCTTTTGTTCAGTACCCAACAAATTAAGCCCATATGGGTACAGTTTACAATTTGAGATATCATAGCAAGGGCCAAACCATATTTTGATTGGATTCCTAACCTATAAAATCAGTGTATGTGGATAACCTAAGTGGATTTCAGTCATTTAATGATCATCATCCAAAATAGTAATATCAATAATACATAAACAACCTAACGGGGTTTTCGAACTGAAACAACCCACGTGGGCTCTGTCGTATCCTTTGAACGCTTAGGAGGTAGTCCTATGCCACAGCTAGAGCTGGGCCACATTATATCTGGTTTCTCTATTGAGAATCTATGATAAGACTCGCCTTAGCTAGAGTTAGGGCATATTATATCCGGTTTCTCTATTGAGGTTCAGTGATAGGAGTCACCCCAGCTAGGGATAGGGCATATTATATCAGATTTTTACCGTAGATAGTTTCTTGATATAAGACTCCTACCAATCACCAAATGAAATGTATAATCCCTAAAAATAAATAAGCATCGGCAAACCCCAATCTAAGACTGGGGTATAAAATTTTCCCCAAGAAGTTTTTAGTCCTCATCAGGTAGTCCCAAGAAGGATGTGGCCAAGAAACTCCGCTAGGTATTGAGTTTCCCCGAGGGTCTTCTCCTGTGTGAATTCCATCAACCATTTTCAATCATGTATTGATGTGATGACCTAGGAATCAGTTTGTCTAACCAAGAATCGTTTTCCACCAAATATTGATTTACTTTACGTGTTTGAACTACATTTGTCTTAATACTCAGTTATGTCTGAGATATGTAGGCACCCACATGGGGGTTTAGTCTTGCCAGCTCACGAAAATCAATATTTAAATACATCGATGACTTTAGTCTCAGGCTGACTAGATACCTCGGAATTAGTTTCTCTAACCCAGAACCATTCCACCCAATCTTGATTTAGTTTACATGCTAGAACTATATGTGACCTGATTCTCATTAATTTGAGATATGTAGGAGAACCCTTTGGTTCCGGTCACAACCCAGACTTGATTAATTAAGTGTCAGCTACTTCACATCCCATAGGATAGACCGTGCATTTTCCTTTAGGAATATATTGGAAGGCTTGTTTAGAATGTCATCCTCACTAAGACCTTAAGGGCCAGGTAATGTGATATTGTCCTAAGGTATAGTTTCATAGCAACCAGAAGTGTAGTAGTAACCAGTGGTGTAACACAACCAGTAATGTAATGGCAAGCCAGTAGTGTAATGCAACAAGTAGTGTAATACGATAGTAGTATAATGCTCGGGAGGGCTCATACAGACTATCGATGATAGGGGTAAATTACCTATCTATTTTCAAACTGAACATTATTAGTTTTAGAGTATGTTTAGTACGTTTTAATATGTTTTTATGTGTTTTTGTATAAATCAGGTGTTTGAGGTGAAAACAGATGAAAACGAATCAATAACGATGAAATCGAATCAAGAACGATGGAAGAACGATGGGAAAACAAGCATGAAGGCAATATTCAAAACAACAGCCCACTACTGCGACATCCAGACCACCGCCACTGCGGTGAAATTGTAGAAAGGGCCTTATAGTTGCTGTAAACTCACCACCGTAGTGGTGATATCCTCCACCACGGCAGTGAAATTGCAGAGAAGTCCTGATCCCATTGCCTCCTCTGCCGCTACGGCAAAGAACTATGCCGATATGCCCACTACCGCTGCGGTGAATCCCACATCCACGGTGGTCACTATGCACCAGATTTAGATATTTTGTTAGATATTTTTAGCTCACTATTTCTTCTCTACTCCTCTCTTCCATCTAAGATAGCTCCTTAGCGCATATTTTGAGAGGATTTTGGGGAGCCCAAGCAAATCCTAAGGAGAATAGCACAAAGTGAAGAAGGAGAAGTGATCTGGGAACATTCTTAGCGACAAATCTTTGGACTACGGCTAGTTTTTCTCATTTCTTTCTTAATCTAGTAACTTAGGATTATTGTTTAAGAATGTTTAGCTCGTTATTCTTTGTATATATGGTTATGGCCATTAGCTAAACATGGATTATCTTAGGGATTAATATATTTTATGAAAATGTTATTTGTTTGAGTTTGTGTTTCATTAAATGGTTGTTCTTCGCTATTTTGATTGTGTTTACCATTATTATTTGATATTATTCTTGTTTAGATAATTAGATAATATGGAGTTTGACATTTAGGAGAGGTAACCCCAGATTCGGACTAAGTTAAACACAACGCGACGATCCAATAACCCGAGAGGGAGTTGAAGAATGTGCAATCAATGACGTTGGGGAGAGACTCGCGTGACCTAGTATCGTTTAGACATTGAGGGGGACTTTTTCATTGACACGAAGTCACGTATTCACTCCTCTTACACTAGGGAGAGGTGGCGAGTGAGTTTACGAACCGAGATTGTAGGATAAGTCGAACGCCGTTAATGTAAACTAAAATGAGATTGAACACGTATTTATAAACGAAGTTAATCCCTAAACAATCTATTCTCTCAAAACAATCTCACTATAATATTTATAGTGTAATTAGATTAATTAGTATTTTAGTATTAGTTTTTATTAATTATAAATTACATTTTTTATCGCCTAGATAAAATTAGGTTATGATAATAACAGTATTCGATAATAATCTCAACCAATCCCTATGAACACGATACCTTTACTCTCTCTACCTATACTAAAACTTGACCCGTATACTTGCAGTGTAAGTAGCGACGTAATATTCTGCTACCAAGTTTTTGGCACCATTGCCGGGGATTGTGTTTTTTTATTATTATTGATATTATGAGTAAATGAATCGATTTTACTTTAGGCATTTCTTCTGTGTATAATTTTTGTTTTATTTCTCTTGGAGGGTACTTGGAGATGCTAGATTGACAAGTATTGATGCAATTCTTTCAACAAGATTCTGAGCTATTTTATAGTGTTTGGGATCGTTACAAGGAATTGCTATTCTAATTTCCGAACCATCTTCTCCCGAGGGAATGTCAACTGCTGAACTTTCTCGTTGGGTTACAAGCCGCAACCAGAATGTGGGTGGAAGCAGGAAATGCTAGCACCTCTTTCTACCAACTAACCACAGATGAAGCCTATTGATTGCTAGAAAGACATGGCGGCCTTTGATTTTCATAGTTTCAATACTACGGCGCCATAGATTGACATTCTAGACCACGATGAGGATTTTTCTCCCAATCTAGAAGAAATATTCGCTACTGTTATGGAGGCGACTCATAGAGTCTTGAGAGAAACAAATGACCAGATCAATGAGCACAATGATCGTATTCATTATATCGAGACGGTCTGTGCCGACATCGATGCGACCGTAACGTCTTTGCAGACGCAAATCTGTCAGCTCATCTGCTTGGTTGAGGCCTAGTCAAACGTGGCGGTACTGGGAGATACACAAGCCACATTTATCAAAAGCCACCATGAGGAACCAAAATGAGCGGGAGGAGCTTGGGAGAATTCATTGATGAAGCTGAAGAAGAGAGAACCCAAGTATGGAGCGGCTATGAAAATTCACATATTAATCGTTGTGAATTTTTGCCATTTAAATTCTAGCTCGTGATGCTGCAGTCGATCCGAGACGTTCATGTCTACGAGGATCCGATGTGGCTCACTTGTCCTTTGTTGCCTTTAGCAACGTCCTTTCATGCCCACCAAATACATGAGCCAGTGAGGTGTAATGTTGAAAGACCGAGCCATTCAGGGAAAATAACTCAGTTAAATTTCAACTCTTAATATCCCAATTAGGATTACACACGACACAAAAAGATTTTTAAATGATTTTTATAAATATGTCTGTTTTTAATAGGATCTTAATTAGCTAAATTATTTGCTCCTATGTGTAATTGAAAACGAAATATTTATAATTGATTAAAATTTAATTTAAGTATTTAGTGGAGCCAATCAAGAAAAGAAATTGGTTAAAGGGGCAAAAACATCAATGGGAATGAATTAAAAACAAGTTTAGAAGAGTGTTCCAACATCCATAACTCGACAGGTAAGTTGACTGGAACAAAGAAGGAAAACTCTTTGTATCTCTCAGTTGGCAGGTAAGTCGACCTGTACTTAAATATGAATTCTTTGTATTTATAAGTCGACAGAGCGGTCGACCTATGATAAGAAATGAAACTCTCTAAAACTCTAAGTCGACAGATAGGTCGACCGATGGGCACAGAATCTTTGGCGTGGCTACATCCTGAATGAAATGGTCGACTGCTAATCTTGGTCGGTCGACTTATGGGTCTGTTTCAGGATATTATAGAATTCTGGATTTTATTCTGAAAGTAGCCGTTACTAGCCATTTTTTGGTTAGGATTCAAGACAAATTTTAGGGATTTAATACTATTTGAGATATGCTACACATATTATGATATCCCTATAGATTTGGTTCATTAAGTTTGAATATTTCTCAATTTGGTACATATAATTGTTTCTATTCTATTTAACTATGATTGAGAAATATTTGGGAGACTTAATTAAGAAGTTTAAAAGCTATAATTAAGTGATTTGAACCTGAATGAAGTCTTAATGATATAAGAGGTTTGTAAGAGCAATTAAGTGTCATAAGATATGGGAACTAGCCGTTAGACAGTTTATTTTTATCCCATTTATATAGACATGCGTTTTTCATATCATTAAGTGAGATTAAGAGAGATCAAGAGATTATACTGAGCTTTTCTAAGAGAAATCATATTGAGAATTGTGAGATCTTTTCTAAGAGTCATTCTTGAGAATCATTTGTTGTGAATCATTGCTGCTACCGAATCTGAAGTAACATCGCTATAATTATTCTTTTGGTAGATTCCAAGTTAGATCTTTTCAAATTACTTTCTGTTCAGTATTGCTTGATTAATTTTTGGAATTTGATCTTTAGAAATTATTTTCTGATTTTTTATCCAAAAATATTTTTTAAACAATTTCTTAAATTAATCTGATTACGTGTTCAATTACGTGCTACCCATTTTTGTTTAAAATCAGATTTTGAATATCTCACTTTTCTATCACTAGTTTTGGGATATTAATCGAGTTTTAATTTATCTGAGGTGGTAGAAGCTCCGAGTGAGAAAAATCACTTGTCAATTTTTAATTAGTAAGTTGAGTAACGGATTAAATACTGTTTGGAGTATTTAATCTAAGAGTAGCTGGTTTCAGTCTCTTCCTGTAAAGAGATTGAGGTAGTAATTCTTCCTGAATGAAATTGTTTTGTGAGATTTTTGTAACGGTTCAATCCTTACCGGGTAAAAGGATATTTGGAGTGTTTGTGAGGTTTTGAATCTTTAGCCTTTGCGTTAAAAAGAATTAAGCTATTCTTGAGCCTGCAAAAAGTAGAGGTTATTCCTAATTTTATGAAAATGAATTTGTAAAGGTTGATTCTGAGCCTATAAAAGAATCTTTGTAAGGATTTGGTTCCTACCTTTAAAGGAATCTTGAGTTTAATGGGTGCGACTCTCCGTGGGGCTCAGAGGACTGGATTAGCCAATAGTAACTTGGTGAACCAGTATAAATTTCTAGTGTGCTGCTATCTTTACATTATTTATTTTTGTTGTTTGATGTGCACCTAATTGATTTTATATTTCCGCTGTAATATAAAGATAATAATTAAATTAGGATTAAAATTAATTGTTTGGGTTATTAAAGTATTTTTTCTATGATATTTTTTAACTACCCAATTCACCCCTCTCTTGGGTATTTCACTTGGCCAAGACACAATATCAACAACAATCTGAAAGCCTATCCCCGGCAACAGTGCCAAAAACTTGGTAGCGTGTAAATACGTTACTACTTTCACCGCAAGTGTACGGGTCAAGTTTTAGTATAGATTGAGAAGAGTAAGGGTTGTTGTACCAATAGGGATTGGTGTAGATTATCGTTGAGGACCGTAATTGTTATAACCTAACTTTATTTAGGCGATAGAAATGTGGTTTTAGTAAGAAAATACTATACTAAGTTTATTAAAATAATTATGCTAATATAGTGGTATGATGTTTAAAGGAAAATATTGCCTAGGGATTAACTTCATCAACTTAAACATGTTCATTTCAATCTAATTTACATAAATGGCGTTCATCTTATCCGACAATCTCTGTATCGAAATCTCATTGACTACCTCTCCCGACACTACCTCTCCCGAGTGTAAAGTGAATGAATATGTGACTTCGCGTCAATGCCGAAGTCCCCCTTGAGTGTCTATACAACACTTGGTCACATGAGTCTCGCCCCAACGTCACGGATTGCACACTTTTGCACACTTTCTAACACTCTCCCAGGTTATTAGATCGTCTGGTTGTGTTTAAACCCTAATCCGAATCCGGGGTTACATCTAAACAAGCATATAAATGTGGAATAACGGTAAACACAATTTGATAAACATGAATAACCATTAACAAAACATAAATTTTATATAAACAACGTTTTCGTGAAGTACAATGATCCCTAGAAAATATATGTTTAGCTACACATGGTCGTAGCCCTAAATACAACTAAATACAAGCTAAACATATACAAACATTCAACTAATATAAGAGAGAAACGATGAGACTAGCCATTATTCGAAGATCCGACGCTAAAACCGCTCCGAGAACGCTTCCTCCTTCTTCACGTGGTGATCTTCTATTGGTCAAATGGCCTTGGGGCTCTCAAGAATCCTGAAAAAATCTACCTACCATTTAGAGAGAAGAAAGACGATATTTATAGGATCCAAAATATCTCAAAATATCTTAATTGTATGCAAAGTGACCGCTGCAACGATGGGTTCACTGCTGCAGCAGTGGGGAGGTCGGCAGGCCACTATTTGATTGACCGCTACAATAGTAGGTGATTAGAAACTTAGGGAACTCTCTGTACTTTGACCGCTGCAGGGGTGGGGAGTTTAGCCAACTCTCTGCATTTTCACCGCTACAGCGGTGGATGCAGACTTCTGAAGTTTAGTTTTTGCTCTTTTTCCACCGTTCTTGCTCCGATATGATCATTTAAATACCGTTTTCATCCTTTTTCGACCCAAACACCTGATTTATAACAAAAAGAATTAAAACGTATTAAAACATATAAAAACGCTATAAAAATATTCGAAAACTAACAAAATTGGCTTGGGAATAAATAGATAAATTATACCTATCACCTAGCATTGATTTTAAAAAAGATGTGCTAGGTCACTGGGCTTTAAACAAAGTAAAAAATAAAATAAAATATTTTTGAAATGGCCCAAATTTGACTCAAAATGTTCTTAACCTAAGTATTCTTAGGGTTCAGAGGTCGGTTTTACTCGGGAAAGGTGTTAGGCAGTCCAAGACACCCATTCGAAGACGGTTCCTCAGTGTCTAAATATTTCAAATTAAATAAAGTCCTAGTTTGTTTGATTTGGTTGGTTAATATTATTTTTTTTCCCTTAATTTAGTTGATTATGAAGGGTTCATTATGGAAAGAATACTAAGCATGCAAGATCAAATGAAACATGAAAATTAAAGCAAGTACTTAAAATATAAAAATGTCCCCCATTTTAAACACCTATCGATTATAGATGAATCGACAAGTTTTGGCCCCAAGGGGAGGAGGTTTTATTTTCGTTTTTTAGTTTTTTAATTAATTAATTTATTTATTTCTATTTTATTATTATTATTATTATTATTATTATTATTATTATTATTATTATTATTATTATTATTATTATTATTATTATTATTATTATTATTATCGTCGTCATCATCCTTACTATTATTTTAGTTTAAGTTATGATGGCAAACTTTATGTTTTAAAATCAAAAGAAAATAAAGTAAAAAATTAAGTTAAAATATTTTTATTTATTTATGAGAAAATAAGTTTTCCTTTAAATAGAAAAAGAAAAAAAAAAAAGACTAAGAAAACATTAACTTTTTAAATGATTAAACGAATAGTTTTAGAAAATAAATATTTTTGAGAATAAAATGAATCTTTTTTTTTTAAAATGATTAAGAAAATTTTATTTTTAAGAAACATTTTTACTTATCAATGTAGAACACAAAAACTTTTGAAAAATATTTAAAGAAAACAATATCAAAATAGAAAATACAAACTTTTAAACAGAATTTTAAGAAAACAATTTGAAATGGAAACACTATTTGAAAATAAACATTTCTGAGAAAGTTTTGCCTTATTGTGAGAAAGACATTTTTAAAGATAAAAAAAATCATTTTCGAAATTTTTTTTATTTTTAAATGAAATCATTTAAGAAAATATATTTTAAATGAAAAAAATATTTTTAAAAGAATTTTGTCTTGCAGTGAAGAAAGGAAATTTAGAAAAAAACTTCATTTTCATGCAAGTTTTGTCTTTTAATGAATAAGCATTTATTTGGGGGGTTTTGGTCTTTTTGTGGGAAAATTATTTTTAAAGAATTCATTTTTCTTTTAAAACCATATTTAAAATCTTAATTGTTTTTGAAAGAGAAAACAAAAATTTGAAGGAAATAAAAATATTTATATATTTGTTTTAGAAAACAAAAGAACATTGTTTTTTTAAAAAATATTTTTCCTTTCATTAAAGAAAAAAATATTTAAGAAAAAATTTAAAGATCCTTTTTCTTTAGTTTATTAGATGGAAAAACATTTTATACATATAGACATATAAAGAAAAAGGCAATAAAAATTATTTTTGGAAGTATCATTTGTTTTGGAAGAAAACAAAAGAGACTTGGATTTTTATTTTTTATTTTTTTATCAAAATGGAAAAAACATTTTTCCATTATAACTTAACCAAATAACATTTTTTGGAAAGAACCTTTAGCTTAGGTAAGACTTCCTTTTCATTTTTTTATTTTTTTTGTTTTTTCATGATTTTTGTGTTTTCGGTATGTAAACAACATAAACATATGTATATATGTATGTAGTATAGTGTGTGTGTGTGTGTTGCCAGTCCGAGGACTTGATTGAAAAAGGAAAAAAATGCTCTAGGCCAAGGACCGCGACCTAGTGCCGATCCAAGGCCTAGGCTAGAAAAAATAGAAAAATGCAAAAATATAAAGCGTAGAAAGGCGTTGAGCGATATAGTAAATGACAGTAAAGTAAAGAATGGAAATGTAAATAACGGTAAAGTAAAATGCAATAATCAGCTTTTCTTCTTCTTCTTCTTCTTCTTCTTTATTAGTTTTCTTTTGTGTAGAAAATCCAAGATTTCTAAAACTGAAACTATATTTTGAGAAGTGTTTTTAGATAGAGAAAGTAGTTTTGACTTCTAGAAAGAGAAGCTCAAGACAGGAACAAGATAATCAGCAACTCAAATGAAAGGGGGACCACCTCGATTTACCGAGGAGGCTTCCCATGTACTCCTATGTGACTACATTATGGCCTTACTTCCCTATTTCATGTTTTTTACACTTTAGCCCCGTATTTATGGAATTGAGTGTAAAACCTTCTTGTGTGACATCTCAAATTATGGAATCCAATGCTTCGTCTTATTCCCAGATGGTGTTTTCTTAGTGTCTTTTCTATGATTTGAGCAATTTTATCAATTACACATGTATTCTTTGATTTTTCTTGAAATTAAAATGATAAAAATGAAATTACACCATACAAATAAAATATTGGAAAGTTCAATTTCGGAAAATAAAATATTTTTGGCCGTCAATTTGATAAAATGGGCGAAAAAATACAATTTTGGGCCAAAATGAAAAGTAGTTGAAATGAGTGAAATTTCTTAAAATTAAGGGGTAGAAACGAATTCCAAAGTGATATTCTATGAATATAAACTTTCACTTTAACCAATTTAGTCCCCAATTAACTTTAAAAAAAATTATTTTACCCCGAAACTTTATTTTCGCCTAATTCAATCAAATTGTCGATTTTTTATTTATTTCTTTTATTTATTTTATTTTCAAAATATTAAATGAAATTTGAACACATGAATATAAGAAAAAATTTGTCCCATTAAATGTGGTTTTCGTATTACCTTTTATACCAACACTTTTATTGGCAGAGTGCGCTTCCCTCCTTATCATTTTGTTTGTGAAGGTCTTCATTAAGTCAACTTATGATTGGATCCCGATGTGTGGAGGTTGATGGTTGGGTTTGTTGTCCTTTGTGTGAGGAACGATGTACGTCCCATGTCTGGATTTTTCTTCCACAACTACTAGGTCGTACGGATCATGAAGTTAATCGATAACATGTTTTAGTTGCGTACTCGAAGAAAGAAGCATATTATGAGAATCCTAGAGAGTAATCTGAGGTGAAAGAACATATGGGTCGTAGTGTAAGGGCCCAAGGAGAATCTAGTTGGAGAAGAGGGGCCTTATCTAGTCCCGAGGCGTTGGTCGCTGCCAATAAAGTTCATTCTCTCTCTTTCTTTTTTCTTTGTATGGTTGGTTGAACTATCTTATTTCATTTCTTTTTTTGTAGCGTACCCTTCTCACACACAACTTAGCGCAACAGAGGTGATTGTCGTGGCTTTCTTGGCAAGGCTTCCTGAGACAGAGAGGAATTTTACCTTTCTCAAGGCTAATTCATTCGATCTTTTCTTCATTGCCTCTGTTGGGTAGGTTTAGGCTCTAAAGTCTGGGTTCGGTTCTTCTTAAGGATCCAACCTATCGTTTGTTGTTGTAGCAGCTGAGAAAGTAGGTAAGGCTTTAGTTTTTCCATCTTTTCATGTTGTTTTTTCCCTCATTTGCTTATATCAGGCAACAAATATGTTGGTGCAATAATGCTAAGGGCGAAGGCTGACTCTTGGGGGCCATGTGTCAACAATGGGTTGCTCGAGTGGCACCAACTCCATGTTCTACTTTGGAAAGTTTGCCTTTTGTTGTTGTTCCAAAGGAGGCGGTGGTAGTTGTCCCATACTTGGCTCCATCTAAATTAGCGTCTCACCTTAGTCTCGATTCCTCAAGAAAGAGGTGCCAACTGACTATTGCCGTCGTGATCCACAATGATCCAGTAGCAAAGATGACAAAAGAGACCCTTCTGGCAATCTTTGGGAGAGAGAAAAAGAAGGTGGATGAGCCTCGTAGCTACTACCCACCTTCATCATACATACCAGAATAGGCTATAAGAGTAGAAGGGTTGACCATAGGTACTCGAGTTATCTTTACACCAGAGAACATTGCTTAATGGGCCCAAGCCATATTTCTTTTGAGGGATATAGAGGTGATGGTTGCAGAGTTAGGAAACGACCCTACTCTGAGCCTATTGCAGGTGAACATTGCAACAAAATTTTTTTTTCTCTTTCATTAGTAATTGTTGTTGTTGTTGTCCTTAGATTTGTCTTAGTTTTTCTTCCACCCTTGTGATAGACTGCTGCTCATTTTTTGCCCTGCTCGAGGGTTGTAGAGGGATCTTGTTCTGAATTAGGTCCCTTGAGTTGGAGCGATACAAGGCGAGGTCCCATATTGGGAAGAAAAACTATTGTGTCGTAGAGGCTGAATAGGCATCTATTAAGACCATGATAGAGAGCAAGAGAACAAGGTCAGTGGTTCCAGAAGCACAGAAGAGGGTCGTCGAGGTGGAAGAAAAGATCTTGTCACTGGAGCGGTGGCTCCAGCTATCATCTTAGTCGTCGAGTGAAATCTAGGCCAAGCTTAATGAGGATAGGGTCGCTCGAGGACACGTTCAGGCTATGATGGCAGATGAGAGGGCCAGAGAAGAAAAAAAAATATTGATCGATCCATATAGGAGTAGATGTGGTCCAAAAGATTCAAGAAGTAGATGGAGATCCTCAAGCTGAAGTACATGTCTACTGGTAGAGCCTTCAGCTGATGCCTAGGTCTCCTATTTGACCATCCAGCAGGTCACCCACTTGCTTAATGTTGAGGATGAAGAAGCTTCAGTTCCAGTGAAGGGTCCATTTGGGGAAGGATCCTTTGATGAAAACGGAACCTGAATATGAGTTGTCGTAATTGTAGTTTTTTTTTTTTTTTTTTTTTTTTTAAATATGGAGGGTATGCCTTTTTTTGTGGATGCTAATTTTTGTTAAATTTTCATTTCATTTCAACTTTCTAAGCTTTTGGTGTAGTTAGTCACTTTCGATTAAAACTCAATTATTTCCTCAGTTGGGAAAGCTTAGTCGTGCTTCACCCGTGCTGGGATGCTTGAGTGGCATCTTCCTTGCTCTATGCAGGAAGCAACTACTTAGATAGGGTAGGTTCATTAGCTAGGTTGAGCCAGGCTAGTACCCACTCAAACTTGAGTCCAAAATTGCCACTTTCAGTCACGTGCCAAATCATATATTTTCGAGGTCGTCATAGTCTATGTGTATCCTTGTAAGCCTTTAAGGATCATATTAGGGTGAAATATTTTGAAATTTCACATTAATTCAACCATCAGTCATTTATGACGCATGTCTCTGGTATTTTTCTCTCGGAGCCCCTATTTAAGGGGCACTCCTCTGCTTCTTTTGTTATCTCTTATTTTTTCTTTCATTTTTTTTCCTTCTTAATTTCCTCTATTGATGAGCCTCAAAGGTGGTTGTTGGGAGGCAGTGCGAAAAGCCGATGCTCTTATTTAGTAAGTGAGAATGGAGAAATGACTCCTCCAACGTCTTTGTCATTGATAGGTGTAAATTACCTATCTATTTCTAAACTGAACTTGTTAGTTTTCAAGTATGTTTAGTACGTTTTATTATGTTTTAATTTGTTTATATTCTTTTTGTAAGAAAACAGGTATTTGGGGTGAAAATGGACTAAAATGTTCCTTAAGCGGCCAAATTGGAGTAGAGCGGTGGACAAACGGTGGAAAAACAAAGTTTCAAAATAGCAAATCCACCGCTGCGGCAGTCAATACACCACCACGGCAGTGAAAATACAAGATGACCCATTTTCAGCAAAATAATTTACTGCCGCAGCAGTGAAAGTGCAAGATGTTTGCTACTATTCAACCGTTGCGGCGGTCACTCTACGGATATGTTAGGATATTTGGGATCTTTTGTGATATTTTTGAGCCTATATATATCATCCCTTCTCTTCTATTTCAAGGGTTAGACGTTTTGGGAAGTCTTGAGAGCTCTGAGGCTATTCGACCAAGGGAAGATCACATTGCGAAGAAGGAGGAAGGGTTCTCGGTACGGCTAGTTTCCTCGTTTATTTCTTTCTCTCTTAGATTAGGTTGAATGTTTGTATATGTTTAGCTCATTTCTAGTTGTATATTGGGCTACGAGTATGCTTAGCTAAACGTATATTGTCTAGGGCTTGATTGAATTCATGAAAACATTGTTTATATAAAATTGATGTTTTGTTAGTGGTTGTTCATGTTTATCTGATTGTGTTTGCCATGTTGTATTGTTTATTATACTTTTTATGACATACCGAGAATACAGGGTTTGATACTCGGGAGAGGTAACCCCGGATTCGCACTCGGGTAAACACAACGTGACGATCCAATAACCCGAGATGGAGTTGGAAAGTGTGCAATCAATGACATTGGGGCGAGACTCACGTGACCTAGGGTCATTAAGATGTTGAGAGGGACTTCTTCGTTGACGCGAAGTTGCGTATTCCCCCGTCTTACACTCAGAAGAGGTGGTAAGAGAGTTTACGAACTGAGATTGTTGGATAGGATAAACACCATTAATGAAAATTGATTGAAACGAACATGTTTAAGTGAACGATATTAATCCCTAGGAAATAATTCCCATAAACGTCCTACCAATATATTAGTATAATTAGATTAATAAATTTAGTATTAGTATTAATTAATTATAAATACCATTTTTGTCGCCTAGATAAAGTTGGGTTACAATAATTACGATACTGGACAATATTCTCAACTAATCCCTGTGGAATAATATCCAACCGAAAGGTCTACTGTATTAAAACTTGGCATCATGCACTTGTGAGTCAAATCAACTGGCGGGTGAACGAATTCGCCCCGGTCAGTCATCTAGAGGAACTTAGAGTCTTTTTTGTCACCAAGGGTAGTTTCCATCTTTAGGGGGTTGCTAAGACGTTGGACATCATGCGGCATCTAGATACATAATAGGTAAAGTTTGTCGAGCTGTGGTTGGAAGTGCTCTAGCAATTGAGAAAAACGGCGGTGGCAAAGGCTATGAGTGCCACCCATATGATAAAGATCCATCGTATTGTTTACGTCTTGTACCGATGTTCGTTCATGGATAGGCTTTAATCTTCCTCCAACAAAAAGGCCAGATTGAGTAGAGAGGTTTCCTTGTGCTTCCTAGGGTTGAGGATGATGAGATATCTATCTTTGATTCCGAAGCGGTGAGAGGGGGAGGTGTGCTCTCTTTCGTTCCAATGTAAGGACAAAAGCTTTCCTTGAGGCCTATTCTGGTAGATGGGAAGGGGGGAAGAGTAATCCCTTATCTTTCAACTTCATAACTGAGCTTTAATGGAACCACTTCGACTTCATGAATGAGTTCTTCCCTATCTCCTTTCAACTTCTCTGGTGATGCCTTTCCCGTCAGAAAGACAAGGTCAAATATGTTTTTGACGTCTCTCCATTCATTTTGGAGATCCTTGGTCCTCTTGGAGAGTTATTCTTTACCTTATCTTTTGATTCAAGCACTTTATGTATGTGTAGGACGACTTGTAAAGATATACTCAAACGGATAAGAAAATTTGTGAGCACCAAAAGTTTACTCATATGAATAAGAGATTTGTTTTCTTTGTGTATGTGCTTATTTTTATGTGATGTAAGTGTGTTGTTTATTAATATGAAAGCTTTGAACAAGGTCACAAATAGTAGAGTCCATACCATGTAGTATTGGAGATTTGTTGCAAATGTGCAAAAATAATAATATGCCTATGGCTCATGCGACTCAAATTTGTAAGACATGGACCCCACTCCTCTCTATCCTCCTACTCGAGTGGACACGGGATATTGGATTTTCCCAAGTATATGGAGGGCCAGTAGAGAACTCTTATAGCTTTGCTACTTTATTTTGGGAGGAGTTTATTGTCGAGGTAGTAGCAGATGGGGTACATCTAGCTTGACTGGCGTATTACCATCTTGACTTCTTCCTCAACTTCATCGCAACTTGGTTGGAAAATGATCTCGACTAGGATGGTCTTGTGCCCCTTACCGTAGAAGATGGAGGTCTAGTTAGCCAGCGAATTTACAAATTTTTCTCTTCTCTCGGAATATGATTGACGGTAACCTTTAAGAATCCTTTCATATGGAACCTAGCTCCAATTAGATATGACATCATATTGGCTTCCTTAGTTGCGTATTCCCTATAGATCTGATTTATATCAATAGGAAATCACAGTAGACCTCTACTTCAGTAGCACTAAGTTCTTTTTAGATTCTCAGAGAGAAAATCAACACTTTGTACTCAGTCTCGTTATTCGTTGGTTTAAAGCTGAGCCTCATGGCATATTATAGAATATTACCCTCAGGGGAAGAAACTACCACGCAGTCCCTAAGTCGCTGTAATTCACTGATCTATCCATGTGAACCATCCAACATTCAAATAAATATTGGTATATGTCGTGGGCGTGGTTCTCGTCTCTTGGGGCTTGTTCTTCTGCGAACGTGAATTTCGAAGATAAAATCTGCTAGTGCCTGCTCTTTGTTGGTTGTCTATGGGTGGTACTTAATATGGAATTCTTCTACTTCAACCAAACACTTTAGTAGTCATTTAGAGGTCTCTGGTTAATGCAATATAACCCTCAGGGGTTGGTTGGTGAGTACCACCATTGGCTGAGGATGGAAATAGTACCAGAGCTTCCTTGTTGAGATTATCAGTGCATTGGCGATTAGCTCCAATCGTAGATGGTGGGATTATGCTCCACCTGGAACATGGGTAACATAATATATAGTCCTTTGCACTCTGTGTCTTTCAATTACAAGCGTTGACCTTACAGCCGTAGTCGAGATAGACAATTAGATGATCATCTCCTACCCTAACTTTAGGATGGTGAGTATCGGTGGCTCCAAGATGCACTTTTGGAGCACTTGAAAGGCATTTTTTCATATGTCAGTTCACTCCAAACTTTTATTTCCACGCAAAGGTTTAAAGAAGTATAGGCACTTATCGGATGCTCCAGCGACAAATCGATTTAGGGTCATCGCTACTCATCTGGTTAGGCTTTGAATTTTGTTGAACGTCCTTGGAAAGGTCATGTTCAGGATTCTTTCGAACTGCTCTGGGTTGTCTTTGATTCCTCATCGGATGACCAGGTGACCGCGAAATTTGTCTGTGTTAATCCCAAACACCCATTTACTCGGATTTAACTTCATCTTGTGCTTCCTGAGTACGTCAAAGTACTCATGCAAGCCAACCAAGTGATCTCCAACTACTTTTATTTTGAAGAGCATGTTATTAATGTAGACCTCTACGGTCGTTCTGAGAAAGTTACCGAACATCTTGTTCACTAGTCTATGGTAGGTGACTCGGATATTCTTGAGGCCAGACCATATAATAGTAGAGGCCTTTGTCAGTGATGAATGTTGTTTATCCTTTTTCATGAATGTACACACTTATCTAATTGTACCTTGAGAAGGAATTGAGGAATCTAAGTGACTCATAACCAACTTTAGCTTCCATAATCATGTTGATATTAGGGAGAGAGAAACAGTCTTTTGGATTGGCATTGTTGAGGTTGGTGAAATTCATGCACATACTCCACTTCCCTATCTTTTTCTTAACAAGAATGACATTTGCCAACTTGAGAGGGAAGTTTATTTCTTAAATCGTCTTGGTGACTAGTAGTTTTTTGGGTTTTTTTCCGATTACGACCTGCCTTTCTAAATCAAACCTTTCTTACTTTTGTCAAACTGGAAGGTAAGTTGGGTTTATATACAGCCTGTGCATAGAGATATTAGGGTCTTTCTTGGGTAGATCCGCATGCGACCAAGTAAACACGTTACGATTGGCTTTTAGTAGCTCAACCAACTGTTCGCTTTCGTCTCCCATGAGGCTCTTCCGATTTGGACCGTATAGTTTGGTTATGTTTGTTGATCCAAAGATTTTGATGGACAATTAAATGTTGATATTTTTTGTAGGACTAATGGTTTGTTCAAGTGTTTCAGTTTATTAGTTTCAGTGATGAAGATGTGATGACAAATTATGAATGGATGCTAAATGATGATAACAAAGATGATGAAGAATTAATAGTTTGAAGAAATTAGGGAAAACATCTCCGGTGAATTTCAACTCTTAATATCCCAATTAGGAACACACACGACACAAAAAGTTTTTATTGTTTATGTCTGTTTTGATAAGATAAAATTATTTGCTCCTATGTGTATTTGAAAAAGAAATATTTATAATTAACTAAAATGGAATTTAAGAAGTTAGTGGAGCTTATTTAGAAAAGAAAATGGTTAAAGTGGAAAAAACGTAAAAGAGAATAAGTTAAAAACAAGTTTAGAAAAGAGATCTAGCAGACATAAGTCGACTAGTAAGTCGACTAGACAAGGCAGACAGAACTCTCTATATCTCTAAGTCGACAGGTAAGTCGACCGGTGAAGAGAAGATGAAATCTCTGTATCTCTAAGTCGACAGGTAGGTTGACCGGTAAAGATAAATCGAACTCTTTAAATCTCCAAGTCGACAAATAGGTTGACTGATGAACGCAACAGCTATGGCTTGGATACATCCTGAATCGAACGGTCGACTGGTCAGTTGACTAGATGTGCAGTTTTAGGATATTGGAGGATTCCGAATTCATATCTAAAAGTAGCCATTTTTGGGATTTGTGAGAGATTTCTGGGATTTTATGATATTTAATATATGTTTCACCTATTATTTAAATACTATTGATTTGGTTTATTAAGTTTTAATGTTTCTCAATTTGGAATATAAAGTTGTTTCTATTCTAATTAATTGAATTGAGAAATATTTGGGGGACTTAATTGTGAGATTTAAAAGATGTAATTAAGTGAATTGAACCAAAATGAACTTATAATAATATACGGGGTCTAAGAGCGCATTTAAGTGTCATGACAAATAGGAACTAGCCGTTAAAGAGGTGATTTTTTATATATGATTAAGTAGCAAGAGTGATTAAGAGATCATATTGAGTTATTCTAAGAGATATCATTCTAAGATTTTGTAAGAGCTATTCTAAGAGACAATCTTGAGAAGCATTTGCTATTAATCACTGTTGCTATCGGATCTAAAGTAACTACATTTTATTTATTTATTTGGTGGATTCTAGGTGAGATCTTTCCAATTACTTTCTATTGTGCATTGATTGTTTAATTTTTAGAAATTAATCATTAGAAATTGTTTTTTATTCTTTATTGAAGAAAATATTTTATAAACAATTTCTTGAATCTGATTACGTGCTAAATTATTTGCTACCCATTTTTTGTTTAAAATCAAATTTTCAATCTCACTCTTGTCTATCACTAGATTTGGGATATTAATCGAGTTTTAATTTATCTGGGGTGGTAGAAGCTTCGAGTGAGATTATTTGCATATCAATTTGTATTAGTGAGTAGTGTGATGGATTAAATTCTATTGGGAGTATTTAATCAAAGGGTAGACGGTTTTCACTCTGTAAAGATATTGAGGTAGTAATTCTTCCTGGATAGAATTGAGTTTGAGTGAATTTTGTAACGGTTCAATGTTTACCGGATAAAAGAATATTTGGAGTGTTGGTAAGGTTTTGATTCTTTTACCTTAATGTTAAAAAGAATTAGGTTATTCTTTAGCCTGTAAAAAGTAGAGATTCTTCATTAGCCTGTGAAAAGGATTTTGTAAAGGTAGATTCTGAGCCTGTAAAAGAATCGTTGTGAGAGTTTGGTTCCTACCTTTAAAGGAATATTGAGTATTAGTGGGTACGACTCTCCATGGGGCTCGGGGGACTAGATTAGCCAAGAGTATCTTGGTGAACCAGTATAAATCTCTAGTGTACTGCAATCTTTAATTTGTTTATTATTGTTGTTTGGTGTACACCTAGTTGATTATATAATTCCGTTGTGATGTAAAGATAATAATTAATTTGGGATTAAAATTAATTATTTAATTTATTAAGTATTTTATTCTGATATTTTTTAATTACCCAATTCACCCCCCCTCTTGGGTATTCTACTGCGCCAACAACATCGAGTGAATGCGAGTGTTTTTTTATGCTTCCTCGAGACAGGGCCATGGTCAGTTGGGTTGATCAATCCGAGGGTACAAGAAGTCACCTGTTCTATGGCTCTCAATTATATCCCCTAGCAATAAGTCTTTGTTAACCTCCTCGTCCTTTGATTTCTATTTGGTAGGTTGTGTTTTCGGGAGTCGAATTTCACCTAAGAAGCACTTTTGAGCTACTTTCTAACTCATGCATACGTTTTTGCTACCATTCTTGGTTGGAAACTTTAGTATCATGTGGTACGTTGATGTAGCAGTTCTTTAGGTGTTCAGGCACAATCTTTTGAAGATTTCATTGTACGTCGATGGACAGTCCACTAGCATGAACCATGTGTCAACGATGGAAGGCTTTGGTTCCTTGCCTATCATGATCTAAAGTGTGATCCAGCTAAGGGGATTTATAGTTTCTCCTCCAAAATCAACCAAAGTGGTTACCATTAGCTCTAGTTGGTCATTCTAATCCTCATTCTATTGAAGGTGGTCAAGTAAAATATTTCTACTGAGCTACCGTTGTTGACTAGTACGTGCCCCACATTATAGTTGGCAATTTTTAGATTAACTAGGAAAGCGTCATCATAAGGCGTGTGGACCCCAAGCAGATCCTCTTTAGTAAAAATAATGGCCTTCTTCCCAGCAGTATGCATCTTCCAGACTTGGAACACATACTCTTCCATCAAGTACTTGTCACGCCGAGACTAATCTTTATGCTCAGTCTGGGAAGGTTATTGGTAGCGCGTAAATACACCACTACTTTCACTCGCAAGTATACGAGGTCAAGTTTTAGTAAAGGTAGGGAGAGTAAAGGTATCTTGTCCACAAGGATTGGTTTTTACTATTATTGAGTATCTCGATTAGCATGACCTAACTTTATCTAGGAAAAAATAAATGTGAATAAAATTAAATACTAATACTAATCTAATTAATCTAATTAAATTATCTGTACTAATATTAATATTGAGATAGTTTTTAGGGAATATATTGTCTAGGGATTAACTTTGTTTACGAATACGTGTTCGATCTCGTTTTAGTTCTTGTTAACGGCGTTCGACTTATCCGATAATCACAGTTCGTAAACTCCCCCACCACCTCTCCCGAGTGTAAGACGAGGGAATACGCGACTTTATGTTAATGAAGAAGTCCCCATCAACATCTTAACGACCCAAGGTCACATAAGTCTCGCTCCAACGTCATTGATTGCAAACAATCCAACTCTCTCCCAGGTTATTAGATCGTCGCGTTGTGTTTACCCTATCAACAATCTCAGTTAAACAATTCCCCCGCCACTTCTCCCAATTGTAAGATTGGAGAATATATGACTTTGTGTCAACGACAAAATCCCCCTCAACGTCTTAATGACCCTAGGTCACGTGACTCTTTCCCCAACGTCATCGATTGCCTACAATCCAACTCTCTCCCAGGTTATTGGATCGTCGCGTTGTTTACCCTAATCTGAATCTGGGGTTACCTCTCCCGACTGTCAAATCCCAAATTCTCGATATATCCATCTAAGCATAATAAATAAATAATACGATAAACACAATCAAAATAACGAAGAACAATCGCTAACGAGACATAAACTCAATCAAACAACATATTCATACATATAGTGTTAATCCCTAAACAACCTATGTTTAGCCAATGGCCATAACCATATATATAATGTAAAATAGACTAAACATGCCCAAAAACTACCAAAATGAAGAAAACAAATGAAAGAACTTACTCGATATCTGAAGATTTGGTGCTAAAACCATTGAACGATCACTTCCTTCTTCTCCTTCCTCCTCGGGTTGTGAGCTCTCCCTCAAAAATCTCTCAAACTAACCCTAAATATATTCTAAAGGCCTTAGGGGGTGGTAAAATCGGGCTAGAGAAGAAGAGGAGGGGTTTTATGGGGCTCAAAATATCTAAAAATATCTATTTTTGTGTGCAGAGAGACCGCCACGGCGGTGGGATTCATCGTCGCGGCAATGGGTAGGTCGGTTCAGTGATTGCCGCAGTGGTGGAGAAGGCGGTGGGTTCAGGACCATCCTGTAGTTTCACCACCGCGGCGGTGGATCTCATTGCTACGGCGGTAGATATTCAGCAAAAAAATCACCTCTCTGCATTTTCACTGCCACGGCGGTGGGCTTTTTTTTTTAGAATATTGCCCTTGATCTTATTTTTCCACCGTTCTTCCACCATTCTCGATCCGATATCATTTTGGCATCTATTTTCATACCGATTCACCCCACACACCTGATTTAGTACAAAAAGAATAAAAATACATTAAAATGTATTAAAACATAATAAACGTACTGGAAAACTAACAATTTCAGTTTGGAAATATATAAGTAATTTACACCTATCAAATACCCCAAAACTTGGAATTTTGCTAGTTCTCAAGCAAAACACCCACACAATAAAAGAAAATATAAAAACTAAAAATGAAAAATAAAAAACATGAAAAAGAAATATGTGTAAGTTTTGAGTATCATCTACTGGCCAAATGAATTATCCCTCATCGGCCCCCAATGCTATCAAGTTCAAGCATAAAACACATCATATAATGTTCTAGAATTTCAACATTTATAATAGTAAGTGTCGTTATAGATCTTACTAAAGTGTATGTGTGTTTAAAACTCAAATATATAACTATCCTTTAATCGGATTGGATTATCCACCATATAAGCACAAGACAAAAAAATAAACCCGAGGGTATAGGGAATCCATAGGCTTGACCCGGGATCTATTATTCACTAATGGAGGCTTGGAAGTTCAAGAAGATCAATAAGTCTTGGTTCAGTTTAGGACAAATGGCCAAGGGTAAATTTGAAAGAGAAAATAGGTTAACGTCGTTAACTTGACGTTACCCAAGGCACATCGCTTGGCACTTTCACACTCAAAACCCCATAGATAAATTTGAAACAATCCTGAACATATATTAAGAACGACGTACTCACTTGTCAAAAAGAAACCAAAAAAAATATTGTATGTACATAGTTTATTTATTGTTTTATTTTTATTTTTTTTAACAAAACTATACACCTCCAAACTCATTTGATTTGTATAATTTGAGGGGTGTGTGAAATATGAACGAAAAACAACGAGTGAGTACTCAAATACCGAACCAATTAATAGCTTGCCCAGAACCCAACCGCTCACATCAAGTAGCATTATGAATGCTAACATGATTCACTCTCTTTATGCCTTTGGTTTAGCGATATAGGTTTGGAAAAAGTTCAATTGGCTAGGGTATTTGTTTAAGTGTTCAGAATTGAAACGTCTATTAGGCTTCGACAGGGTAATAAGGGATAATGATGTATCAGGATAAGCTTAAAAGGCTCAAGCGACAAAATGATTGCCTAAATCATATCTCCTGAACAACCTTGCCTAGGATGTCGCCTCGAAGTTCTCCCAAATCAAGTTCTACAAACCCTAATGTCATGAATTTAGGTGATAGATAATCTTTTTCAAATCAATTAGAGAGCTTATATAATGAGTTTATGTGCTCGTGCAAGTAGGATCTATAATAACTGTTACTAAAACATAACGTTGAGCACACAGAACATACATGCATGAGCTTTATGCTCGACCTTAATAAACAACCAAGGGACAAACTCATCATTGGGTAACGGCCTATATGACATCAAAACTCCGCACAAAACAACAACTAACCTAAACAAACATGCACACGATAACAACAGTAAAACATAAACTATAACTAAAACATATACTATTATACTAATACATCACACCCGACTTAAATAGGAAATGCCCATAATAACCAAGTCAACGATCCCAATGACATGATAAATCATTATAATAAAGAATAGGATTTAGAACACGTACTTGGGAGGCGAGAGAATATCTCCTCCGAATCAAATGGGTTGTGAAGAATCTACTTTATTTTTCCTTGGGTTGCCTCCTAAGAAGCACTGGCTTAAGTTTGTTAATGAGTGATTTATTTATCAACAAATTAAGTACTTTTAGACTCCAATATTTGTGTGATTTTAAGCACTTTTATTTCTTTAATATGTTTTTGTGTTGTTTGGTAGGTTTTTGAATAAAATGGTGAAATTGTGCAAAACCGGTACAGGTTTTGTACCTTTAAGCCCAATGTTGAACACTATTCCATTCATTTTTGGAAAACTCAATACATGGAAGTTATATATCTTTTTCTTCTCTTTCCACAGGTTTTTGAATCTCCTAAATCAGAGTTCAAATGAAGAAGTTACAGTCAAAACAAGAAAGCATGTCATTGCCGCAGCGGGACACCACCATTGCGACGGTAAAATAGCAGAAAGCTTGTAACGGCTCTGCATTTCCACCGCCATGGCCGTGATCCCATCTCCGTGGCCATAACCTCTATGCCAGTTTAGATATTATTTTAGATATTTTAGGATATTTTGATCCCATTTTCTCCTCCTCTCCTCTCCATTCGGCCAAGACACCTCCATAGACTTTAAGAGGATAGATTGAGAGGTTTTGGGAGTGCTCATTCAAATCCTAAGGAGAAGATCACGTTACAACAAAGGAGGAGTGATCTCGATACGTTTGTAGAGACAAATATTCAGACTAGGCTAAGTTTCTCTTGTTCTTTCCTTTATTTCTTAACTTTGGATTGTTGTTTGAGCATGTTTAGCTTAGTTTTCATTGTATAATTGGCTATGGCCTTGAGCTAAATGGGTTTTTGTCTAGGGATTAATGTAATTTATAAAAGTGTTATTTTGTGGAGTTTGTGTTTGGTTAATGGTTGTTCTTCGTTATTTTGATTGTGTTTGCTGTATTATTTGTTTATTATGCTTAGAATGATGTTATGAGAATACGAGGTTTGACAAATCCCGAATTCATACTAGAATAGACAAACACCACGATCCAATAACCCGGAAGGGAATTAGATTGTGGATAATCGATGACGTTGGGGCAAGACTCAGGTGACCTAGGGTCGCTAAGACGTTAAGGGAGATTTCTTCATTGACTCGAAGTCATGTATTCTCCCGTCTTACACTCGGGAGAGGTGGTGGTGGAGTTTTAGAACTAAGATTGTCGATAGGGTAAACATGACACGACGATCCAATGACCTAGTCGGGAGTTGGATTGTATGCAATCAATAACATTGGGGCGAGACTCACGTGACCTAGGGTCGTTAAGACGTTGAGGGGCATTTCTTCGTTGACACGAATTCACGTTATATTCCTCATCTTACACTCGGGAGAGGTGGCGAGGGAGTTTACGAACTGAGATTGTCAAATAAGTCGAACACCATTAACATAAACTAAAACGAGACCAAACACATTTTTGTAAACAAAAGTTAATCCCTAGGCAATACTTTTCCTAAACATCTCATAATAGTATTAGTATAGTTAATTTAATTAGTTTATTTAACTTAATATTAGTATTATTAATTTTATTCAATTTATCTTCACCTAGATAAAATTAGGTCATGATAAACGCGGTACTTAATTATAGTCAAAATTAATCACTGTGGACACGATAACCCTTACTCTCCCGATCTATACAAAAAGTTGACCTCGTATACTTGCGAGTGAAAATAGCAGCGTATTTCACCCGCTACCAGTCGTCAGCCCGACACGTCGAAGTGCTCATTAAAGAGCGGCTTCTGCCCATAGTACGTGTCGTACAACACCACATACGGATCTTGGTTTAGTACGTCCTCAAGACTGAAGAGATGTTGCTTTGGATGGATCGGGCTTTCAACTACACGCCTCATCGATTCATGTATTTGGTGGGCATGAAAGGACGTTATTATTGACAATGGAGGATAAGTGTGCCACATCGGATCCTCGTAGATGTGATCGTCTTGGATCAACTGCATTGTCACGAACTGGAATTTGAACAGTGAAAATTCATAATGATTAATATGTGAATTTTCATCACCGAAACACACTTAGGTCTCATTTTTATTCTAATCTTCCACATATTCTCCCAAAATCCTCCCGCTCGTCTCTGGTTTCTTACGGTGGCTTTCATAATTGGATTCAGATTGCTCACCTCTCAATGCCACCGCTTCCGTCTCGGCCTCAACAAAGCAAAGAAGATGACCGATTTGCGTCTACAAAGATATTACGGTCTCATCGATGTCAGCGCAGACTGTCACGATATGATCAAGACGATCTTCATGCTCGTTGATCCTGTCATGCATTTCCCTCAACAAACTCTGAGTCTCCCCCATAATGGTTGTGAGCATTTCTTCCAGATTTGGGAAAGACTCCTCCTCGTCATCCAGAATGTCTAGCCATAAAACTGCGGTGTTGAAAAATTCCCTCGAGCTTTGGTGACTTGGTGAATGATTCTAACTTTGATAATCATAGGAAGCCATTTCCTCTAACGACCAAATGGCTTCGTCTACGGTTAGGTCATAGAAAGAGGTGGTACCATTTCCTCCTTCCACCCATATTCTGGTTGCGGCTTGGAACCCGTCGAGGAAATTGAAGAGCTGACATTCCCTCGGGAAATCATGGTTTGGAAACCGGAACAACAATTCTCTATATCGATCCCAAGTACTAAAAAATGGCTCAAAATCCCATTGAAAGAATTGCATCAATACTCGTTGATCTAACATCGTCGTGTACTCTGAAAGAGAAATAGAAAACAAAACTAGAAACAAAAATTATAAAAACTAAAAATACCTAAAGTGAAATCGGATCATTTACTCACAATATCAATAATAATAAAAAACACAATCCCTGATAATGGCGCCAAAACCTTGGTACTGCATAAATACGCCGCTACTTTCACTCGCAAGTATACGAGGTCAAGTTTTAGTAAAGGTGGGGAGAGTAAGGGTTTCTTGTCCACAGGGATTGGTTTCGACTATTATTGAGTATCGCGTTTATCATGACCTAACTTTATTTAGGTGAAAATAAAAGTGAATAAAATTAAATACTAATACTAATCTAATTAATCTAATTAAATTATAAATACTAATATTAATATTGAGATAGTTTTTTGGGAATAGATTGTCTAGGGATTAACTTCATTTTTGAATATGTGTCCGATCTCGTTTTAGTTCATGTTAACAGTATTCGACTTATCTGACAATCTCAGTTCGTAAACTCTCCCGCCACCTCTCTCGAGTGTAAGACGAGAGAATACATGACTTTGTGTCAATGAAGAAGTCCCCCTTAACATCTTAACAACCCTAGGTCACGTGAGTCTCGCTCTAACGTCATTGATTGCACACAATCCAACTTCCTCTCGGGTTATCGGATCGTCGTGTTATGTATACCCTATCGACAATCTCAGTATAAAAACTCCACCGCCACCTCTCCCAAGTGTAAGATAGGAGAATACATGACTTCGTGTCAATGAATAAGTCCGCCTCAACGTCTTAATGACCCTAGGTCACGTGAGTCTTGCCCCAACGTCATCGATTGCCCAAAATCCAGCTCTGTCCCATGTTATTGGATCGTCACGTTGTTTACCCTAGTCTGAATCTGGGGTTACCTCTCCCAAGTGTCAAACCACAAATTCTCAATATATCCATATGAGCATAATAAACAAACAATACGAAAAACACAATCAAAATAACGAAGAACAACCGCTAACGACACATAAACTCAATCAAACAATATATTCATAAATATAGTGTTAATCCCTAAACAACCTATATTTAGCCAATGGCCATAACCATATATACAATGTAAAATGGACTAAACATGCCCAAAAACTACCGACATGAATAAAACAAAGAAAATAAATGAAAGAACTTAGCCGATATCCAAAGATTTGGCGCTAAAATCGTTTCACGATCACTTCCTTCTTCTTCTTCCACCTTGGGTTGTGAGCTTTCCATCAAAAATCTCTCAAACTCACCCAAAATATATTCTAAAGGCCTTAGGTGGTGATAATATTGGAAGTGAGGAGAAGAATAGGGGTTTTATAGGGCTCAAAATATGTAAGAATATCTATTTTTGTGTGCAGAGAGACTGCCGTGGCGTGGGTAGGTTGATTCGGTGATCGCCGCAGCAGTGGAGAAGGCAGTGGATTCAGGACCATCCTATAGTTTCACCATCGCAACGGTAGATCTCATCGCTATGGTGGTGGACGTTCAAAAAGAAAAGCACCTCTTTGTATTTTTACTGCCGCCGCGGTAGGCTTCTTTTCAAAATATTGCCCTCATACTTGTTTTTCCTCCATTCTTCCACCGTTCTCAATCCGATATCATTGTTTAGCATCCGTTTTTCATATTGATTCACCCCACACACCTAATTTAGTACAAAAAGAATAAAAACACATTAAAATGTATTAAAACGTAATAAACATACTTAAAAACTAACAATTTTGGTTTGGAAATATATAGGTAATTTACACCTGTTAGTTATTTGGAGGTAAATCCTCTATAAATCATGAGAATTGTTGATCCTAAGATTTTGATGAATAATTAAATGTTCATGTTTTTTATGGAACTAACGATTTTATTGAGTGTTTCAGTATTAAAGTTCCATTGATGATTTATCATGAAGAATTGAGTAAAAAAAAGTTATGGATGCTAAAGAGACTGATAAAGATGATGGACATGAAGAGACCAAAGATTTCGAAGAATTTAGGGTAAAACAACTCAGGTTAATTTTTACTCTTAATGTATCCCGATTAGGATCACACACGACACGAAATATTTTTAAATTTATGTGTGTTTTGATAGGATCCTAATTAGTGAAATTATCTGCTCCTATGTGTAATTGAAAGAGAAATATTGATAATTAATTAAAATTGAATTTAAATATTTAATGGAGCTAACAGAGAAAAGAAATCGGTTAAAGGGGCGAAAATGTCAATGAGAATGAATTCAAAACGAATTAAGGAGAGGATTTCAGCATTCATAAGTCGATAGGTAAGTCGACCAATGCATAGAATATGAAGTCTCTGAATCTCTAGGTCGAAAGATATGTCAACTTATGAAACTCTCTATATCTTCTAGTCGACAGGTGATGAATGGGCGGTTGACCGATAGGGGAAATAATTTTGGCTTGGCTAGTATTCTGAATCGAGCGGTCGACTTATGGGCGTTGGTCGGTCAGTAGAGGAGTCTATTTCAGGTTTAGAGAATTTCGAGGATTCTGATCAAATAGTAGCCGTTACTAGCTGTTTATGGTTGAGATATAAGAGAAAATTTAGGGATATGACAGTATTAAAGATATATCATTGATATATTGTCATCCCTATAGATATGGTTCATATATTTTGGTTATTTCTCCAATTGGTTCATATAATTCTTTCTATCCTATCGATTTGAGTTTGAGAAATATTTGAGGGACTAATTGGAATGTTTTAAAAGTTATAATTAAGTCAAATATACCTAAAATGAAAGATAATGATATATGGGGTCTATAGGTGCTTTTTAGATACTGATCATTTAAAAACTAGCCGTTAGAGGGCTTGTTTTAATTCCCTATATATAAACCTACAGATTTCACATAAAATAGACATTATATCAAGAACTATTCAGTTCATAAGATTTTATAAGAGTAATCATTCTGATATTATTTTGAGAGATCAAATTGTGAGATCAATTATTGAGGTATTCTTGAGTTAAAGCGCAGATTGTATAAGCGTCACCGAGTTCAGGTGTCTAGAATTCCAATCTAAATTCTTTGGTGTTATCCGGGTGAGATCTTTCCAAGCTATTAATATTTACTGCATATTTATTTTTCTATATTTGCTTGATCTATAAGATCTTGATTAAATCATTTTTCCTTACTTTAAATCGCATAAAAATATTTTAAAATGATTTTTGGTGAAAATCTGATTACATACTTATTTGTGTGCTATTCATATATATCATAATCAGATTTTTGGTGAAAGTGTTCCAAGCATATTTTTGATTGAGTCTATTGCTATCATTGACTCCTTGATTAATTGATTGTATGAGAAATTGTTTTTGAACTTTAAAAGCATAAAAATTCTTTTAAAACGATTTGTGAGATAATCTGATTATGTGCTCAATTTTGTGCTACCCACACTATTTTTATAATCAGATTTTTGTTTCCTCACGTAATTCTATCACTAGTAATTATTAGTACATTAATTGAGTTTAAATTGATTTAAGGTGGTAGAATCTCTGAGTGGAAAAAAATTATCAAATTCTTGTAATTGGTGAATTGTGTGCGGATTAGGTACTATTAAGAGTATCTAATCAGGAGTAGTTGGGTTTCAATCTCTTCCGACAAAGAGATTGAGGTGTTAATTCTTCCTTGATTGAATTTGTGAGTGATTTTCTAAAGGTTCCATCCTTACCTGGGAAAAAGATAATTGGAGTGTTTTTATGAGGTTTTGATTCTTTAGCCTAAGGTATAAAAAGAATTAGATTATTCTTAAGCCTGTAAAAAGTAGAAGTTATTCTTGAGCCTGAGAAAAAAAAGAGGTTATTTCTGAGTCTGAGAAAAGGACTTTGTAATGGTCGATTCTAAACCTGTGAAAACAATCATTGTGTAAAGATTTGGTTCCTACCCGTTTAAAGGAATCTTAGTGATTAGTGGGTGTAAATCTCTATGGGGCTCGGACAATTGGATTAGCCAAGAATAGCTTGGTGAACCAGGATATATCGTGGTGTGTTGCCTTATTTATTTTATTTATATTGTTGTTTGGTGTGAATCTAGTTGATAACACATATCCGCTGCTATAAAGATAATAATTAATTTTATGATAAAATTAATTGTTTGAATTTTTGAAGTGTTATTATTATTCTGATAATTTTTTAATACTACCAAATTCTCCCCCCTCTTGGGTAGCTCACTGGGCCAACAAGGATGTTCCCTCAGACCTTAGGTCTACCTCTTTTTTTTCTTTTTTTTTTGTCAGGGCACTTCTCACCCTGTCCTTTGTTGACGGGCAATCTTTTTAGGTGGCCACTTCGGATCAACTACTCGATCTTATGTTTAATGTCATAGCAATTATCATTGGTGTGTCCATGGATTAAGTGAAAGTCATATAATTTTTCCTTCCTTACAGTCTTTTTATCGTCAATCTACCCCGAAGACTGTTTCTTACAGGGCATTGAGAGGCGTGTATTTGAAGAAGCGCAGGGAAGATCACATGGTGTTTTTTGGGCATGTTATCTTAGGAGATGGTATTCAGGTGGACCCAAAGAAAGTTGAAGCTGTTGTCCAATGGGAAAGGCCGGAAAGTGTGACTGAAGTTTGAAGCTTTTTAGGATTGGCGGGTCACTATCGTCGATTTGTGCAGGAATTTTCTATTACAGCTGCCCCGTTGACCCGATTGACCCGCAAAGAGTTTAAATTTGAGTGGACTTGTTGGCCCAGTAGAATACCCAAGAGGGGGGTGAATTGGATAATTCAAAATATATCAGAATAAAACTTGATAAATCAAATAATTAATTTTAAGTCTAAATTAATTATTATCTTTATAATACAGCGGAATAATATGATCAATCTAAGTGTACACCCAAACAACAAAAATAGAAAAATAATAATGCAGCACACAAAAGATTTATATTGGTTCACCAAGCTACTCTTGGTTTTTCCAGTCCCTTGAGCTCCACGGAGGTCGTACCCACTAAAACCAATATCTCTTTAAAGTTAGGAACCAAACCCGCACACCGATTCTTTTCCAGGCTGAGAATCAACCTTTACAAAAAAAAATTCTTAGGCTAAGGAAGAACCTCTACTTTCTAGAGGCTAAAGAATAACCTAATTCTTTTTTGGGAAATTTGGTGAAAGGTCCCATTTCATAAAATCATCATTCTGCGGGGTCTTGTAATAATGATTTTTTAACACATGATATGGGACCTAGAAAGTGATTTTTGAAAACTTGGGATCTCTCAACAAGATTCCCTTCTTTTTAACACTGAGGCTCAAGAATCAAAACCTTACCAAAAAAATACTCCAACTATCATTTTCACAGGTAATGATGGAACCTTTACAAATCACTCACACTAATTCTATTCAGGAAGAATTAATACCTCAATCTCTTTACAGGAAGAGACTGAAACCCAGCTACCCTTGATTAAATATCCCCAATGATATTTAACCTGTCATAACTCACCAATACCTAAATTAATAAGTAGTAAATCTCATTCGGAGCTTCTACCACCCAGATAAATAAAAACTCAATTAATATCCCAACTGGTGATAGAAATATGTGAGATACAAAAATCTAATTTTAACAAGAATATGGGTACCAAATTGGAGCATGTAATTAGATTCAAGAAATTGTTTGAAAGAATATTTTCTTCAAAAATCAAAAACAATTTCTAAGATCAATTTCCAAAATATAAAATAATAAACAATAAATAATATGGAAAGATCTCACCCGAAATCCATAGAAATAATGATTAGAATAGTATAACTTCAAATCCGGTATCAGCAAGAAGATATCGCAATTGATTATTAGAATCACTCTTAGAATAGCTCACAATAACGTAGAATACTAACTCTTATAAAACTCTTTCAAAATGATATATAATGATTAACTTTATTAGAATGATTAGCTTTTCTAATAAAATTCGCAGGTCTATATAAAGGAACATGTAATCAGCCTTCTAATGACTAGTTTACAAGTGTCATGACAATAAAAAGTTCTTATAGACCCTTTATAACATAAGGACTTCATTTAAGTTCAATTTCACTTAATAACAACTTTCAAAACACTCAATTAAACCCCAAAGTATTTCTCAATCAAAATAAATAAGTATAGAATCCATTTTAAGTATCAAATTGAGAAATATTAATATTTAATGAACCATATTGAAAGGATTTAATTAGTATATGAACCATATCTTAAATATAGAAAATATCCCTGAAATATCTCTCAAATCCTAACAAAAAACAACTACTTTTGGATTTAAACTCGAATCAAACAGTATCCTGAAACTACACGTTCAGTCGATTGCCAAGTCGACTGAAAGATACTAGAAGTAGCCCATGCAGTTGATTGAGCAGTCGACTCTTCGATTTAGAGAGTTTGTCATGCTTTCACCGATCGACCTGTCAATTGACTCTTCAATTCAGAGAGTTCACTTGTTTTCACCGGTCGACTTGTTGGTCGACTTTTCGGTTCAAAAAGTTCAGCCACCATTGGCCGGTCGACTCCTCAGTCGACTTCTCTCTTCTGGATCTTTTCTCTGATCTTATTTTTTACTCAGTTTCTTTTATAATTTCGTCCATTTATCCATTTTCTCTCTTAAATAAGCCACTAATATTCTTATAGTTCATTTTAGTCATTCAAGATTATTTCTTTTCAATTCACATAGGAGCAAATAATTTCACTTAACCAAAACACACATAAAAGATAAAATTTATTTTGTGCCATGTGTGTGTTCCTAAATGGGATATTAAGATTTAAGATTTACCTGGGTTATTTTTCCTAATTTCTTCAAACTCTTAATTCCTATTCATCATCTTGATATCTTCATTTAGCATCCATTCAATTTGGTATCTTCATCACTGTAATTTTAAATCTCTGAAACACTTAATTAAACATTATTTCCACCAAAATATCAATAATTAATTGCTCATCTAAATATTAGGATCAATAGGACTGATAAATGTGAGCAGAGTTTCCAAGAGCTGAAAAGAAGGTTGATATCAGCGCCAATACTGTCTCTCCCGACAAAAGGGGGCGATTTTGTGATTTATAGTAACGCGTCATACCAAGGGATGGGATGTGTTCTGATGGAGCATGGTTACGTAATCACATATGCATCTTGGCAATTGAAGAACCACGAGCGTAATTACCCGACGAATGATTTGGAGTTGGCAGCGATTGTGTTCACCCTGAAGATTTGGAGGCACTAGCTGTTTGGTGAGACTTTTGAAATATATATCGATCACCAGAGTTTAAAGTATTTGTTTACTTAAAAGGATTTAAATCTGAGGCCAAGGCATTGGATAGAATTTATCAAAGACTATGATTGCACCATCCACTATCATCTAGGAAAGGCTAATGTTGTAGCGGATACGTTGAGTCAGAAATCAGTGGGTTCGGTCGCACACATTAAAGTTATTCATATTAATCTATATGCCAAGTTGAGATCGTTGCGAGTTCAATGAGCAGTTGATCAGATGGCAGTATTGCTTGCGACTTTGACTTTGAAGCCGACGTTGATTAACCGTATTATTGAAGCACAGAAGTTAGACGTTCAATTAGAGAGGATTCAGGATGAAGTGAGGAATGGTCGCAAAACCGATTATCATGTCAGGGATAGTGATGAAGCTTTGATGATTCGAAATATACTATGTGTGCCTGATAACGTCAATTTAAAAAGACGTATCTTGGAGAAAGCGCTTAGCTCAATGTATGCGATATATCTAGGCAGTACCAAAATGTATCGAGATTTTCATGAACATTATTGGTGGATCGAAATGAAATAGAAAATCACAGAATTCGTTGCCATGTGTCTTATTTGTCAGCAAGTTGAGATTTAGCATCAACGTCCAGGTGGGCTATTGTAGCCTTTACCTATTCCAGAGTGAAAGTGGGAGCATATCACGATGGATTTTGTTTTGAGATTACCCCGTACTCAAAAGGGGCATAATTCAATCTGGGTGATCGTTGATAGGCTTACCAAGTCTGCTAATTTTTTGGCCGTAAAGATGACATACTCTATTTATAAGTATGCCCAACTGTATATTGATGAGATTGTTAGGTTGCATGGCGCACCGATTTCCATAGTGTTGTATAGAGATTTGAGATTTACTTCAAGGTTTTGGCCGAGTCTCCAGACAGCTTTGGGTACCAAGTTGAAATTTAGCACCACTTTTCATCCTCAGATGGACGGACAATCAGAATGTATGATTCATATGTTGGAAGATATGTTGAGGAAATGTGTTCTGGAATTTTCGGGTAGCTGGGATGATCATTTGACGTTGATGGAATTCGCCTACAATAACAGCTACAATTCGGTAATCGAGATCGCCCCGTATGAAGCGTTGTATGGTAGAAGATACAGAACCCCAATCTATTGTTCTGAGGTAGGGGAATGAAAATTGTTGATGTCGGACATGGCCCAAATGACAACAGACAAAGTCAAGGTGATTCGGGAAAAATTAAAAATTGCTTAGAGCCGAAAAAAGAGTTATGCAGACAAGCGCCAGAGGGAGTTGCAATTCGAAGTGGAGGATCATGTGCTTTTGTGTATTTCTCCGTGGAAGGGCATAATGAGGTTCAAGAAAAAGGGAAGTTAAGTCCAAGGTACATCGGACCATATGAAATCTTAGATCGGGTTGGCACAACAGCCTATTGGCTTGCCTTGCGCCAGAGTTATCTCGACTACTCGACGTTTTCCATGTATCGATGCTTTGAAAATATGTGTCAGACCCTTCTCATGTGTTGACTTCACAGCTGATCGAATTGGAAGCAAATTTGACATACGTTGATGAGCCATTCCAAATCCTAAGCCGCAAAGACTAGGTATTACAGACGAAAATGATCCCATTAGTTAAAGTGTTATGGGGCAGTCATATAGTAGAACAGGCAACCTGGGAACGAGAGGATGAGATGAGAAAAGGATACCCGTATTTGTTTGTCCAAGGTAATAAAAATTTCGGGACAAATTTTCTTTTAGGAGGGAAGGGTTGTAACATCCCGATTTAGCACGTACGTCATTTTAGTGACATTTTAGAGCATTTAGAAAAAATTGCGAGGTAGAATTGGATTAATCAATAGCCAAATTAAAAAATTTGGGCCAAATTGTAAATTTAGAAATATTTATTCTAAACTTGGGATGCAAATTGTCAATTAAAATCTAAAATTGAAAATGTTAAGGGTGAAATTACAATTTTAGAAACTCATAAATGTTGAATTGAACTAAAAATGAGATTTAAAGAAATTTGGGGGAGTGAATAGAGTAATTAGACAAATGTTTATTTTATACACACACACACACACACACATATATACGCATATATATATGCATATGTGTGTGTGTGCCGTGAGATCTGCCAGAGACAGAGAGAAAAGGAAGGGTAACGTGGCATTGTGAGAACAATCTTCAAACCACTAGATTCATGAATTATATATATGCATGCAGATTCAATCACAGAAAGAAAATCAGTAGAGAAAAATCTAGAAATCTTGAGAGAGAGATAGAGAAAAACAGAGGGTGCTCGGCTGTGTGTTTCCTTCGGCGGTGGTCGATTCTTCAGCGTGATGTTTGTGTATTCCTCCGATTGTTTTGGCGATTTCATGTGTGTGGGTGCATGATCGGAGTATGGTTTTGTTGTTACTTGTATGGGTGTGCTCTGTTCAGTTTCGTCCGATGATGGGTGGGGAGTGATCGGCGTATGTGCGTGTGTGTTTGGTGTCCTGTGTATGTTTTGCTCAAAACAGTGTGTGTGTGTGTGTGTGTGTGTGTGTTTCATTGTGTGCTGTGAGAGTGTGTCGATTTACTGAAAACCAAACAGGGCCGATAGTGGTGTGTGCATGTGACCAGCCGCCGTTTGCCGGCGTGCATGTGGGTGTGATCGTTATTGGCGATCTGGTCGCGTGGGTGTAAGTTGGGAGTGTGTATGTGTGTGCTCTGGTGTGTATAGGTGGGTGTGTGCTCTGATTGTGAGGAAGCGGCGAAGTGTGTAAGTTGTCAAAGCTGGTGAGAAGAGAGAGAGTAGCGATCAGCTGGGAGCGAACCAGAAGCAGATTGAAGAAGACGAATGTTCGCCGCAACGGTGGAGCATCGCCAAGGCGGTGAGGCATAGAACTGAAGTAGAAACTGAACTACAGTAACGTTCATCGTGGCGGTGAGGCGACAGCCGCGGAGGTGAGCCAGAATAAAAAAAACAGTTAAACTTCAACAATTTGGGAAAAGGGTAAAATTTCAACCTATTTCTAATTTTGTTAAATTTAACTACTACCATCAAAATGTCGTAACTGCAATAATAAATTTGTGAGTGTCCATGTTAATAAATTGTGTACCGTAATTATTAATGGAGAAAAAATTAACCAAATAATAATTTTTCATAATAAAATGTGGGGAAAGGGAAATTGGTGAAATATAGGGCCTGCATTGCATGATTTGGTTATGTTGAATAAAATATTAATTTATGCCCTATGAATATTAGGTTCGTAGGCACCGGCATACTGATAGAGTGTGGTCAATAGCAATTTTGCAGAGCGAATATCGAGGTGAGTGTTCTGTCTTCTACATAAATTACAAATCCTATTTTCGAATATATTATGAAAAATGTGTTTATTTAAAATTGGACGAAATTGCAACTTATATGGATCAAGCAATTTTGGGTGTTTGTGGAAACATATTTTGTGGATTACGTTGGTTTTTAAAAGGGTGGAAAAATGATTGTGGACCGAGTCGTTTGTTTTGAGGTGGAAATTGAGGTTTGGTCTGATTATGCCATAGTATTTTTTCCCGAAAAGGATGTGGATTATCTGCTAGGTATAGTCCTACAAAGCGGTGTTTATCTGCTATGCGTAGTCCGGTAGAGCGCTGATTATCTGTTAGGCATAGTCCGACAGAGTGTTGATTATCTGCTAGGCATAGTCCTGTAGAGCGTTATTTATATGCTATACATAGTCTTGCAGGGCGTAGATTATCTGCTAGGCATAGTCCTACAGAGCGTTGTTTATCTGTTAGGCATAGTCCTGCAGAGCGTTGATTATTTGCTAGGTAAAGTTCAACAGAGCGTTATTGTGACCCGTTAGGAAGGAAAATCCTATAGGTGGTACGGTACCGTTGCAACTCCCGATTGTGAGGTTAAAACGATCCTATGGCTAGTCAGAGGGTGGTGTGGTATTTTTTCATATACGGTGAACCGGTTGGATAAATTTTTATATATTACTTTACACTGGATTGGTGTATTCATATATATTGGTGTATTTATTATTTTGGTTGCTTTACACTATTTGGTTACATATAGTATTCTGGTGGATTTTCACTACTTGGTGGGAATGTTATAAATCTATGAGTTTATTTCTGTGGTGACAGGAAAATGGAGTTTTCCAGGTGGTATGCCATTTTTGTGTTATTATTTGAATTGTGGTATTTAAATTATTATACTTGATCCATGTACAAAAATATTTTTATTATGAAGACAGTACACCGATAAAAATTTTGATTTTAGGTGCAGCGGCTCGGAGTCGGTCCCCTACTGGCACTAGGTTGAGTCCTACTGTAGCATTATTTTGGGAGTAGGCTGTCTGAGGCGAACCCGTGGGAGGTTCAACATTATTATTTCGTTGTTGCTAGTTTTATTCTATGTATATTCAGGGACGGATGTGTCCCAATTTGAGAGGATGTATATGGTTGTGTGCCTGTATGTGTTTGTATATATATGTCGTGGTTTCTAGTTGGTTGGTTGTTCAAGAGAGGTCTTGTCGACATCACGTCAGCCTCGGGGTGACGGGTGTCCGTGGTAGGGTGTGACACTAACTGTCATTATTTTCCTCAATCTTTAGAGCTTTCAATGTCAGAGATTTCTTTTGGCTATTTTCTGATTGATCCTCATATCCTTAAATAGCTGTCTTATGGGTCATTAGGTTGCTAATAACTTCATCCATAGTGTATATTGTGAGATCCTTAGCTTTCTCAATTAAAGTCACCTTTGGTTTCCAAATATTAGTCAACGACCTCAGAACCATTCGTACTTTATCCTACATAGAATTAGGCTTTTCGGGTTGACCAAGGTTATTGCAGATATTATTGAATCTCGTGTATATTTTCAAAGTTGTTTCTGCATCACCCATTCTAAATAGATTGAATTGACAAACCAAGACATTGATTTTGGATTGTTTTACCGTATTTGTTCCTCATGTTTGATTTTTAATTTATCCCACATTTCTTCCACTAATAAAAAATTTGAAACCTTGCTTTATTCATTTGCATCTAAAGAACAAAACATAATGTTAATAGCTTGGGGATTAATAGACAATTTTTTTTTATTCGAAGGAGTCAGCTATTTTTTTTTTCTTAACTACTCCATTCTCTTTAGGAATGTATGGATCATATTCAATGGCTAGCCACACATCATAGATAGTGGCTTGAAGAAAAGTGATCATTCGATCTTTCCGGAATGAATAGTTATCACCTACGAACAAAGGGGGACGATCCATAGATTGTCCCTCATCTAGAGTGTTTACGTGGTGCGCCATATGATCTTTTAAGCTAAGATGTTAATCCAAATGAGCTAAACCAGCTATGGTACCAATTGTTGGCCCAAAGATCTACCTAAGGAAGAGTGAATTGGGTAGTTTTAAAATTAAATAATTAAATGTAAACACACAATTTCAATTTTCCAAAATTGATTATTATCTTGATTAGCAGCAAAAATGTGTTTAATCAAAATGCACACCCAAATAATCCAAAAATTAGACAATGCAGCACACAAAGATTTATTATGGTTTGATAATCTGCTCTTACCTACATGCACTCCTCTAAGCTTCACGTAGATTCGAAATCCACTAAACCCTTGATTCTTTTTTTAAGTAGGAACCACGTTTATCGAGTTTTCACTACGGAGGACGTCTGTCAGGCCTGATTCAAGAAAAATTAAGACATCAATTGAAAGAAAAAGGCTTATGAGCCTAACAACAACATGTTCAGGATATATAACTCCTGGTCAAAGAAAAGGTTGAACGAGATGGAGCATAAACAACAGGTCAGAGTGAAATGACTCTTGATCGAAGAAAAGCTAGAATGAGATGGGAGGAGGTAACCAAAATTCACATTTACTGAGTTTTACATACAACCGCTTCTCCTGTAACATCTGCAACACAATCTAGAAATGTTCGGCATGTTCTTCCCTACTTTGGGAATAGATCAATATACCGTCAATGAACACGATAATAAATTGATCCAGATAAGGTTGGAAGATCTAATTCATCATATCCATAAAAGCAGTAGGGGTATTTGTCAATCTGAAGGGCATAACCAGAAATTCATAATGTCCCTCGTACGGAATGTCATTTTTGCCATATCACTGTCTCTAACTTTCAATTGGTGATACCCCGATCAAAGGTCTATCTTGGAAAACACTTTGGCCTTCTAAAGTTGGTCGAACAAATCATTAATTCTAGGCAATGGATATCTGTTATGAACCGTCACCCTATTCAGCTGCCGATAATCGATACACATTCTCAACGTGCCATCATTCTTCTTCACGAACTACACTGGGGCTCCCCACGGGGAAACACTAGGTCTGATAAACCCATGGTCTAATAAATCTTGTAACTGCACTTTCAATTCTTTTCAGCTCGGTAGGAGCCATACGATAAGGTGGAATCGATATTGGAGCAGTTCCTGGAAGCAACTCGATAGTGAATTCCATCTCCCTATCTACTGGAAACCCTGGCAGTTTATCTAGAAACACGTCGGGAAAATCTCTGACCACTAGAATATCCGCTATCTGAACTTCCTTCTGACAGGTGTCAATCACATGTGCGAGGTATCCCCGACATCCTTTCTTCAATAATCTATTGGCTTCTAAAGCTAAAATCAAACTGACAAGAGTGATAATTTTGTCTCCCAAGAATACAAACTCCGGCTCGCCTGAGATTCGAAAGATCACCTCCTACTTCAAACAATCCACTGTGGCATAATATCTGGATAGCAAGTCGAGAACCAGTATCACATCAAAATCGTGAATACTCAGGGGTAATAGATCTGCCAATAATTCCCTATCACCGATCCGAAGTGTATTGTCTTTATACACACTATCTATCCATACCGACTCACCCACTGGAGTTGAAATAACAAGACGATATGATAAAGAAATAGGAAATTTGCCTACATGCGTAATGAAAGTTTCCAAAAAAATGAATGATTAAAACCAGGATCAATAAGTACACGGGTATCTTTATCATATAAAGATATGATACGTGTGACCATGTCTAGAGTAGCCTAGGCATCCTATCAAGTAGTAGCAAATACACGGCCTCGCGTTGGAGATCTAACAGTAGATCTTCTACAACGCCCCTAGACAACACTAGGACCAGCACTATCCATACTGCTTGCAGAAGGTACAGACGTAGAAGCAAATTTCAGACAATTTGTAGATATATGACCCAGCTCATGACAACAAAAACATATCGATACTCTCATGGGACAGTCTCTGGTGAAATGATCCGGTGCCCCATACTGATAGCATTTACCTACTCCAGCTTGGCTAGACATCTGATTCCTTCTCTGCCTCTGCGGGTCGACAATTGATTCAGATACATTCTATTATCGCCCGGAGTATGATTGCCGGGGACCACGACTCCTAACGAAAGTGCCAGCTGGAAAACTGTTAGGCGACTCAAATCTGCTCTTTTTGTACTGCTCACGACTCTCGACAGCTTCCTGAACATCTCTCTCTACTAGTGTTTCCGTATTTACCAACTCCGCGTAACTCTTAATCTACCTGCTTTTTAACCTGGAATAAATCTCTAAATGAAGTCCCTTCTAGAATCGTCTATATTTTGCCTCTTCTATTTTTACCAGAATAGGGGCAAAATGGGACAAAGCATCGAATTTGACCTCGTATTATTGAACGGTCAGCTTCCCCTAGTTCAATACTATGAATTCTTCTTCCATCTGGAACCAGTAAGACTCAGGGAAGTATTTCTCATTAAACACGGCAACGAAACGATCCCATGTGATCTCCTTGCCCGAAAGGGTAATCAATCTCTTCATCTCCTCCCACCAATGTCGGCTTCTTCTTTCAGCTGAAAAGTGGCAAGAGGTAATCGACTATCATTAACAATCCCCATAGCCTCAAATACATGTCCTACGCCTCTAATCTAATTCTCAGTATCAGCTGGACCGGTCGTTTTGGTGAAAACGGAGGGTCTAACTCTTTGAATCTCTTCAAGCGTACTGCTTGGGACATAGCAGTATCAATTTAGGCCTTTTGACTTTCCATGATTTTCTCCTGCTGCTCTGTCAACTGGGTAGCAGCCTGCAAAATTCTTTCAACAACATCCAAGCTCCCTTGCATCCTATCTCCATGGTTCTTGGGGTTCCACTTGCCTCGGGGGTTCCACCTGCCTCTAGGGTCCCACACTTCCAGAGCTTTCGTTTCCACGCTCCATACATATTTTCTACAATAGAATTCAACTCAACAACAACCTAGGCTAATCAGAAAACGACAGTAATTAATTTACTTAAATAACTACCACGTGAGTGCTAAAATCCACCGACACCCTATCTTAAAGTCCCCTATCGACTAGACGACTGGCATGTCTTTCTATCTCATGGTCCTCTACTGACACGACAACTGAAAAATCTACAGAACCTATAACCTAGGCTCTGATACCACAAATTATCACACCCTACCCCGGACACCCGTCACCCCGGGGCCGGCGTGATGTCGACAAGACCTCCACTAAACAACCAACCAACTGGAAACCACGACAAATATATAAACACATACAGGTACACAACCATATACATCCTCTCAAACTGGGACACATTCGTCCTTGAATATATATACAATAAAAATAGCAACAACGAAATAATAATGTTGAACCTCCCACGGGTTCGCCTCAGACAACCTACTCCCAAAACAACGCTACAGCAAGACTCAACCTAGTACCAGTAGGGGACCGACTCCTAGCCGCTGCACCTGAAACCAAAATTTTTAACGGTATACTATCTTCATAGTAAAACCATTTTTGTATATGGATCAAGTATAATAATAATTTAAATACCACATTTCAAATAGTAATACAAAAATCGCATACCACTTGGAAAACTCCGTTTTCCTGTCACCATAGAAATAAACTCATAGATTTATAACATTCCCACTAAGCAATGAAAATCCACCAGAATACTATATCTAACCAAATAGTGTAAAACAACCAAAATAATAGATACACCAATATATATGGATACACTAATCTAGTGTAAAGTAATATATATAAATTTATCCAATCGGTTCACCGTATACGACAAAACACCACACCACCCTCCGATTAGCCATAGGATCGTTTTAACCTCATGATCGGGAATTGCAACGGTACCGTACCACCCGTAACATTTGTCTTCTTAACGGATTACATCAACACTCTGCTGGATTTTTTCTAGCAGATAATCAACGTTCTGTAGGACTATGCCTGGCAGATAAACAATACTCTGCAGGATTATGCCTAGCAAATAATCAATGCTCTGCTGGACTATGCCTAGCAGATAAACACCACTTTACAAGACTATACCTAGCAGATAATCCACAAAACATTTTTCCACGAACACCCAAAACAGCTTGATCTATATAAGTTGCAAATTCGTCCAATTTTAAATAAACACATTTTTCATAATATATACGAAAATAAGATTTGCAATTTACGTAGAAGACAGTACACTTACCGAGATATTTGCTCAGCAAAATTGCTACTAACCACACTCTATCGGTATACCGGTGCCTGCGAACCTAATAGTGATAAGGCCTAAATTAATATTTTATTCAACATTACCTAATCATGCAATGCAGGCCCTATATTTCACTAATTTTGCATTCCCCGTATTTTATTATGAAAATTATTATTTGGTTATTTTTTGCTCTGTTAATAATTACGGTACACAATTTATTAACATGGACGATCACAAATTTATTATCGCAGTTATGATATTTTGATACTAGTAGTTAAATTTAACAAAATTAGAAATAGGTTGAAATTTTACCCTTTTTCCAAATGGTTGAAATTTAATTGTTTTTCTGATTCTGGCTCACCGCCGCAGCCGTCCCCTCATTGCCGCGGCTTCATGCTTCTTCTTTCCATAATCTGCTCACTGACTCGTCACCGCCTCGGCGATACATCCACTATCGCGGCGAACACTACAATAGCTCGATTTCAGCTTCAATTCTATATCTTACCACCTCAGCGATGCTCCACTACTGCGACAAACGTCCGTCTTCTTCAATCTGCTTCTAGTTCGCTCCCAGCTAACCGCCTCTCTCTCTCTCTCTCTCTTCGCACTAGCTTCGATGACTCACGCACCTCGCCCCTTCCTTACAATCAGAGCACACACTCACCTATACACACCAGAGCACACACACATACACTCCCAACTCACACTCACGCGACTGGATCACCAAAAACGATTACACCCACATACACGCCGGCAAACGGCGGCTGGTCACATGAACACACCACCACCGGCCCTGTTTGGTTTTCAATAAATCAACACACTCTCACAGCACACAATGAAACACACACACACACTATTTTGAGCAAAACACACACAGGACACCAAACACACACATACACACGCCAATCACTCCTCACCCTTCGTCGGACGAAACCTAACAAAGCACACCCACAAAACTAACAACAGAACCACACTCCGATCATGCACCCACACACATGAAATCACCAACACAATCAGAGGAATACACATACATCACGCCGAAGAACCCACCACCACAGGAGGAAACACACCGCCGAACACCCTCCGTTTCTCTCTCTCTCTCTAGATTTCTAGATTTTTCTGTACTGATTTTCTTTCTCTTATTAAATCTGCTTGCATGTATATAATGCATAAATCTAGTAGTTTAAAGATTGTTCTCACAATGCCACGTCGCCCCTCTTTTTCTTTCTGTCTCCGGCGGATCTCACGACGTACACACACACACACACACACACACACACACATATATATACATATAATAAACTTTTGTCTAATTACTTTATTCTCCCCCCAAATTTCTTTAAATCTCATTTTTAGTTCAATCAACATTTATGAGTTTCTAAAATTGTAATTTCACCCTTAACATTTTCAATTTTAGATTTTAATTGAAAATTTGCATCTCAAGTTTAGAATAAATGTTTCTAAATTTATAATTTGGCCTAAATTTTTTGATTTGGATATTGATTGATCCAATTCTACCCCGCAATTGTTTTTCTAAATGCTCTAAAATGCCAGTAAAATGACGTACGTGCTTAATCACGGTCTTACAATTAGCAAGAAAATGTTGTGGCTCTTCTCACAAACAACTTCAGAAAGATGACCCGACGCGCATTATGTAGAAAAGAAAACTACAACATGAATAACGTTGAATGCTTAAATTATCACGAAACTAGTCATTTTCAATCTGATTATCCCAAGCAAAGGAAGGAAAACGAGAAGAAAATAAATGAAAAGAAAAATGTGTAGAAGAGTAAGAAAAAATCTATGAAAGCCACCTAAGATGACTTGGAGTTAAGTAGCTCGGAAAAATCAAGCAGTGATAATTTGTTTATGCTTGCTTTGAGTGCCACTAGAGATGTGATAATGCAATACTCTAGTTCTTGTCCTTTAGATTTTAATGACTTTTTTTATATTTATCAAGAACTAACGCATGATTAAAAAAACTAGTGTTCTCAAATTAATGCCCTACAAAGTACAATTAACACACATAACAAGCAAGTCATTAAATTCGAATCTAAAAACAATGAATTGAGATCCAACATGTCGGATTTACATTCTATTGCTCCCAAATTTATGGATGGTCAAAATAATTTGAAAATGCTTTTAGGGAGTTCAAGAGGAATTTTTGATAAAGCTGGAATTAGTTTTCAGAAAAATATTAAACAAAAGGGATTGTACAAATTCTTTTCTGAAACCAAAAATCTTGTTAATTGCTTTAGATGTAATATCATGGGGTATAATGTAAAGAAATATTTTCAAAATTTATCTAAATATAGGCAAGTTTGGGTTCCTAATGGAAATAAAATTGTCCCGGTTAACAAGATCGGATCGACTTAGATTGTGTACCACTTAGATTGGGTTCCTAGGTAGTAGTTGTTCTTGGCACATGATGGGTGACCAATCTAAATTTACGTCTTTGACACCTAAAGATGGAGGTGTTGGCCTAGTGATCTACCCAAGATGGGTGATAAATTGGATAGTTATAAAAATTAAAGAAAATAATTATCTTTCAACACTTAAATTTTTAAATAATTAATTTAATCCTAAATTAGTTATTATCTTTATATAGCAGCGGAAAAGTGTAATTAGCTCTAGGTGCATACCCAAACAACAATAATTAAAGTAACAATGTAGAATACCTCATTATATCCTAGTTCATCAAATTACTCTTAGTTAATCAGTCCTCTGAGCCCCACAGAGATTCGCACCCACTAAACCACTAAGATTCCTTTAAACAGTTAGGAACCAAACCTTTACATAACAAGTCTTTTACATGCTCAAAATCAACCTTTACAATTCACTTTTCACATATTAAGGAAGAACCTTATCTTTTTTCAGGATAAAGACTAACCTAATTCTATTTGAAAATAATCACTGCCTAATCCTTTTCTCAGGCGCAAGAATAACCTTTCTTTTTTCCAGGCTCAAGACTAACGTAATCCTTTCACAGGATAAGGATCGAACCTAATTCTTTTATACTTTAGGCTAAGAATAAAACCTCACAAAAAGCACTCCAACTATCATTTTCTTAGGTAAGGATAGAACCTTAACAATTCACTCACAATTAATTCTAATCAAGACTCTTTTCAAGAGAAAAGAGTAACCTAACCTTTTTATACCTTAGGTAAAGATTAAACCTCAATCTCTTTACCAGAAGAGATTGAAACCTAACTACCCCTGATTAGATATTCCTAATATATCTAATCCGTACAAAACTCACCAATTACAAAAATCAATAAGTTTCTTCCCACTCAAAACTTCTACCACTTCAAATCAATTTAAACTCAATTAATGTCCCGATAAATACTAGTGGTAGAATTAAGTGAGGAATTTAAAATCTGATTATAAATTAAGTAGGTAGCAAAGAATCAAACACGTAATCAGATTACCACAAAAATCGGTTTAAAATAATTTTTATGCACTTTAAAATTCAAAAACGATTTCAAAAGATCTAAAATTCAAGCAAGTAGAATAATATATAATCACAATAAAGAATTAAATCTTAGAACAAACTCACCAGAATATCACTAAAAGAATTAAAATTGAATCGAAACGAAGCTTAGATTGGTGATGCCAAAATAATCAACACTTATTCTCAAGAATTTTTCTCAAGAATGATCTCACAATTATCTCTCGATATAATCTAAAAATAACAACTCTTAGAAAGCACATGAACTGAAAGTTCTTGATAGAATGATGTATTGATATGTGAAAAATGCATGTCTATCTAAACATATTTGAAACAGACCCTCTAACGGGTAATTCCCGCAAGATATAACATTTAAATGCTCAAATAAACCCCATATATCAATATTACTCAATCCTAGTTCACTTCAATTAAATATGACTCTTAAATCATTCAATTTAGTCCTCAAATTATTTCACATTCTTAAATCAAAACGATAGAAAGTATTAAATAGACTAAATTGAGAAACACTTAAAATAAATGTACCATATCTATAGGGATATATAAGTATGAATGATATATCTAGAATACGTTCAAATCCCCAGAATATCAGCCAAAAAAGGGCTAGTAACAGCTAGTTTTGGATCAAATCCCGAAAACCCTCAAACACTGAAACTGCCCAGTCGGTTGACCGACCAATGAACCATCGGTTGACCAATCATTTTAGGTTGTAGCCCAAACCAATTTCATACGCAGGTTGGTTGATCGATCCCCTATTAGTCGGTTAACCGATCGATTTAGGAAGCTCTCCAGGCTATTTTTTGGCCTTAGTCGGTTGATCGATCATTGATGGTCGGTTGACCGATCGATTCAGAAAATTCACTTCTCAACCATCAGTTAATCAATCTCTCATGGTTGGTTGACCGATCCATTCAAAGACTTCTTCAATTCCAAACCATTGCCTGTTGGTTGATCGATATCTTTATGATCGGTTGATCGGTCAGTGTTGGATCACTCTTTCTCAATTACATTTCAACTCCAATCTTCAGCGTTTTCACCCTTTAACCGATTTATTTTATCGATTAACTTAATTTACACTATTAATCAATTTTAAACACTAATATTTCTTAAGTCAATTTTTCTTTTTCAATTTCTCATTAGAGCAAATATATGAACTAATTAGGATCCTAAAAAAAGCACACATAAATATAAATTATTTTTATGTCATGTGTGATCCTAATCAGGATACATTAAGAGTAAAAAATGACTTGAGAGTTGTTTTCACCTAGATTCTTCAGAATCTTCAATCTCTTAATATCCATCTCTTTGTCTGTCTCTTTGCATCCTTAGCAATTACTTCATAATAACATCAACAATGGAACTTTTACACTAAACACTCAATAAACTTATTAGTTCCACAAAAAATATCAATACTTAATTGTCTATCAAAATCTTGGGATCAACAATAGTTATTGGTAATATCGGTAATGGGTCTACTATTATAAAATTTGTGTTATTTGTAGATGATCTTAAACATAACCTGCTTAGTATAAGTCAATTATGCGATAAGAGTTATAATGTGATATTTAATCATAATAGATGCATTATTAAGAATGGGCATGATAGTAGTATATTACTTTTTGCATCACGTGCTGAAAATGTCTATACATGTTCATTTGATAATTTCTCGGCTCAAAATTTATTATGTCTGAATGCATTATCTAAGAATAGTTGGTTATGACATATACGTCTTGGGCATACTAGTGTGGAGTTAATTTCTAAATTGTCTAAGAAGAGTATTGTACATGGTTTTCCTGTATTGAAGTATGTTAAGGATAAGGTATGTGATGCATGTCAACTAGGTAAGCAATTTAAATCATCATTTAAGAAGACATTGCATACATCCATATCAAAATGTCTTGAATTGTTGTATCTTGACTTATTTAGTCCAAATTCCATTGCTAGTAGTTAGGAGGTAAATTTCATCCATTTGTGATTGTTGATGATTATTCCAGACTAACAAGGATGTTTTTTTTTGTTTAAGAAAATTGAGGCTACTTATATTCCCTCTAAATTTTGTAAACGTGTGCAAAATGGGAAACAATCATGCGTTATTAACATTCATAGAGATAGAGGTAGAGAATTTAAGAATGATAAAATTATAAGTTATTGTGATGAGCATGGGTATGCTCATAACTTTTCTGCACAAAGAACACTACAACAAAATAGTGTTGTAGAAAGAAAAAACATGACGCTTTAGGAAATGGCCAACGACTATGTTTAATGAGAATCACCTTCTTAAATATTTCTGAGCCGAAGCAGTAAGTACTACATGCCATGTTATTAATAGAGTCTCTATCCGAAGAGTTTTTTGTAAAACCCCTTATGAGATTTGGAATTGTAAAATTTCAAACATATCATATTTCAAAGTTTTCTGGTGTAAATGTTTTATTCTAAATGATAATGATAATTTTGGTAAATTTGATACCAAATTTGATTATGGTATCTTTCTTGGTTACGCTTAAGATAGTAAAGCGTATAAAAATTATAATAAATGTAATTCAGTTGTGGAAGAGTTTGCGCATGCTGTATTTGAAGAATTTGATCTACTTGTGTCAAGAAAGGATTTGGATGCAAGTACAATGACTAAGCAAAATAACCAAAGAATTGAGACAAGAAAAAATCCACCCAATTAAAATAATGAAGAGACAAGATGAGAAGAGACGACTTTACCACGAGCTAGAAAGACAGTTCCGGGACATTCGGTAAAGAAATTTTTGGTAATTTCAAAAAAATAAATGTAAGTACGAGACTCTTAGAGATATAATTAATATTGTTTTTTTTTTTTTGTAATCTCAAAGTGAACCTAAGATTGTAAATAAGGATTTAACTGATGAGTCTTAGATCTCTGCAATGCAAGAGGAGTTAGTTCAATTTGAGCGAAATAAAGTTTGGTCTCTAGTTCCTAGACCTAACTTTCATCCTGGTATTGGTACTAAATGGGTTTATCGTAATCAAAATGATAAAATAGGAATGGTAATTAGAAACAAAGCAAGATTACTAGGACAATGTAATAATCAAGAAGAAGAAATTGATTGTAATAAGACATAATTACTTGTGGCTAGATTAGTTATTACAATATTACTGGTATTTGCGTGTTCTCAAAATTTTAAATTATTTCAAATGGATGTCAAAAATGCATTCTTGAATTGATTTCTAATTGAGGAAGTGTATGTCGAACAACCATCAAGGTTTGAAAAGATAAATTACCAGATTATGTGCTAATGCTTCAGAAGGCTTTGTATGGACTCAAAAAAGCTCCTCGAGCTTGCTATAAGAGACTTAGCTGATACCTAATCAAGAAGGGTTTTTAACGGGGTGTTAGTGATATAACATCATTTATTAAGCAAAACGAATCTTATATCCTATTAGTTCAAATACACATGGACGATATTATATTCATATCTAATAATGAGAAATTTTGTCAAGAGTTTGCCAAGATTATACATGTTGAGTTTGAAATGAGCATGATTTTTGAATTAACCTTATTTCTTAGGTTGAAAATTAAGCAAAGCAAAGAACGATTTTTTATTAATCTAGCCAAATACACCAAGTAGTTACTGAAAGAATATAGCTTGCATGGTGCTAAAGAATACAAAACTCGTATGGCAATAGTTACAAAAACAGAAAATGACGATACGGACAAAAATGTCAATGAGAAAATGTATTGAGATATGATTGGTAGTTTGTTGTATCTTACTGCTAGTAGACCTGACATAATGTTTAGTGTTTTCTTGTGTGCTAGATTTTAATCTTGTCCGGAAAAAATTGCATCGAACAGCTGTCAAGCGAATCTTTCGATATTTGAACAGGATAAGTGTTCTAGGATTATGGTATCCTAGGGAGAGTGACTTTAAATTGACTAGTTACTCTGAAGAGGATTTTACTGAATGCAAAGTCGAGCATAAATGGACAAGCGGTTCTTGTTACTTTTTGGGACATGCCTTAGTTTCTTGGTCTAGTAAGAAGTAGAATTCAATTAACTTATCTACAACTGAGGTAGAATATATTGTAACTGGTAATTGTTGTGCTCAAATTTTATATATTAAACAAGAATTATATGAATTTGGGATACGTATGGAGAAAGACCTTATCTACTGTGATAATAAAAGTCCAATTTGCTTAAGTAAGAATCCAACACAGCACTCTCGAACTAAACACATAAAGATTCAACATAATTTTATTTGTGATCACATTTAGAAAAGAGATGTATTGATTAAATATGTTGATAAATCTGATCAGCTTATTGACATTTTTACTAAACTACTAGTTAAAGATTAATTCATGAAAACTATTCGAGGTTTAGGCATGGCCAGACATAACGATGTATTCCTAGAGTAATGTTTTAATCCTCCGCCCCCACTTTTTTAGATGACATAGGGGGAGAAGTTGATGTTTAGGGTATTTGTTCGCCTAAGCACTGTAATTATAAAAAGGGAGAAATATCTAGAAATTATAAAGGGGGAGAAATTTGAATTTATGTTATGTTTTTACTAATGGTTCATAAATGAGTTTAAAATACCCATCCTCAGATTTAGATGGAGGGTGGTTATAGTATTTTTGTGAGAAAACATCAAAATTAATTGTGATAAGTGCGTAAATATCTATATATTTATTCTTTTATACTTAGTCTTTTGTGCTTATTTTGTGCCTAATTGTACTCACTGAACTTATATTTTAATTAAGGAAACAAATGGAGGTGTTTGGAGTAAAACAGAATAAATCACGCGTAAAAGAAACTGTTGGATTCCCATTGGAGCATACGTAAACGGGCTGGAGTGCCTTTTATGGAGTTGGAAACTACTGGATTCCTGCTTGAGTGCTTGTGGGCGCGTCGGAGCACGCCTGATTCCTGCTGTAGTTTTGACACATGTTCGTATTTTGGTCATAACTTCCTCGTCTGAACTCCAATTGAGATGATTCAAGATGATATGCTAAGAAAGAGAGCGAAAACTTTCATGTTTCAAGTTTTTATAAAATCAGATAGCATCGTGGTCAAAATCAGACTTAAAGTTATTGAACCTGCATTGTCAACATTCTGATTTGAAGAAAAATGGAGAAAATAGACAATTACCCGCAACCTGACCCTTGCCCCGCAAAACAATCCAGTTCGCTAATCAACCTAGAACCATTACATGAGACAGAAATTGGTCATTAAATGGTCATTTAAGTCCATGGAACCAAGGATAAATGTGAAGACTTTGTTATTCCTTTTCCTATTGGAGGCTTGGAGGGGATGGTTTCCATTTCCATTCTGAATTGTTACCAATGCTTGAGTGGAAAGGTCAAGGGTATAAAAAAGGAAAAGGAAGGTCATTATTTAAGGTAATCATTATTTTATTCAAAAGGATTTAATCAAACATTTATTTCATTCTTTTTTTTTTTTTTTTTTATTCAGATAATGTGTGGACAAGGTCACTATATAAGATTCAATCTCTAATTGTTAGGGATGGGCTGGACAGACGTCTCTCTCTTCCCTCTTCTCTCTTCTCTCTTCTCTCTTCTCCTTTGTGCTCTTTCATGAGCTTGTGTGGCTAAGTTTTTTATCTTGGTTGAGGGAAACTAAAGCCTCAGAATTAATAAAACTGTGAGATCTAATTTGTTTTCATTGTTCAATTTATGTTTTGAGTATCGAATGTTCTTATGTGTCTATTTTCATGATTGTTTCGTTTGATCACTAGTAGGCCTACTAATTTATTATTCCTTGAAATCTACTGTTGTGTTAGATATCAAATTCGTAATTGTTTGATCCCTCTAACCTACGAAACAACTAACATTTAATGATTTACTGTGTCAGAAATTATGAGATCTTAGGGAGGACACTCGATTAAATTAAATACAACTGCTTGTGCTTGTGATATTTAGCTTCATTGATCTCTCTAATTCTTAAGGTTGTTACTAGATTAAACCTTTGGCGCTTGTTTTAGGTTGTTTAGTAGCAAGAGTTAATTAGATCGCTTATTTTTTAATTAACTACAAGTAAGGAGAGATAGGAAAATAATTCCAACGGTGAATATTCAAAGTGGGAATTGATATATGCTTGCATCGATGAACAATTGTGAAACTCCGAAGGTGGATGTTGACTTAGACCAAGGTGTGTTTTCTAATACCTGCTCACACTACTACATTTCACATTCAGTTGCCTACGACAGCACACCAAATTGTCATCATCAAAAATAAAGAGATTGTAGAATCAAATGTTTTAATAGACAATTAAAATGTTGATGTTTTCATGGGACCAATATTTTTACTGAGTGATTTTAAATTTATAGTTCCATGTAATTTGATTTTTGATTAAGAAGAGGAATCGTCAAAGAATATAGAATGGGTACAAAATGGAGATGATAAAGACTTGAAGAATATTGAAGACATTGAAAACAATTAGGTGAAAACAACTATTTACTTATATACTCTTAATGCAACATGAATTAGGATCACGCACGATACTTTAAAATAAATTAATTTTATATTTGTTGTGATCATTTTAGGGGTCCAAAGTGTATTTTATAAGGTGCTAAGTATGTGAAATGGTTTTGTGACCTAATTGAAAATTTGGTTTAATGCTTAAAATGATGAGTTTTTGGTCAATTTGGTCAACCGGCGAAAGGGGTCGGTCGACTAACCAAAATAATATGTTTTAGAAGTTGAATGGATGACCTACTAGTCTATTCGGTCAACCACAAGATAGGTCGGTCGACTGACGAGAACAGTAGTCGAAATAGGAAGAATTGGGGACCTTTTGGTCTAATCGGTTAACCAACTGAAATTGTCACTCAACCAACACGACCAACACAATGATCAATTTAATGATGGTTGTGAGAGGTCAATCAACCAACAGCAGGAAGCTGGTCAATCGACATGGTGAGTCAACTGTTTGACTGATTTATTTTCTGGTTAATCCAATTCGATTTTGATGATTCCAATGGATGTTTTTAAGGAAATTTGATATATTTTTGTTATATATCATGAATTATGAGATTCCTATTTAATTGGTCCATTTAATTAAACATTTTTCTAATTAAAGTAATTAAATACTTCATATTTCTATGGATTTCGATTCGAAAAAGTTTTAAGGACCAAAATAAGTTTTTCCAAGAATATTTTTAAATTAAAAAGTATCTATTTTGAATTTAAATGATATATGGGGTCTTGAGATGTCATTTAGAGTCATGACTTTTGAAAACTAATCATTAAAGGTCTATTTTCAGGTCTATTAATGAAGACTTCTAGGATTGGGATTGAATACATCAAGAACATCCGTCTTCTATCATTCTAACAAAGATATCAACACTGAGATTTATAAAAGAGATTATACTCGTAGTTCTTGCTCTAAGGCTCTCATTGTTTGTGTCACCGGTTTATATTCTTTATTGTGAAATCATTATCACTTTTGACGAATCCCGGTGAGATCATTCCAAGATTTTTTTTATTGCTTTCTTAGATTACTACTGATTTATTACTTGGTGAAGGTGTCTTTGAATTTAATTCTTGAAAGTATTTTAAACGATTTTTAATTGAGAAATCTAATTACATGCTACTTGTGAGTTAACTGTTTTAAATTTGATTTGTTTGCCTCACATTTTATCTATCACATACTTATATTCGGGAGTTTAATTGAGTATATCTATATTGAGGTGGTAGAAACTCCTTATGGGAAGAAACTTGTAATTTTTTATATTTGCGAGTTTGAGCGGATTAGATATGTTTGGGCTAGTGCCCAATCAAAGTACTTAGGTTTCGATCTTTAACCTGAGAAAAAATTAGAGTTTGATATTTGTCTAACAAAAAACCTGGGTTAGTCTTTTCCCTTAAAAAGAAATTAGGTTTTAATTATCCTATAATTGAATTAATTGTGATTGTAAAGATTCTTTCTAAGCCTGCGAAAATGATAAGTGTAATAGTGGTATGTTAATTCTTAGCCTGTAAAAGAATCCAATTTGTAAAGGTTGATTATGAGCCTGTGAAAAGAATCGAGATTGTAAGAGTTTAGTTTCATCATAGAAAATGAATCAGGGGTTTAGTGGTTTGCGAATCTCCGTGGAGCTCGGGCGACTAGACATAGGTAAGACTAGCTTGTTGAACCAGGATAAATATTTGTGCGCTGCATTATCTAATTTTTTGGATTTTTTGGGTGTGCATTTAAATTAAACACATTTTCGCTACTAATCAAGATAATAATCAATTTAAAGAAATTGAGACTGTGTTCTTAAATTTGATTGTTTAATTTTGTAACTACCCAATTTACCTTCCCCGCCTTCCTAGGTAGATCTTTGGGCTAACAAGTGTCTCAAGTCTGAAGATCACAAGCACCATCACAATTTAGATATTTTATTTTTGCATTAAGAAAAAGTAAAATATCAAATGCCTAGAATGATTACATTCTAGGCCCTTACTACTCTAATAAGTCCCTTCATAATTGTTCTAATGTCTTACACTAATGGTTGAGACTCTTCATTCTTGAAAGCGAAAACACCCTACAAGCTAGTATGGATTGTTAAAGACTCGTTTTAATAGTTCAATACTAATTAGGAACATTTAGGATAAAAATTACCAAAATGTATATGATAAAAACCTTTTACTTACCATTAAAAGGTAAACTATTTTCAATATTATATCTAGGATTCTGCAATAGTATGATATCAAAAATACATTTTATTAATAATACTTTAGATTGGAATTTTACAAATAAAATCACTAAATGATATAAAACAATATTGACTATAGAGCCTATATCCGTTTGAGTCTATATACATATAATATATGTAAAAATACATTTTAAACTCTTGAACTATTGATACATTTCTAAGTAATCCTCCTAAGCTTAAGCGTTTCATTTTAAACTCTTGACGTATGAACATAATTTTAAAAGGTCTTTTTGTTAGATTTTCCATCAATCTAATAGACTTGAAGGGCAAAATGGTATTTTACTATTCTTTTTTCTTTTTCCTTCTACAGGGCTTGGTTCCATTGTTGAACTCATAGAAGCCAGGAGTACAAGGATTAGGTTTACAGAGGCCCGGAGAAACCGCCAACGGCAGAGATGACAGAAACCCATATCCCCAACATACCGGAACTAACGATTTCTCGGCGAGAACACCGTAGGTGAAGTAATCTCCGGCAGCTATTTCATACAGTTTGATTCCATTCAGCGCCGGAGTACTTCTTTCAACGCGATAACCACAATAAACGACGTCGCGATCATAGCTTTTGAACTCACTAGCATGAAATCTTCTTCCGACGACCGAAATCATCGCCTCGTCCGGAGCTAAATCGACGTTCACTTGATTTGATCGAACCACTGAAATTTCTTCCTCGAGGTTTAAGCTTCTTCCCCAACAGAAAACCCTAGAATTAAACCTTTCTAAAATCCCACAAACATGAAACCCACCTGCTAAAATACTCTGAAAACTCATGTTCTTCGGGATCAAACTGATAACCCGGCTACTGGTCTCGTCTCCCCAACAGAAAACACTCCGATTCTGAGCAAACAACCCATAATTAAACTCCGAACCAGTTGAAATCCACTTAATTTTACAATTAAATTCATGGTTTATCGTCATGTCATACCCCCAGCAATCCACCAACGACGTGTTCCTGTGTTTTCCGGTCAAGGGTTTTCTCAGGCCAAACAAATAGTGGTCGTCGGCGCTGATTCCAATGTACTCTGACCCTGTGTTCATCGGTTGAGGAACACCCATTTGGATAAAACCGCTTATCCCCCAACAATAAGGTTTGTTCGAAGCCATTAGAAGACCGCAGACAAAGCTGTTACCGGCGGTCAGGCAGATGAACGGAAAATGCACCGGTGTTGCGTAGATTTTCGTTGAATTTGAGCCGTAGCAGGTCATGAGGTGAGTTCCATCTGATTTTAGGCCACAAAAAACAGGGCCATACTCACCATAGGAGATGGTTATGGAGGACATTCAGCCTAAACCCAAGGCGATTCTCCATATGCTTCCAAACAACAAAGGAATTGTTCCCATAACAGGGGGTGAACCAAGCATGTCCGGGAGGAAAAGAGACGTCAATATATATATATATATATATATATTTTTTTTTTTAAACCCTCTAAATATTGACACATTTATAAATGTTCTCTCTCCGTTTGAATCTTCCATTTTAAACCTTCTAAACATAAACACGTTTTTTTTTTGTCATTATATCATAAATTTTATCTAAATTAACTTAATTTTGAAGGTAAAATTATCATTTTATATTTTTTTATTTTTTAATCATTTTTTTTTTCTTTTTTTCTTTTTCTTTTTCGTTGACTTTTCTCACACTTTCTCTCCCACTCAACTCTCCCTCTCTCCCTCTCTCTCTCTCTCTCCCGCTCAATTTTCTCTCCCTCCCTCCCTATAACATCCCATGTTACGGGAGTGTTCCCCATTTCGGTTGCGATAGGGGAGAGAGAGAGAGAGGAAATTGAGCGGGAGAGAAAGAGGGAGAAGGAAGAGAGATAGTTGAGCGGGAGAGAAAGAGAGAGATTAGGGAAAAAAATAAAAAATAAATTTTAAAAAAACAAAATCATTCAGAAATTAAAAATGTCTAAAAATATTATTTTTTCCCTCTATTCCGTTAGATTTGATGGATTTTTTGACAGAATGATTATTTAAAAATATGTTGATATATAAAAGGTTTAAAATTAAACGCTCAAATGGAGAGGGACCATTTAAAAATGTGCTAATACCTAGAGGGTTTAAAATATATTTTTTCCTAAAAAAAATAATAAAAGACTATTTTATCTTTTAAGTCTATTAGATTTGATGAAAAATTTAATAGAATGATCTTTTAAAACTGTATTCATACGTGGAGGGTTTAATATAAAACGTCTAAATTTAGGAAGACTACTTAAAAATGTGTCAATAATTAGAGGGTTTAAAATATATTTTTTTCTATAATGTAGTCTCCTTTAATCATGTCAAAATCATGCATACCAATACATGCTCATATATTCATCTCGAAGTGCAAACCAAATTCATGCCCATGTTTCAACATATTTATGTATTTGTTTTTCATATACGACATGTCAATACATGTTTCTTTTCCCAAAACAATAGCTCAAGTTCATGGGTTTTTTCTTAAATATACTTTTTCATCTATACTGGAACACATGGCCAACTTAGCATATTCATTTTATGTTTCTACATACTAAGCCTATTTCTTGTCAATGCATGTTTATTTTAAACATGCGTCAACCCACAATCTCGCCTAGTCACAATAACATCCCAAGTCCATGTTTTCCTTTTAATCTGTGTGAAGTATTTGATCCATTGCTGTTAATTTACATCTTAGGGCTATGTCAAGCTCATGTTCATGTTAGTCCAGTCATTAAACGCAAAGTTCATGTTAACTTGTCAAATTCTTATTTTACATCCATATATATTTCTTGTAATCATGTCTAAAAGCATTTGTTCATAAATAGTTGCATTCTCATTTTATATCTATAGATTTTAAATCTTAAAAAAAGATAAAACTAGGGTTACAAGATAAAACTGGATTCTATTATAGTTTCATCATTGAAGAAGAGTGGTTTGAACCCAAACAAACCCCCTTAAGATATTTCATTTTCTTTTCATTTATTTGATTACCTATGTTTTGGTCTTTAAACAAATATTCAAAAAATCTTCTTAAAATAATTTTAAAAAAAATAAAACACACTTTGTATGTAAAGCACATAAATTTAAATTATGTAAACTGAACTAGACAAACGCACCATTTTTTAACACGTGTCTTAGAGTGCTTAACAACTTCTTTGAGTACAACTGATCCCTGAATTTATAATTAAACTCTGGTTAGCCCTAATATTTGGGTGTCAAAATTAATTGCGTCATTTCAAATTTTATATCTTTCCTCAGAAATTCAGTGACCTGGCATGCTAGTTTAAAGTACAAGTTGAAGTAGTGACTCCATTTTTACAAATTTAGGTCCATTTTAATTTTTTTTCGAAACCTCACACGTCTTATCACCTTTCAATAAAAAGATTTTTATCAAATACCTAAAGAAAACACTTTACATTTACATCTATGTATTTGAAAAATCTTGGGTGTCTCAAGCGCGACGCTCCGTCTAGCATTCACATAAACCAATCAAGTTCTTCAAGTTCAAATCAACGATAAACCTCAAAAATCTCTACTCTTTTAGTCTACAATCTATGTAAAATATATATTGTCTCAGGTTTAGTGCTTGTCAATCTTCTTAAATCGATTCGAAATATATTATTATCAAAATGCTGGGATCAAGCTACCGAAACTCTTGTCCATCACCGATATTTTTATCTATTAATTTTCTTCGCATGTATTAAAAAAAACGATTAATTATTACAAACCGAGATTATAACCTAGTCATGTCCTTGAAAGTCTACCACTAGAGAGATAATTTGAAGGATTTTTCTGCTTAGTCATTATATTAGAGATTGTACTTGCACACCCAAAAAAATTATAGAAAATTTATATTTAATGTACTTTTCTAGTCTCACCCAAAAAAATTATAGAAAATTTATATTTAATGTACTTTTCTTGTCTCAATTTTCCATTTTCAGGACTTGAGATTTATCTGTAGAATGGTATTTAGGTAAAAGGAAGGAGCAAAAGCCTCAAACCGCAGCAGCAAAAACATTCCAATGGGCAAACCAAACCTAACAGGTGAAATAAATATGATTTCGTGCCTTCACTACTCATGAGAAAATGTCCACCTTTATGCATAACGTCCCATGTGGCCCGTGTTGCGATATTTTCACTTTTTGAATATTTTGCACTTTGTAATTGAATGCTCACAAGTATTCGAATCGTAACAAGTAGTAAAGTCATCTGAAGATCGAGTATCGTCCTCTAGGATTGTTGAGAAAAAACTAAGTACCGCTATCAGATAACTCAATTCTATCTAGACAATCGAAAATTTAAATGACATCCAAGAAAATAAGACAAATTAAATTAAAAGAATCAGAAGAACGTCTATGTGAATAAAATAACTGGGGATTAACTTCATTCACTCATACAATTGCGTGGTTAATTCTAGTTTATGCTAGTAATTATCAGCCTATTCAATAATCAAGTTCATTCGTGCTTCCTCACTACTTCTCCCGAGTGTTAAGCGAGTGAATATGCAAACACTTCAAAACCAATATCCCTATCTAGTATTGAGATGAGAACACTCGTTATGCCCGACCTTATAGATTACCCAAGCTTTAATAATCACTCGATCTATTGAAACTTAAGTTGTGCTTAACCTAAGTCCGAAACTCAAAATTACCTTTCCCGAGTCTCAAATTCCAAGTTTCTCAAATCAATCAAGATATCATATGAAACCATAAATTGGAAGCATTAATAAGACAAACACAAATGAATAGAGATTGATAACCATTAACAAAACTTCAAATCATTCAACCATTTTGTACGAGTGAACTACATTAATCCCTAGACAAGAAAAAGTTTAGCTACACATAGTTGTTCTTAAATCCACCAAAACGCAGCCATAATATGCGAGATACATGTTCAATATCCAAACTCAACAGAAAAATAAACCAAATTCTAAAATAAGAGATAGAGATAGGAGAAAAGAAATCCAAATCTCATTCGTAGAGTAGCTCCAATCTTCAAGAATCCTCCAATCTCTTGAGATAATCCTCCAAGAACCTTGGTTTTTCTCTAATTAGGACTAATTTTCTGGTGTGGCTCCTCCATTTCTTCTCCTCTTCTATCCCAGAAACGTAAGCTAAATATGCCTCAGAATGTGTCAAATTGGCAAACACGCATTGTAGCAAAGCTAAACTCGTTGCAGCACCTCCATAAGGTCAAGGATTAAAATAGGCAATGCTTTTTCGTTAGAGAAGTATGCGCTACAGCGGGAAGTAGTACCAAAACACAGAAGGGATCTCGCTACAGCGTTGTCTGATCTGCGCTGCAATGCCAAAATATTTCTTTTTGTCCATTCTTTCTTGATTTTCTGTTTTTCTAAATACCAACACAATAAAACCAAATACTATAAAAAAACTAAAAATAAAATCACTAAAGTTCACTCACAACTAAAACCTAACTATGAAGATATAATGATGAAAAATTAATTTATTAAATACCCCTACACTTAAGTTTTTGCTCGTCCTAAGCAAAATTAAAACAAGAAAAAAAAATGCAAACACAAACAAGAAAAACATAAAAATACAGCCTAAAACAATTTGTGAGTGTTTCGTATTGTCCCGATGACCATTCTTTTCTCCTCAACATCTCCTAACTCCTCGACCTCTAATGTAAGGCGATCCATTGTGATGTTCTAGAATTTCAACATTCAAAATTTATACAAAAACACACAAGTTTCTCAAAGCATACACTAGTACCCCAACATTCGATCAAATGGTAACTGGATTCGTTTATCAACCAAGGAGAATCATGATGTTCCCTTTTTATGATTAGTATTTCATAGGCGCGCTGTTTAGCTCTACTCTCCACTAATATAAGCTATGGTAGTGTCGGAGATCAATAGAACTTTATTGGCTTGTAACATTCGGCTAAGGTAATAGTTAGACGAGAAATGATATGTTTAGGCTCGGTTCACCCTAGGCACATCACTCATCTTTTATGACCTAACGAATTTCCAACATACTCCTAGATCATCCCCAATTACATTCATTTCGCCCAACAACCATTTATTGCCAAAAGAGCAAAAATAAATATCACAAAATAACAATTGTATTGTAAAAATAAAGTTTTTTATCAACAAAGCAAGAAATAAAAACCACAAGGGAAAACGCAGAATCCCACAAAAATTAATCACAACTCAAACCCCCATACTTGCTCATCTCGAAGGCTACACAAGAAGAGTAAGGATTCAAGGTGTGCCTAGAGTGTAAGGACAAGTATTTATCTGGCTTAGAGAAATTTATGTAGGTGAAGAACGATATGGATTTTGGCTCAAAGAGAACTACGAAGTGATGAGATTCCATATGTAGGCTTGAAATGGCTCAAACGATCCAAAAGAATCTCCTAGACTACTTAGCTCATGAATTCGCCTCAAGTTTCACTACACCTGGTTCTAGAATCTTTAATATATCATGAATCTAACTTGATGAATAATTATCCTCTAGTCACCTAGATGATGAATGTCGACGTCTTTCATGCATGTCAATGTTAGAAACAAGAGTGTCTTATACTCACCCAATGTTAAGCACACAAAAGACACAAAGGACACATTACACAAGACCTTGAAAGCGAAATATGAGACAATATCACCATTGGTTTAACGGTCATCGAAACTTGGAGAACAACCCAACACTTTAAACAAAAATTTGTTTATTCACAAAAAAAACAAAAACAAAAGTAAAACAAAAATCAACGATAACATAAATAAGAACACACCCAACAAAGTATGTTATGCACCCCCAGACTAAGACCAATCGTTGCCCTTAGTGATAAAAATAGATAAATGATAGCACGAAGGGAATGGGAACACATACTTGGGAGGTGAGAGCTAATGTCTTGCTTCCTATTGGTCATCATCCTAGTACGGTGGTGGTGGTGGTGGTGGCGGCGGGTACAATTTCCGAAGGGTGTCAGAGAACGGTGGCATCTAAGGGATTTTTGTCATGCGAACATTTAACCCATCGTTTGATAACATGAGGTATCATATTCTGCTTTCTCGAGATGCAATTGATGTTAGTAGGCAACTCAAGATTATAATGCTTGAATGTTCTGCTCGTGAATCGCTTGTCGAACTGTCAGGGGGTCGATTTGTATACCTTACTGTTGAAGTAAGGAGTACTTGTCGGACAACAAACTACAAAATGTAGCTCACAGAGGAGGCAGTCAGGATGAGCTTTAGTGGCCGCAATTTAAGCATTGTCACTTTCACCGCAAGCGTACGGATCAAGTTTTAGTATAATGGACCTTTCAGTTGGGTATCGTATCCACAGGGATTAGTTGAGATTAATATTGAGTACCGCGATTTCTATAACCTAACTTTATCTAGGCGCTTTAAAATTGAATTTAATAAATTAAATACTACACTAAAATACTAATTAAGTTAAATATACTATAAATAATATATTGAGATTGTTTAGGGGAGTAGATTGCCTAGGGATTAAATTTATTTATTTAAATGCGTTTGGTTTCGTTTTATTTAACATTAATGGCATTCGGCATATCCGACAATCTCGGTTCGTAAACTCCCTCGTCACCTCTCCCGAGTGTAAGACGGAGGAATATGTGACTTCGTGCCAACGCCGAAGTCCTCCTCAACATCTTAACGACTCTAGGTCACATGAGTCTCGCCCCAATGTCATCGATTGCACACTTTCTAACACCCTCCCGGGTCGTTAGATTATCGTGTTGTGTTTACCCTAGTCCGAATCTGCGGTTACCTGTCCCGAGTGTCAAACCCCGTATTCTTAATACATGTAAATTAGCATATAATCCTAGAAACACGGAAATGCAATCGAAATTATAAGGAACAACCATAAACAAATTCAACCAAAACTACATTTTCATAAATAATACGTTAATCCCTATTACAATCCACGTTTAGCCTATGGCCATAGCTGTTTATACAATTGAAAAAAATCTAAACATGCTCAAACAAACATATAAGTGAGAAATAAAAGGAAAAATGGATTAACTTAGCCGATATCTGAAGATTAGCTGCTAAAACCATCCACTGATTGATTCTCCTTCTCTGCGTGGTAATCTTCTCCTTCAGATTTGTTTGAGCACTCCTCATACTCTCTCTATATTCTAAACTAAGCGCTAAGGGCTGTAATGGCCAAGGGTGAGCAAAGGAGAGAGGAGGAGAGGGGTTTAAATAGGTAAAATATCTAATATAAATATCTATTCTGGTGTTAAGCTGACAGCCTAGGCGGTGGAGTATGTCGGTTTAAGGTTCGCCACGGCGGTAGAGATGGCGGTGGATTTTAGGGACATTTTGTAGTTTCACCGCCTAAGCGGTGAGTTTACAGCATCAATACCCCTTCTTTGCATTTTCACCGCCGCGGCGGTGGGCTTCTTTCAGAATTTTGCCTCCTTGCTTGTTTTTCCACTATTCTCCGACTGTTTTTTGTCTGAATTGATCGTTTGCGCTCCAATTTCATACCTTTTCACCCATACACCTATTTTAATACAAAAAGAATAAAAATATATTAAAAATTAATAAAAACGTACTAAACGTACTCGAAAAGTAACAATTTTGGTTTGGAAATATATAAGTAATTTACACCTATCAAGCTTACTGTGTCATCCACGTTAGTCTCGCTATTAATGATGCCTATGATGGTTTTATTATTGAGAGGCTTTTCAAGTTGGATCACCTCTTGACCATCTATGCTTAGACTCACCATAGCAATTAATTTTGTTATGAGAGTCGGGAATGGGAGACCAACAGTGAGGTTATTTGCAGCATGGTGGATAGTTGTGCAGATCTAACTCCCAATGTTAATTGGTAAATCATTATGGATACAATATAGCATCAATGCCTTCTCTCTAGTGACTTTGGTTAAATGACATGTGGGTGCCATCATGGCACAAAAGAAATAGTGCCAAACTTTAATCCAAGTCTCAAGCTCTTTGGTCAAGAAAGTGGTTTGAGTGTTTTTCACAATAGACCAGTCAACCACCCTTCCACAAATCGAGATAGTTACATTGTCAAGATTGGCGTTTTCGTCAAGGTTAGCGAGCTCATCAATAGAAGGTATTGGGATGTTGTAATGTCTGTTAATAGTTTCACTATCAAACCTTATCTACTTTCCCCGTACAATTGTGGTGCACTCATTTGCTTCTTTTATATTGGCTTAGAATTCTCTCACTACCGTCATTGTTGTGGTACCCAGTTGTTGACAATATAAGTTCCATCCCTGAGTCTCAATGACCCTCGTGATATTCGGAAAACGAGTGAGCATCAATTCAAAGCCTCTCTCCTTTAACCCCGCCTGCTTAATGACCAAGTCATTAAAACGTTCCTTAGCCTCAACAGATACAAATTTTGTTGAAGTATACGACTCGGAAGTTCAGCCTTGGTTCCTCTTCGCCACTCGTTTTAAAGGCATTTTTCAAAGTTGCATAAAACGGGATGGAAAAATCCACAACCAATCACTCCACATCACAAACACCAACTATGCCGATAGCCACCCCCGATACTGATCAACACAAATTTTGAAGAACACCCAACATTTTCAACAATCACCCAAAATCTCACAATATTCTAAACAACAAGTCAAGAACCACTCAAAATTTCAACTAAATATTCAACTTTGCCAAGATCCACAATAACTTTAGCAGTAATAGTATCAAACCATAAAATATCTTAAAACCTAACTATAATGCACTTACTTGAAGCCCTTAGCATGAAAATAGTGAAGAACTTCGGAATCCTTGAGCAAATATTGAATCTATTAGGGAAAATAAGTGTAATTTTGAGATTTGGGTTGATTTTTGGGTTAGGGTTTGGTTTAGGGGTGTTTTGGGAGGAAATAGAAAGTTTCAAACTTGTCTCTTTCTTTGTAATTGCGAAACGGCATTGCAGCGGAAAGTAAATGGTGCTGTAGTGCTAAATTGCGTATTCTGGACAGGGAGTACGCGTTGCAGTACATATTGAATGGTGCTGGCTCTCACTGCAGCGCAAACTTGCCCCACTGCAGCACCAATATTCAACCTATTTTTTTACTTTATTTCTATCAAATTTCTTGCTGCAGCGCAATTTTTACCATTGCACTGCCAACAGTTTTCCCAGGTCAGTCTTTTTTTCATTGTTTTTCTCTCGCTGCAACCCATATTTTTTGGCTACAGCCTGAAACGTTCTGCTGAAAATCCCATTTTTCTTCATTTTTTTATCCTCTCTATAGCCCATAATTCTCAGCTACATTCCGGAACATTCTGCCCAACAAGTCCTTTAAAAAAAAATGATGCTTAGGTTGCCTCCCAAGAAGCGCTTGATTTAAAGTCTCTAGTTAGACTCAGCTATAAACCGCATTATGCATCAACGAGGGAGATACTCTCCACAACTCATTCTTCACCTCCATAGTAGTGCTTAAGCCTTTGCCCATTAAATCAAAAATGTGTCCATCATCTACTTCCAATTCAACCGCACCAAATGGGAATACTTGTTTAATCTTAAACGGCCCGAACCACCAATACTTTAACTTTTTGGGGAAGAGTTGCAGTTGATATTTGAAAAGAAGCATTTGTTGTCCCATAATGAACTTTGTCCTTATGATGTGCTTTTCATGCCATTTCTTGGTCCTTTCCTTGTAGAGTCGGACATTGTTATATGCCTCTTGTCAGAATTCTTCTAACTTATTGAGTTGTAGAAGTCTTTATTCTCTGGAAGCCTTGAAATCGAAGTTGAGCTTCTTAATTGCCCAAAAAATCATGGTGCTCCAACTCCACTGGTAAGTGGCACGCCTTTCCAAACATCAATCGATATGGAGACATTCCAATCGGTGTTTTGAAAGTTGTGTAGTAAGCCCACAAAGCATCATCAAGTTTTATCGCCCAATCTTTCTGGTTTGTATGAACTTTCTTCTCAAGGATTTGTTTAAATTTCTAATTAGAGACTTCAGGTTGCCTATTAGTTTGAGGATGGTAGGCTAGTAGTACCTTGTGCCTCACTCCATACTTGTCCAAGAGAGTATTGAAAATCTTGTTACAAAAAGGAGTTCCTTCATCACTAATGATGGCCCGAGAAGTCCCAAACCTCGTGATGATGTTCTTTAGAAAAAACTTCAACACTACCTTTACATCATTGGTCAGCATAGCAAGGGCTTCCACCCATTTTGACACATAATCTACTGCCAACAGAATATACTCTTGACCAAAGGAAAGAGAAGAACGATCCAATGAAGTTGATTCCCCATACATCAAAGATTTCCAAGTCGAAAATATTCGTTAAAGGTAGAGGCTTGGCAACATTTTTTGTAAACAAGTAGCGGATAGCCATAAGGTTCGTATAGATAATTACTTTGGACCCAATTATGTACGATCGGAACTTGTCACAAGCATAAACTATCGCCAACATCTCATTTTCCATAGTATTGTAGTTTTTTTGTGCATCATTAAGAGTTCTACTTGCATAATAAATGGCCAGAAAAATATTTTCTTTTCGTTGGCCTAATACTACTCCAACTGCAAGGTCACTGACATAACATATAATCTCAAATAGCTCATTCTAATCGGGTGCAACCATGATCGAAGACGAAATTAATTTTTCCATTATTATGTTGAAAGCTTTTAAACAAGAATCATCAAATACGAACATAGCATCTTTCTCAAGCAAATTACACAAGGGCTTCACAATCTTCGAAAAATCATTTATAAATATTCGGTAGAAGCTAGCATGGCCTAGAAAACTTTGGATCCCCTTAACATTAGCTGGTAGAGGAAACTTCTCAATCATGGCTATCTTTGCTCGATCCACTTCTATTACTTTAGACGACACCAGATGACCTATCAGAATTCCTTTCTACACTATGAAATGGTATTTCTCCCAATTCTAAACTAAATTCTTCTCTTCACACCTCTCCAACATAAGTGACAAGTTATGGAGACAATGATCAAAAGAAGACCCGAATATCGAGAAGTCATCCATGAAAACTTCCATTATGTTCTTAACCATGTCAAAGAAAATTTCCATCATACAACTTGGAAACGTGGTGGGAGCATTACAAAGACCAAAGGGCATTATATGGAAAACGAACATACCATATGGGCATGCAAAAATGGTCTTTTCTTGATTCTCCGGTACAATGGCGATTTGATTATAGCTAGAATACCCGTCAAGAAAACAATAATATTCATAACCAACTAACCAATCTAACATTTGGTCAATAAAGGGTAGAGGGAAGTAGTCCTTACGAGTTTCTTTGTTTAACTTCCGGCAGTCTATGCACAATCGCCATCCTGTGACATTCCGAGAAAGGATTAGTGGTAGCGCGTAAATACGTTGCTACTTTCATCGCAAGTGTACGGGTCAAGTTTTAGTATAAATTGGGAGAGTTAGGGTTGTCGTATCAACAATGATTGGTTGAGATTATCGTTGAGTACTATAATTATCGTAACCTAACTTTATTTAGGTGATGAAAATGTAGTTTTTTATATTAATAATATACTAAACTAATTAACTAATTAAACTATTTACACTAAATTGAGACGTTTAGGGGAATGGATTATCTAGGGATTAACTTAATTTACTTAAACGTGTTTGGTTTCGTTTAATTAACAATAACGGTATTCGACCTATCCGACAATCTCAGTACCGTAAACTCATTCACTCCCTCTCCCGAGTGTAAAGTGAATGAATATGTGACTTAGCGTTAATGCCGAAGTCCACCTCTAGCGTTTTTTAGAACACAAATTCACATGAGTCTTGCCCCAACGCCATAGATTGCACACTTTCTAACGCCCTCTTGGGTCATTAAATCATCGCTTTGTGTTTAAATCCTAGTCTGAATTTAAGGTTACCTCTCCCGAGTGTCAAACCCCGATTTCTCAATATATCTAAACAAGCATATAATGAAAATACAAGAACGGTAAACACAATCGAATGTCGAAGAACAATCGTTAAAGAAACATAATTCAAACAAACAACATTTTCATAAACTATATTAATCCCATAGATAATCCATATTTAGCCAATAACCATAATCGTATATGATGGCCCAAGAATTACCAAAGAGGGGGGTGAATTGGGTTTTTGCAAATAATTCGTTACTTAAAATCTACTTAATATAAACTAAGTGTTAATGTGATTAAGTGTACAACAGATATTCAAACAAGAGTAATAATCACAAACACAAATATATGCAAAAATATAAAGAGTAGAGTTAGAGAGATTGACAACAGTATTTTATAGTGGTTCGGCAAACACCCTTTGCCTAGTCCACTCCCCCGAGCTCTTTCGATGATTTCACTATCTTTGATCTTCTTACGGGTGAAGAACAAACCATTTAAGTTGTCGCTTGAGAAGTACATATCTCAAGTCTTTACAATATAGAGTGAATATATTTCACTCACAAATCTCTCCTCTTGAGTAAAACTCTTACTCAAGATTTACAATGAAAATCTCACCGTCTCACAAAATGGAGCTTCAACACTCACAAGATATAGAACTCAAGAATTTATGTGTGTGAAGCAAATACAACAAACGCTCAAGAAATATGAATCAAGAAAAATATAAGTGTTGTTGGACAAATTTTAGCTTGGAAGCCTTTGGTAGTATCACTTTGATCTTTGTAGTTCATTTGATTGATACTTTGATAGCTTAATTTCCTCCAGCAATCTTCTCTCCTTTTATTGATGTAGAGAATGTAAGAGGATATCTCATTTGAAGAACTTGAGAGCAAATGGCCGTTTGAAAATCTTCTTCAAATTTTAACATTCAAATTGCATAGACTCCTATCCATTATCTCTGTAGATTTGTCAAGATTCTTTTTCCTTTTTTCAAACTTCATTTAATGCTTAGATAGTATAATTAAATTTAAAGGACCCATGGTCCATTCATTTCTTTGAGGTAGTGGAAACTTATAGCCATATATCACATATACAATGTATATAATCGAGTATGAGTGGTAATGATGATTGTAGATAAAACATGATAGAGTTGTTTAAAGTTAGATATAAATCATTGAATGTTAGGCTCCTCAACTTTGAAATATGCATCAAGTTTATTCAAGATAAGATGCCTTTCACATTTGTGGAAGACAAGGTATGGGCTTGCATTAATTGAATTACCCTACCACTAAGTCAAAATGATATATTTGTATTCCCACTTGGTTATCTTGACAAATTAAAGATTTATACTTGTATATTTATATGATTATAAATTTGATCATTCATATAAATAATGTATAATGTATATCATACAATTATACAATCCATTTAAGTACATACAAGTATTTAAAGCATTTGAACACTTGGAATTCATTTAGCATGATGAAAACATAATTGTCATACCCTTTGAGCCAATTTGTCAACTAATCATAAATATACTGATGACCATATCAATTGATCATGCATATATTATGTAGATATGTTAAAGTAATATCCCATGACATGATTTGAACGTTCCAAACAAAATATGATATGCAAATCCAAATTTGAGTTCATGACAAAATTCTGCATTTTGAGTTCTAAAATATTTCAAGATATTTTGATCAATTTCTTTTTAATTCAACATTATATTGATCAAATTGAATGATAAAAATATATTATATAATCATTATAAGGTATATGAATTATCATACATTAATTAGAACAAGCATACGACGCCAAAAATACAGCAGGAGAGAGAAAGCATTCGGCTCGGAAGTAGTCGACTACTTCAAGCATAAGTAGTTGACTACTTATGCTGCAATTCCTGTGGCATAACGTTTTCGTCCATTTTGGATTTTTGGTCTTAGTTTATGATCGTTTATCATTATAAACACTTTATAAACCATGTAACAATTATTATCATGATGTTCATATGATTCAAAAACTCAATGATCATATTAAGTACATAAAATTTCGATTTCACATAATTATGATCAATAGGTGGTTTTTCCGATATAGTATGTAATGATCAAATGCATACTTTACATTGTGATATTGGACATGATAAGATCAGTATATCACAATTACGAACACATACGGTGTGTATGTGTCCTTTAAAGTTCTGAGTTCAATATCCCGCGAGTATTATCGAAATGAAAAATTGCTTTAATATAAATCATACATTTTCATACCTTTTTTACTTGATTTTTCTTTCATGATATGTTTTGATGGTGTTTGGATATTCTATATTCAAAATCATCGTTAGTATATTTAAAACGTCAAATGTGTGTGTTATCGTCAAAATCACTTTAATCCGGGAATTGTATGATTGAAGCCGCTTAGGCTAACAGTATATACAACGCTAAATGAGATAAACATGCTCAAACAAAGTACCAAATTTAAGAAATAAAGAAAGAAATGAAGGAACTTAGCCATTATCCTAAGATCGGACACTTAAACCACTCTGATAGCGTTTCTCCTTCTTCGAAATGTGATCTTCTTCTTTGGGTTGGGATGAGTGAGAGGTGTGATCTACCTATCTATTTCAAAATCGAACTAAGTTAGTTTTTGAGCATTTTTATAGTATTTTATTACGTTTTAATTCGTTCAGGTGTGTGGGGTTCATAAGTGTGATCTGCCTATCTATTTTTAAACCGAAATTGTTAATTTTTTAGTACGTTTATTACGTTTTTAATACGTTTTAATATGTTTTTATTCTTTTTGTACTAAATCAGGTATGTAGGGTGGAACAGTAGGAAAACGGAGTATAAACGATCAAATCGTATCGAGAACGGTAGAAGAACGATGGGAAAATAAGCAAGGAGGCAAGATTCTGAAAGAAGCCCACCGCTGCGTCGTCCAGACCTCTGTCGCACTGGTGAAAATGCAGAGAATAGCCATATCTTGCTTAATACCCACCACCACAGCGCTGAGACCTACCGCCGCGACGCTGAGAATGTAGAATGGTCACCCAAATCCACCGCCAACTCCACCGCCTCGGTGAACATCAACCTGACCTACCACCGCTGCAGCGGTCAGCTATGCACAGACTTAAGATATTTTTTTGGGATATTTTTCATTTTTTAAACCCTTCATCTTATCTTCAGGGGAAATCACCCCCCAAGGCCTTAGACTATATTTTAGGGTGAGTTTGAGATATTTTGTAGGGAGTGCTCTCAACCCGAGGTAGAAGATGGAAGAGGAAGCAATCGATCAATGATTTTAGCGCCAAATCTTCGGATATCGGATAAGTCATTCATTTCTTTTCTTTATTTTCTTCATTTCGGTAGTTGTAGAGCATGTTTATGCCATTTTAAATTATATACATGGTTATAGCCATTGGCTAAACATAGGTTGTTTAGGGATTATTAATAAATTTATGAATACGTTGTTTAGTTGAGTTTGTGTTTCGTTTGCGGTTGTTCTTCGATGTTTGATTATGTTTATCATTCTTCTTTGTTGATTATGCTTAGATTTATATGTCGAGAATTCAGGATTTGATAAACCTCGGATTCGGACTAGGGTTAACGAATGTCACGATCCAATAACCCGGGAGGGAATTGGATTATGTACAATCGATGATGTTGGGGCAATACTCATGCGACCTAGGATCGTTAAGATGTTGAGGGGGACTTCTTTATTGACACAAAATTGCGTATTTTCCCATCTTACACTCGAGAGAGGTGGTAGGGGAGTTTTAGAATTGAGATTGTTGATAGAGTAAACACAACGCGACGATCCAAATACCTAGGAGGGAGTTGGATTGTGCACAATCAATTACGTTGGGGCAAGACTCACGTGACCTAGGGTTGTTAAGACGTTGAGGGAGACTTCTTCGTTCACACAAAGTCGCGTATTCCCTCGTCTTACACTCAGGAGAGGTGGCGTGAGAGTTTCGAACAAAGATTATCAGATAAGTCGAATGTTGTTAACATAAACTAAAACAAGATTGAATACGTATTCGTAAACGAAAATAATCCCTAGACAATCTATTCTCTCAAAACTATCTCAATATTAATATTAGTATAGTTAAATTAGTATTTTAGTGTTAGTATTAAATTGTATTCCATTTTTATCGCCTAGATAAAATTAGGTTATGATAATCACGGTAGTCGATAGTAATCTCAATCAATCCCTGTGGATACGATACCCGACTGAAAGGTCCATATACTAAAACTTGATTCGTACGCTTGCAGTAAAAGTGGCAACGCTTAAATTGCGGCTACTAAGTTTTTGGCGCCATTTCTAGGGATTGGTTTGTCGAATTCAGTTTTCGGCGATCACCACCAAGTTTTTGGTAACGATTGCAGAGGACTGGTTTGTTGATTGTTATTGATATTATGAGTAAATAACTTGATTTTAATTTATGTATTTTTTAGTGTTTATAATTTTTGTTTTGTAGTTTTGTTTTTGTTTTCCGGCAGCATGCTTGAAGATGTTAGATCGACAGGTATTCTTGTGTTCCTTTCATTTCAATATCTCTCCAGTCTTAAGGGTATGTGTTAGGCCAAGGTTATTAAACCAAGCGCTTCTTGGGAGGTAACCCAAGGTCACAAATAAATTAAATCCATCTTCGTTGACTTGAAACGGAGGCGAGATCTTCTCGCCTCCCAAGTATGTGTTATAAACCCCCGTCCTCAATATCATGCTATATACTATCATTGGGATCGTTGATAGGTCGTTTTGGGCAATGCTTGTGTTAAGTTGGTGGTGATGTGTAGTATGTTTTTAGTATGTGTTTATGTTATTGGTTAAGTTTTACTGTTTGTATCGTGTGCATGCTTGTTTAGGATTAGATTGTTTAGTTTAGTTGTTGTTTTGTGCTGAGTTTTGACGTCATCTAGGCCTTTACCTGATGATAAGTCTGTCCCCTGGTTGTTTTGAGGTTGAGCGTAAAGCTCATTCATGTGTGTTCTATGTACTTAACGTATCGTTTTAGTAAAAGTTATTGTAGAACCTAAATGCACGAGCACGTAAACTCAATATAACACATCCTAATTGATTTGAAATCGATTATCCTTCACTCAATTTCATGACAATAGGGATTCTAGAACTTGATTTGGGGGAAATTCAAGGCGAAATCCTAGGCGAGGTTGTTTAGAAGATATGATTTAGGCATTCATTTGATCTCTTGAGCCTTTTGAAGCCTACCATGCAATATCATTATCCCTCGTTACCCTGTTGATGCCTAAATGCCAATTCAATTATGAATATATGAACAAATTCCCTGTCCAGTTGATTTTTGTTCGAACCTATATCGCTGAATTAAAGGCACATTTGAGTGAATCAAGTTAACATTTATATCTACTACTTGATGTGAGCAGTTGGGTTTAGGGAAAACTTCGGTTTGGTTCCGTATTAGTGTATTCACTTGTTAGTTTCTTAATCATTTTTACACACTCCTAAAACAGTAGAAATTCGAATATGTTTGGGGGTGTGTTACTTAATCATTTTTTGCACACTCCTTAAATTGTAGAAATTTGAATGAGTTTGGGGGTGTGATTGAAAAAAAAAATTTACATTTCTTTTGATAAGTGAATACATTGGTCTAAAATGATTGTTTGGGATTGTTTATAATTTTTGTATGAGGGTTCAAGTGTGATAGTGCCAGAGAGTGCCAGCGATGTGTCTTGGCTAACGTTAAGTTAATGACGTTAACCTATTTTCTATTCAAATTTACCCTTGGCCATTTTCCCAAAATCGATCCAAGCCCTATTGATCTTTTTTAACCTCCGAGCCTACATTAGTAGAGAATAGATCCCGGGTCAGCCGTATGGATGCCCTATACCTTAAAGGTTTTAGTCATTAACTTTATTGAGGGATAATCCCATCTAATCAATGGATAGTTGTATATTTGAGTTTAATCACACACACTTTAACAGGATCTAGAATGACGCTTACTATTTTTGAATGTTGAAATTCTAGAACGCCACATGGTGTGATTTATGCTTGAACTTGATAGGATTAAGGGCCGATGAGGGAAAATCATTTGGCTGATAGATGATAATAAAAACTTGCACAATTTTTGATTTTAGTGTTTTTCGTTTTTAGTTTTCAATTTCGTAATTAGTTTTTATATTTTCTTGTATTGTGTGAGTGTTTTGCTCAAAGACTAGCAAAATTCTGAGTTTGGGGATATTTGATAGGTGTGATCTACCTATCTATTTCCAAACCAAAATTGTTAGTTTTTTAGTATGTTTATTACGTTTTTAAAACGTTTTAATATATTTTTATTCTTTCTGTACTAAATCAGGTGTGTGGGGTGAAATGGTAGGAAAATAGAGCATAAACGATTAAATCTTATCGAGAACGGTAGGAAAATGAGCAAGGAGGCAAGATTCTGAAAGAAGCCTACCGCCGTGGTGGTGAAAATACTGAGAATAGCCATATATTGTTGAATACCCACCGTCGCAGCATTGAGACCCACTGCCACAGTGTTTCGAATTCAGGATGGTCACCCAAATCCACCGCCGACTCCACCGCCTCGGCCAACATCAAACCGACCTACCACTGTCGCGGGGGTCAGCTTTGTATAGACTTAAGATATTTTTTAGGATATTTTTCTTATTTAAACCCTTCATCTCCTTCTCTCTTCAGGGGGAATCACCCCCCCAAAGCCTTAGACTATATTTTAGGGTGAGTTTGCGAAATTTTTTAGGAAGAGTCCTCAACCCGAGGTAAAAGATGAAGGAGGAAGTGATCGATCAACGGTTTTAGCGCCAAATCTTCGGATATCGGCTAAGTCCTTCATTTATTTTATTTGTTTTCTTCATTTTGGTAGTTGTAGAGCATGTTTACACCATTTTTCATTGTATACATGGTTATGGCCATTGGCTAAATATAGGTTGTTTAGGGATTATTAATAAATTTATGAATATGTTGTTTAGTTGAGTTTGTGTTTCTTTTGCGGTTGTTCTTCGATGTTTGATTGTGTTTATCGTTCTTGTTTGTTGATTATGATTAGATTTATATATCGAGAATTTGGGGTTTGATAAACCCCGGATTCGGATTAGGGTTAACGAACCTCACGATCCAATAACCCAGGAGAGAATTGGATTGTGTACAATCGATGACGTTGGGGCAAGACTCACGTGACCTAGGGTCATTAAGACGTTGAGCGGGACTTCTTTATTGACACAAAGTTGCGTATTTCCCCATTTTACACTCGGGAGAGGTGGCAGGGGAGTTTTAGAATTGAGATTGTTGATAGGGTAAACATAACCCGATGATCCAATAACCCAAGAGGGAGTTGGATTGTGCACGATCAATTACGTTGGAGAGAGACTCACATCACCTAGGGTCATTAAGACGTTGAGGGGGATTTCTTCGTTGACACGAAGTCACGTATTCCCTCGTCTTACACTCAGGAGAGGTGGCGTGGGAGTTTACGAACAAAGATTGTCGGATAAGTCGAATGTTGTTAACATAAAGTAAAACGATATTGAACACGTATTCGTAAACGAAAGTAATCCCTAGGCAATCTATTCTCTCAAAACTATCTCAATATTAATATTAGTATAGTTAAATTAGTATTTTAGTATTAGTTTTAAATTATATTCCGTTTTTATCGCCTAGATAAAATTACGTTATGATAATTGCGGTAGTCGATTGTAATCTCAACCAATCCCTATGGATACCATACCCGACCGAATGGTCCATATACTAAAACTTGATCTGTACGCTTACGGTAAAAGTGATAACGCTTAAATTGTGCCCACCATGGGTGAAAAGGTATGAAAACGGAGCGTAAACGATAAAATTAGACCAATAACAGTAGAAGAACGGTGAAAAAATAAACATGGGGGCAATATTCAGAATAGTAACCCACCATCGCGGCGTCCAGACCACCGTCGCGACAGTGATTATGCAAAGAGGGCCTAATCTTTCTGGACATCCACTACCACAGCGGTGAAACTGCATGATGGTCCTTGATTCCACCGCTGACTTCAGTGCCTAGGCCGTGGCTTAACCGACATACCCACTGCCACAGCGGTTAGCTTTGTATAAGATTAAATATTTTTTGGATATTTTCCCTATTTAAGCCATTTTCCTCCCTCATTTTCGATTTCTCTTGCATGCTACCACCCTCGAGAACCCATAGGGTTTAGAATAGAGAGACAGTTTGGGGAGTGCTCAAACAATTCCAAAGGAGAAGATTACCACGCAGAGAAAGAGAAGCGATCGTTGAATGGTTTTAGCGGCTAAACTTCACACTACGGCTAAGTTCATCTGTTTCTTCTTTTATTTCTTAAGTTCAATAGTTGTTTGAGCATGGTTAGCTCAATTTTAATTGTAAATATGGTTATGGTCATAGGCTAAACTTGGATTATCTAAGGGATTAATATTATTTATAAAAATGTAGTTTTATTTGAGTTGTGTTTCTTTAATGATTGTTCTTCGTTATTTTGATTGTGTTTTCCATTATTTTATGATTATATGCTAGTTTAGATATATTAAGAATATAGGGTTTGACACTCAGGAGATGTAACCTCGGATTCAGATTAGGGTGAACACAACGCAACGATCCAATAACCTGGGAGAGAGTTGGAAAGTGTGCAATCCATGACGTTGGGTCAAGACTCACGTGACTATATGTTCAAAACGACGTTCTAGGAGGACTTCAGCGTCAACGTGAAGTCATGTATTCATTCACTAACACTCGTGAGAGAGAGTGAATGAGTTTAAGATACAGAGATTGTCGAATATGTCAAACGCCATTATTGTAAACTAAACAAAATCAAACGCGTTTAAGTAAATAAAATTGATCCCTAGATAATCCATCCCCTAACCATCTCGTATTAGTATAATTAGTATAGATTAATTAGTAGTAAATTAATTTAGTATATTTTAATTTAATACTATTCTTTGTAGCCTAGATAAAATTAGATTATGATAAATACGGTACTCGATAATAATGATAACCAATTCTTGTGGACACGATACCCCTACTCTCCCCACCTTTACTAAAACTTGACTTGTATAGTTGCGAGTAGTCATACATGAGCGATTAAATTTGCGGCGTACAATGAGCTCTCCCCCAAACCTCTCAAAACTATGCCTCTAATGTCTATTGAGGTCTAATGGTCGAAAATGGTAGAGGATGAAAAGATAAGGGAACAAAAAAATCTAAAAAATGCACTTTACAGGTGCAGGGGTTACCGCTGCAGTGGTGGGCATATCGACAGACGGCACCGCTACAGCGGTGGCTTGATCGCTGTAGCGGTGGTTCATTAGTGGGCACTCTGTTGTTTCACTGCTACAACGGTGGACTCACTGATGTAGCGGTGGACAAACATAGTGAAATTGAGCTCTCTGTTGTTTCACTGCTGTAGTGATGGACAACTTGGCACTTTTCATCATATTTCCACTATTCTTCGACCGCCGTTCCACCAATTAGCTTGATATTCAACTGTTTTAGCTCATTTTCGTCTCAAACACTTGATTTATACAAAAACAAGTAAAAGTTAATTAAAACAAATTAAAACACGATAAATATACTTAAAAACTACCAAATTCGGTTTGAAAATAAATGGATAAATTACCCTTATCAAATACCCCCAAACTTATAATTTTGCTAGTCCGCGAGCAAAACACCCACATAATACAAGAAACTACAATGACTAATTACAAAATTTAAATACTAAAAATAAAAAACACAAACAAACTAAAAACAATAACGTGCAAGTTTTGAATTTCATCTACCCGGCCAAACGATTTTCTCTCATCGGCCCCCAATTCTATCGAGTTCAAAAATAAAACGCATCATGTGGTGTAGAATTTCAACATTCAATAATAGTACATGCCTTTCTAGATACTTTTAAAGTATGTGTGCAAAAACTCAATTATACAAATATCCACCGATTGGATTGGATTATCCACTAATAAAGCTCTTGAGTAAAACCAATAAGGTATAGGAAATCCATATACCTGATAGGGTTCCATTCTCCACTAATGTAGGCTAAGAATTCAAAAATATCAATAAGACTTGGTTCTGTTTTTGGAAAATGTTCAAGGTTACATCAGGAATACAAAACAGGTTAACGTTATTAACTTAACGATACCCGAGGCACATGCTTGGCACTAAATCACTCTCGAACCCCCAAAGATCAAGTCGAAACAACCATGAACATACATTTAAGAACTTCATGCTCACTTGTCAAAAGAAACGGAAATAGAACGATATTTACATATGTCTTTTTTTTTTCTTTTTTTTTTTTCCATAAACCACACCCCCAAACTTATTCGATTATTACAATTTCATGAGTATAGTTAAAATGAAAGGAAAATAACAAGTTAGTACTCGAATAGCGAGTCAATGAAAAGTTCGTCCTAAACTCAACCGCTCACTTCAAGTAGTATAACGAATATGAGTTACTTTGTTTAACCGGTCTAACAATGGTGGGCATGTCGGCAGATAGCATCGCTGCAGTAGTGGCTTGATCGCTGTAGCGGTAATTCATCAGTGGGTACTCTGTTGTTTCACCACTGCAGTAGTGGGCAGACAAAGTAAAATTGAGCTCTTTGTTGTCTCACCACTTATGTAGCGGACAACTTGGCACTTTTCATTATTTTTCCACCGTCGTTCCACCGATTAGCTTGATTTTCAACCGTTTTAGCTTATTTTCATCCCAAACACCTGATTTATACAAAAACAAATAAAAGCTAATTAAAACAAATTAAAACACGATAAAAATACTCAAAAACTACCAAATTCGATTTGAAAATAAATGGATAAATTAACCCTATCAATCAGCTCATTATTTTCATTTTTAACCACCATCATCTCTCTTTTCTTTGGCACAACCTGAATGGAGGTCACCTACGAACTATTCGAGATTGCATAAATAATCCTGGTATTCAATAGCTTGAGAACATCGGCTAAAACAACTTCCTTTATTACCAGGTTAAGCCTTCGTTGATGCTCAATTGAGGACTTATAGGAGTCATCTATATTAATCTTGTGCATACAAATGGTTGGACTTATCCTCTTGATGTCGGAAATTGTCTATCCTAGGGCTGATTTATACTTCCTCAACATCTCCAACAACTTTTTTTTCCCCAAGACTATCCCAAGAAGATGAGATGATCACCGGAAATATAGAGTTATCTCCCAAGAAGGCATATCTCAAATGGTCGGGTAAGGGTTTTAAAACCAAGCCTTCTTGAGAGGTACTTGGTGGCGCGTAATTAACGCATGCCACTTTCAACGCAAGCGTACGGGTTAAGTTTTAGTATAGATCGGGAGAGTAAGGGTATTGTGTTCACAGGGATTGGTTGAGATTATTATCGAGTATCGTAATTGTCATAACCTAATTTTACTTCAGTGATAAAAATGTGTTTAATTAATAAATACTAATACTAAGTTAATTAATCTAATTATACTAGTATACTAATATTATACTAATATCCAACAATCTCGGTTCGTAAACTCACTCGCCACTTCTCCCGAGTGTAAAACGAGTGAATAAGTGATTTCGCATCAACGAAGAAGTCCCCCTCAATGTCTTGAAGATGCTAGGTCACATGAGTGTCACCCCAATGTCATTGATTGCACATTTTTCAACTCCCTCCCCGGTTATTGGATCATCGTGTTGTGTTTACCCTAATCCGAATTCGGGGTTATCTCTCCCGAGTGTCAAACCTCGATTTCTCACTATATCATAACAAGCATAATAATCTTGACAAACTGATAAACACAATCGAATTTATAAAGAACAACCATTAACGAAACACAAACTCAAACAAACAATATTTTCATAAATATTATTAATCCTTAAGATAATCCATGTTTAGCTAACGGCCATAACCGTAGATACAATGAATAACGGGCTAAACATGCTCAAACCATAATCCAAAGTTAAGAAATAAAGAAAAAAATGAGAGAAACTAGTCGTAGTCCAAAGATTTGACGCTAAAACGGTTTCGAGATCAGTTCTCCTTCTTTACTTTGTGTTCTTCTCCTTCAGATTTGAATAAGCTTCCCAAAATCCTCTCAAAATAAGTGATCTCACCACATTGTGTGATTTAATACCGCTAAATTAAGTTTTGTTAATCTCTTAAGTAAATTAAATAATAGTAATTGATTTATATTCTTTGTTTTCGCAGATTTTTCGAAATGGAAAAAAAATACGTTAAATTCGAATCAAAATGGACAAGAAATGGACAAGAAAATTTGAGAATTCCACCAGTCGAATCGCAAAGGCAGAGAGCTAAATCTCTCTGCTTTACTGGTCGCACATGCAACCAGCTGGAGTGCACTAAGGCAGAGAGCTTTGCTGCGACCAGCACTTTGCAGCTTGGGTAGAGAACTCTCTGCCCGAAGTGCATTTGGGTGCATCGATTTTCAGTGCATCAACATTCGATACACCCACCCCTTTTTTCCATACCTTTTTGAACTAAAATTGTTCTCATTTTTTGACATGATCACGTGGGAGTAATAATGACAACTCTCCTATAAATTGAGACTTGGCCAAACAGTGAAGAATAGAGGAATTTTGGTGATTCACATTACTCAGAGACAATTCCTGGAACATTTTCATAGCAATGAGTCTTGGGGGGACGTTAATTGTCAATAAGGTTTTGTTTTATTCTATTTTGTATTTCTAAATTTCTTTGTACTAAGATGGAGGATGAAACCATGTGTAATTAATTAAATTTTATGTTGTATTGATTCCGAACAATTGGCATTTAAATATTTATGATTTTTGCTTCAATTAAATAAATAATTTCATCTTTAATATCATGTATTATTGATTGTTATAAATTATTTAATACTTGGGTTCATATTGTAAAATAAAAAATATCTTTTGATTGTATGTTTTCCATTAATTTGTATACATATAATACTTAAGAAATTATATTTTCAAAGCGAAAAAAAAAACCAACTTGTATAATTTCTAAAATCTTAATGAGATAGTAAAATTCATTTCTAAAACTATCACTAAAACTTTGGAGTCAACACACTAATAGAACTAATAAATTATACATCGGTGGATTCTGAAATCTTAGTATTTTTCCACCTTCGATCAAGCTAAATTAATTATTTCACTATTTATTTAATTTTCTCTTTCTTAAATCACAAATCAAAAACAAAATTATCTTGAACTAGACTATAATTAAGTTAACTAGGGCGGATTAAGTTTTTCCTATAAGAAATCCTCGTGGGATCGACCTCGCTTCCAATAATCTTTACTACTATTGATTCGTGCGCTTGCAAGTAATATAATTAAAAAAAAAACAACTTGAGATCTACATCGTACATCGAGCTTAACTTCTAAATTCTTAGGAGGATAGTAGGATTGATCATCCTACTATTACTCAAAAATTTGGAGTCAACACAATATAGAACTAATTAATTATACGTCGGTGGATTCTGAAATCCTAGTATTTTTTCCATCTTAAATCTAGTTAAAGTAATTATTTCATAGTTTATTTAGTTTTTTATTTTTTTTTTAAAATAAAAATAATTTTCAGCTAGATTATAATTAAATCAACTTGGATGAAATAAATATTTTTCTTCTGATAGCAATCCTCATGGGATCGACCTCGCTTCCGTTAATCTGTGCTACAATTGATTCGTACGCTTGTGAGTAAATATAAATTTTAAAATGAGATAGAACACAGTTTTTGTCACAACATGAGCTTCCCCAAATCCTCTCAAAATATGCATGTAATATCTTATGAGGTCTAATGGCCGAATGGAAGAGGAGAGGAGAAGAAATAGGGATAAAAAATATCCTAAAATATCAAAATAATATCTAAATCTGGTGCAGAGTCATCGCCGCGGCAGTGGGCATGTCGGTAGTGTCTCAATCGCAGTGGTAGAGGCAGCGGTGGGTATAGGGATTTTTCGGTAGTTTCACCATCGCGGTGGTGATTTTCCCACAATTTTAGGCCCCTCTCTGCATATTGACCACCATGGTGGTGGTCTGGACGCCGCAGAGGTCGGCTGCTTTTAAGAATATTGCCTCCATGCTTGTTTTCCCACCGTTCTTGATCCGATTTGATCGTTTATGATCTGTTTTCATGCCGTTTTACCCCAAACACCTGATTTATACCAAAAAGAATAAAAATGTATTAAAACATAATAAACATACTCGAAAACTAACGAGTTCGGTTTGAAAATAGATAGGTAAATTACACCTATCAAATACCCCCAAACTTGGAATATCGCTAGTCCTCGAGGAAAACACCCACACAATACAAGAAAATATAACAACTAATTACAAATTTAAAACTTAAAATTAAAAAGTACTAAAAACAATAATGTGCAAGTTTTGAATATCATCTACCTGCCAAATGATTTTCCCTCATCGGACCCCAATCCTATCGAGTTCAAGCATAAATCACACCATGAGGTGTTCTAGAATTTCAACATTCAATAATAGTAAGCGCCATTCTAGATCATGTCAGAGTGTGTGTGTTAAAACTCAAATATAGAACTATCCATTGATTAGATGGGATTATCCCTCAATAAAGTTCATTACTTAAACCATTGAGGTATAGGGAATCCATACGCCTGACTAGGGTTCTATTCTCCACTAATGTAGGCTCAGAGATTCAAAAAGATCAATAGGTCTTGGTTCGGTTAAAAAACATGGCCAATGGTAAATTGGAAGAGAAAAAGAGTTAACGTTGTTAACTTAACATTACCCAAGGCACATCGCTTGGCACACTCACACTCGAAACCCCATGGTTAATATTGAAACAACCCTGAACATAAACATTTACAATTGACATACTCACTTATTAAAGAAATGAAAATTTAAACAATATTTACATTTTTGTTTCAAACTTATACCACACCCCCAAACTCATTTGATTATTAGAATTTCATAGGTGTGGTTAAAATAAAAGAAGAGCGACAAGTGAGTACTCGAATACCGAACCAATTAAAAGTTCATCCTAAACCAAACTGCTCACATCAAGTAGCATAACAAATGCTAACTTGATTCACTCACATTGCGCCTTTAGTTTAGCAATATAGGTTTGGAAAAAGTTCAATCGGCTATGGTATTAGTTAAGTGTTCAGAATTGAACGGCTATTGGTTTCGACAGGGTAAGTAAGGATAAACATATATCAGGGCAAGCTTAAAAGGCTCCAACAACAAAATGACTACCTATATCATATCTTCTAAACTACTTCGCCTAGGATTTCATCTCGAATTTCCCCCAAATCAAGTTCTAGAATCCCTATTGTTATGAATTAGGGTGACGGATAATTGTTTTCAAATCAATTAGATAGTGCTATATTGAGTTTACATGCTCGTGCATTTAGGATCTACAATAACTTTTACTAAGACGATACGTTAAGCACATAGAACACACATGAATGAATTTTACGCTCGACCTCAATAAACAATCAGGGGATAGATTCATTATCGAGTAATGTCCCAGATGAAGTCAAAACTCAGCACATAACAATAATTATCCTAAACAAACATGCACACGATAAAAACAAAACATAATCTATAACTAAAACATATACTAAACATACTACACATCAACACCAACTTAACATAGGCAATGCCTAAAACGACTCGTCAACGATCCCAATGACAGTATGTAACATGATAATGAAGATGGGGGTTTAAAACACGAACCTGGGAGGCAAGAGAATCTTGCATCCAAATCAAGTCGATGGAGATGGATCTAACTTATTTTTTTCCTTGGGTTGCCTCCCAAGAAGCGCTTGCTTTATGGTCGTCAGCTTGACACGGAGAACAACTCATTAAACAGCAGCTTCCGCCCATAATAAGTGTCGTACAACACTAACTATGGGTCTTGGTTTTGTACGCCCTCAAGACTGGCAAGATTTGGCATTGTATAGCTTGAACTTTTAACAAAACTCTCCCCTAGTTCATCTGCTTGATGGGCATGAAAGAGCATTGCATTTGGTGGTGAAAGACAAGTGAGCCACATCAGATCCTCGTAGATGTGATTATCTGAGATTGATGGTGGCATCACGATTTAGATCTCCAATGGTGATGAATCACAATCGTTTATCCATGCTGGGGTTCTGATCTCACTTGAATAATCATAGTTGATCTCTCCCAAGCTCCTTCTACTTGTTTCTAGCCCCTTACAACGGCTTTCGCATAATATGGCTTGTGTATCTCCCAATGCCACTGCATCTGACTCAGCCTCAATGAAGCAGATTAACTGACTGATTTGCGTCTAAATAGATGTTACGGTCGCATCGATTTCAATGCAAATTGTCCCCATATTATCAAGACGATCTTCATACTCATTGATCCGGTCATTTATCTCCCTCCAAAACGCTTAAGTTTCCCTAATAAAATCAACGAATATTTCCTCAAGGACGGGAGAAGACTCAACGTACTGGTCCAGGGTGTCAATCTATGGCTCCAAAGCGATGAAACTATCCCCCAAATTTTGACAACTTGGCAAATAATTCCAATACTGAAAATCGAACTCGGCCATGACTTCCAATAACCGATAGGCTTCATCCACTGTTAATTGGTCGAAAGAGGTGGTACTATTTTCTCTTTCAACCTACGTTCTGGTTGTGGCTTGTAACCCATCGAGGAAGTTCCGTAGTTGACACTCTCTAGGGAAACGATGGTTCAAAAATTGGAGTAGCAAATCCTTGTATCAATCCCAAGCACAATAAAATGGCTCAGATTCTTGTTGAAACAAATGCATCAATACTCATCGATCTAACATCTTCAAGTACCCTACATAACAAAGAGAAACAAAACTACAAAACAAAAATTATAAACAAAAGAAATGCCTAAAGTAAAATCAGGTCATTTACTCACAATATCTATAATAATCTAAAAACCAATCCCCAGAAATGGAGCTAAAAACTTGATGGCGCGTAATTAATGCACGCCACTTTCACCACAAGTGTATGAGTCAAGTTTTAGTATAAATCGGGAGAGTAAGGGTATCGTATCCATAGGGATTGGTTGAGATTATTATCGAGTACCATAATTGTCATAACTTAATTTTATCTAGGTGATAAAAATGTGTTTAATTAATAAATACTAATATTAAGTTAATTAATCTAATTATACTAATATCACTATGAGATGATTAAGGGAAGTATATTTCTTAGGGATTAACTTCATTTACTTAAATATGTTTAATTTCGTTTTAGTTTACGTTAACGGCGTTCGACTTATCCGACAATCTCGGTTCGTAAACTCACTCGCCATCTCTCCTGAGTGTAAAACATGTGAATATGCAACTTTGCGTCAACGAAGAAGTCCCCCTCAACGTCTTAACGCCGCTAAGTGACATGAGTCTCTCCCCAATGTCATTGAGTGCATACCTTTCAACTCCCTCCCGAGTTATTGGATTGTGGCGTTACGTTTACCCTAGTCCGAATTCGGGGTTACCTCTCCCGAGTGTCAAACCCCAATTTCTCACTATATTATAACAAGCATAATAATCATGACAAATCAATAAACATAATCGAATTATAAAGAACAACCATTAACGAAACACAAACTTGAAAAAACAACATTTTCATAAATATTATTAATCCCTAAGACAATCCATGTTTAGCTAACGACCATAACCATATATACAATGAATAACGAGCTAAACATGCTCAAACCATAATCCAAAGTTAAGAAATAAAGAAAGAAACGACAGAAACTAGCTGTAGTCCAAAAATTTGATGCTCAAATCGTTTTGAGATCGATTCTCCATCGTTGCTTTGTGTTCTTATTCTTCTTCAGATTTGAATGAGCTTCCCAAAATCCTCTCAAAATATGCCTCTAATATCTTATGAGGTCTAATGGCCAAATGGAAGAGGAGAGGAGTAGGGATAAAAAATATCTTAAAATATCAAAATAATATCCAAATCTGGTACAGAGTGACTGTTGCGGCAGTGGGCATGTCGGCAATGTCTCCGTCGCAGCGATGGGCGTAGGGACCTTTCTGTAGTTTCACCACCGTGACGGTAAGCTTCTAGTAGTTTTAGGCCCCTCTCTACATATTAACTGCCACGGCAGTGGGCTGCTTTTCAGAATATTGCCTTCATGCTTGTTTTCTCACCGTTCTTCCACCGTTCTTGATCTGATTTGATCGCTTATGATCCATTTTCATGCCTTTTTACCCCAAACACCTGATTAATACCAAAAAGAATAAAAAAAATATTAAAATGTAATAAACTTACTGAAAAACTAACGAGTTTGGTTTGGAACTAGATAGCTAAATTACACTTATCAGTACTCGAGGGAACCTAAAAGGTTTCGATGGAGACTACCACCCACAAATCTTCCTCAAAATTGTTGACTTCCTTATCAACTGGTAAAGGTTCAAGAGCACTTACATTATCAACCAACTCTTCACTAACATGAAAATGAGCTTCACAAAATTCTGAGGTGGGGAGCATATTTTTCATTGTTGATGAATTCACCATGCAATGCTCCAACAAATCACAAGATAAGACACTATGGATTACGGATTTAACACATGAAGACACCACATCCACCCGGTTACAAGATTGATTCTTATCTAGGAATCTTATAGTGCTAAAGATGTTGAACTTCACTTCTTTCTCATTAACTCGAAGAGTAAGATTACCAATTTGAACATCTATAAGATCCTTCCTAGTAGCTAGAAATGGCCTACCTAAAATGTTTGGAATCTCACGATCTTGCTCCATATCAAGTACCACAAAGTCTACCAGAAAAATGAATTTGTCCACTTTAACTAACACATCTTCAATGATTCCATAAGGATATGTGAGTGATCTATCCGCTATTTCAAAAGAGATAGTGGTGGGTTTTATCTCTCCTAATACAAGCTTGTAGAACACCAAAAGTGGCATTAGGTTGATACTTTCTCCAAGGTCACAAGTGGCCTTCTCAAAAGTGGAAACACCAATGGTATATAGAATAGTAAAACTTCCCGGATCTTTCAACTTTTGGGGAAGCTTCCTTTGGAGAATTGCGCTACACTCCTCCGTCAACTTTACTGTTTCATAGTCTTCCAATTTACGCCTCCTTCATATCACTTTCTTAATGAACTTACTATAATTAGGTATTTTCTCCAAAGGATCTGCGAAATGGATGTTCATGTGAATCTTCTCGAAAATATCTAGAAACTTAGCAAATTGGATGTCCAACATCTTCTTCTGAAACTATTGTGGGTACGGTGATGGTGGAGTGATAATAGGAGGTTTGTCTAGGAAATGAGATGGAATCCAGAGTTGTCTTGGGAACTTCCTTTTGCTTCTCATCCATAATGACCTTATTTTCGCAACTAGCTTTCTTCTTGGACTCATCCTCCTGTAGCTTTGGTATTTCAACTTCCTTCCTACTTCTTAGGGTGATAGCCTCACAATCCTTTGGGTTGGTTTTCGTATCACTTGGGAACTTTCCCTAAGATTGCCCTTGGACGGAGCTTGTAAGTTGTCCAATTTGTGTCTCAAGGGATTTCATGGTTGCATTCATATTAGTGCAATGAGTCTTAATGTTGTCAAGACAGGCCTCATGCTTATTGAAACGACCATGAGCTGTCATCATGAATTTAGATAGGATGTCTTCAAATGATGGTTTCTTCTTATCCAGCTGTTGTTGTTGCAAAGAAAGACTTAGTTGTTGTGGAGGAAAACCCTATTGTTGTGAAGGATAACCAAGAAGAGCTTGCAAGGTATTATGGGCATTTAAGTAAGAAAATTTTTCATGGTTCCGAAGCTCGAGATGATAATGAGTTGGGATATTATTAGCAAGCCTAATGGTGTAAGCCCAGTTGTTGATAAAATGACATTCCTCGAATTCATTATCATTCCCAGGTTGGGAAGCTCTACCTATATTCTCAATTTCCTTACTTGATAAACCATCTTTGGTGTTCAAAGTGGCAATTTGTGCTTTGAGCTTTGAAACTTGGGCTGACAAGGTATCTAGATGATTAACCTCTTGAATACTGGGCACCTTTCATCCCATATTGCACTCATGAGGCCATTGAAAATTATTGGCTGTCATCTCTTCCAATAACTTGTGAGCTTTCTTAAAGGTTTTAGAAAATGAAGAACCCCTGAATGTTGCATCTACGATCGTTCTAGTTTGTCTATCTAACCCGTTGTATAAGAATTTAATTTGAAATCAATATTGATACCTGTGTTAATAAAATTGTAAACCACTCCCACGCCTAAAAAAATGGCTCATAATCTCTTTAGCAAAATTGAGTAATTTTGCCTCACAATTGTGAAGTCTTCGATGGGAGAAAGGACATAGTGAGGAACTATTGGGCTAGTTTCTCCCAAGTATAAACACTCCCCGCTTGTAGAGATTGGTGCCAACCCCTATCTTAGTCTCGAAGAGAAAACGGAAGCAACTTGAGCCTAACAACATCCTCCGTGACTCCATTAATCTTCATAGTGTCACATATCTCGAAGAAAGTCACCAAGTGGACATTAGAATCTTCATGTAGGAACCCGTTGGTAGCGTGTAGATACGTCACTACTTCCACCTCAAATGTATGGGTCAAGTTTTAGTATAGATTAGAAGAGTTAGAGTTGTCATATCTAATGGGATTGGATTAGACGGTTGTTGAGTACCGCGATTATCATAATCTAACTTTATCTAGGCGATAAAAATGTAGTTTTTTTATATTAATAATATACTAAACTAATTAACTAATCAAATTGATTAAACTATTTATACTACATTGAGACATTTAGGGGAATGGATCACCTAGGGATTAACTTTATTTACTTAAACGTGTTTGGTTTCATTTAATTAACAATAACGGTATTCGACCTATCCAACAATATCAGTATCGCAAACTTATGCACTCCCTCTCCCGAGTGTAAAGTGAATGAATATGTGACTTTGCGTTAATGCCGAAGTGTCCCCCTAGCATTTTTTAGAACACATAGTCACATGAGTCTCGCCCCAACGTCATGGATTGCATACTTTCTAACTCCCTCCTGGGTTATTAGATCATCGCGTTGTGTTTAAACCCTACTCCCAATTTGGGGTTACCTCTCCGGAGTGTCAAACCCTGATTTCTAAATATATCTAAACAAGCATATAATGGAAATACAAGAATGGTAAACACAATCGAACAGTGAAGAACAACCGTTAACGAAACACAATTCAAACAAACGACATTTTCATAAATTATATTAATCCCATAGATAATCCATATTTAGCTAATGATCATAACCGTATATACAACAACAAACGAGCTGAACATGCTCAAACAAACTACCAAAGTTAATAAATAAATAAAGAAACAAAGAAACTTAGCCGTTACTCGAAGATCCAACACTAAAACCACTTCGAGAGCGTTTCTCCTTATTCGCTCGGTGTTCTTCTTCTTCGGGTTTGGTTGAGCTCTCCCTAAAACCTCTCAAGTCTCTTCTTTATTCTCAAATGAGGTCTAATTGCCAAAATTGGAAGAGGAGGCAAGGATATGGGAACACAAATATCTCAAAATATCTAAAAAAAAACACACTTTACAAGTGTAGGGTTCACCGTTCCAGCGGTGGGTATGTCAGCAGTGGTCACCGCTACAGCGGTGGCTTGCTGTAGCGGTGGTTCATCAGTGGGCACTCTGTTGTTTCACTGTTGCAACAGTGGACAGACAAAGTGAAATTGAGCTCTCTGTTGTTTCACCGCTGTAGCGGTGTACAACTTGGCATTTTTCATCATTTTTTCACCATTCTTCCACTGTCGTTCCACCAATTAGCTTGATTTTCAACCGTTTTAACTCCTTTTCACCCTAAACACCTGATTTATAAAAAAAAAAAAAAAAAAAAAAAAAAAAAAAAACACATAAAAATGTATTAAAATATATTAAAACTCTATAAAAATATTCAAAAACTACCAAAATTGGCTTGGGAATAAATATATAAATTACACCTATCACCCGCCATATTGATTTTGTTGAACCATGTTGATTAGAGAGGACTTGAACTTAAAATTGTTTACGTAGATTGTTGCCTTCTATCCTAGAGTAACTATCATTCACAATGGGTCTAAAATAATCCTGGAGGTTTTTGTGGTGGTGGTTGAAATACCAGCGGTAGTTGTGGTAGAGGACTATTACCATCGTTGGCCATTTCCTAAGTTTGGTCTCTCATTTCTCTCCTTAGTCTACTTATTGTGCGTTCAACTACCGGATCAAGAGGAATAACTTCCAAGCTACAGCTTCGTCGCATAAACTGTCAACCACAACAACCAAAGAAAAAGATTAAACTAAATTAAGAAAAACAAATTATGTCTAAATTAAGATCGAGTTACATGGTAGCAATATCAACTTAATTTCTAACTTTCAATCCCCGGTAATGGTGCCAAAACCTTGTTGCGATATTTTTACTTTTTCAATATTTTGCACTTTGCAATTGAATGCTCACAAGTATACGAATCGTAACAAGTAGTAAAGTGATCCGAAGATCAAGTATCCTCCTCTTGGATTGTAGTGAGAGAAAGCTGAGTACCAATATTAGAATAACTCAATTCTATCTAGACAATAGAAGATTTAAATGGCATCCAAGAAAATAAGACAAATTAAATTTAAAGATTTGAAAGGACCTCTATGTGAATAAAATATTTAGGGATTAACTTCATTCACTCATACAATTGCTTTATTAATTCTAGTTTATGCTAATAATTATCCACTTATTCAATAATCAAGGTCACTCATGCTCCCTCACTACCTCTCCTGATTTTCTAGTGAGTAAATATAACACTTCAAAACTAATATCCTTATCTAGTATTGAGGTAAGAACACTCGTTATGCCCGACCATATAGATTACCAAAGTGGTGGCGCGTAATTAACGCACGCTACTTTCACCGCAAGTGTACAGGTCATGTTTTAGTATAGATGGGTAGAGTAGGGGTATCGTGTCCACAGAGATTGGTTGAGATTATTATCGATTACCGTAATTACCATAACCTAATTTTATCTAGGTAGTAAAAATGTGATTATAATTAATTAATGTTAATACTAAGTTAATTAATCTAATTATACTAATATTATATTGAGATGTTCAGGGAAAAGATTGCCTAGAGATTAACTTCGTTTACAAAAATGCGTTTGGTCTCATTTAGTTTACAATAATGGCGTTCGACGTATCCGACAATCTCTATGTCGTAAACTCACTCGCCACCTCTCTCGAGTGTAAGACAAGTGAATATGTGACTTTGCGTCAATGAAAAAGTCCCCCTCAACATCTTAACGACACAACATCACATGAGTCTCATCCCAACATCATTGATTGCACACTCTGTAACTCCCTCCCGAGTTATTAGATCGTCGCATTGTGTTTACCCTAATCTGAATTTGGAGTTACCTATCCCGAGTGTCAAACCCCGTATTCTCTAATTATCTAAACAAGCATAATATCAAATAATATCGGTAAACACAATCAAAATAGCGAAGAATAACCATTAACGAAACACAAATTCAAACAAACAACATTTTCATAAATATTCTTAATCTTTAGACAAAATCCGTTTAGCTCATGACCATAACCATTTATACAATATAAAACGAGCTAAACAAGCTCAACAACCTACCAAAGTTAAGAAAATAAAGAAGAAACGAAAGAAACTTAGTTGTAGTCCAAAAATTTGCCGCTAAAAACGCTTCGTGATCGCTTCTCCTTCTTCGCAATGTGTTCTTCTCCTTCTGAATTGGTTGAACACTACCCAACACCTCTCAACCTAAGCTCTCTAATGTCTAAGGAGAGTTATGGTCAAATGAATAGGAGAGAAAAAGAAATAGGGTACAAAAAATACCTAAAAAATATCCTGAATCTGGTGCAGAGTAACCGCCGCGGCGGTGGGCATGTCGGCTTCCGCGGCGGGGTTTCAAGTGGGTTTTCATCAAGTTTAAGGCCTACTTTGCATTTTGACCGCCACGGTGGTGGTTTGGATGCCTCGGCAGTGGGCTGCTGGTTTGAATTTTACCCTTATGCTTGTTTTCCCACCGTTCTTGATCCAATTTGATCGTTTATGATCCGTTTTCATGCATTTTCACCTCAAACCCCTTATTTATACAAAAACATATAAAAACATATTAAAACGTAATAAACATACTCAAAACCTAACAAGTTCGGTTTGGAAACAGATAGGTAAATTACACCTATCAAATACCTGCAAACTCGGAATTTTGCTAGTCCTCGAGCAAAACAACCACACAATACGAGAAAATATAACAACTAATTATGAAATTAAAAATGAAAAATGAAAAACATTAAAAACAATAATGTACAAGTTTTGATTATTATCTATCAGCCAAACAATTTTTTCCTCATCGGACCCCAATCCTATCAAGTTCAAGCATAAAACACACCATGTGGTGTTCTAGAATTTTAACATTTAATAATAGTAAAATCCATTCTAGATCCTTTCAAAGTGTGTGTGATAAAACTAAATTATACAACTATTCGTTGATTAAATAGGATTATCCCTCAATAAAGTTCATTACTTAAACCATTAAGGTATAGGGAATCCATACTCCTGACCCGGGTTCTATTCTCCACTAATGTACGCTTGGAGATTCAAAAAGATCAATAGGTCTTGGTTCGGTTTTGGAAAATGGCCAAGGGTAAATTGGAAGAGAAAATGGGTTAACGTTGTTAACTTAATGTTACCCAAGGCACATCGCTTGGTACACTTAAACTCCAAACCCCACATATTAAATTGGAAACAACCCTGAACAATCATTCAAGAACATCGTACTCACTTATCAAAACAAACGGAAATAAAAACAATATTTACATATGTTTTTTTTTTAACTAAACACACCCCCAAACTTATTTGATTTGTACAATTTAAGGGGTGTGTGAAATATGAACGAGAAACGACAAGTGAGTACTCGAATACCAAACTAATTAATAGCTCGCCTAAAACTCAACCGCTCACATCAAGTAGCATAACGAATGCTAACTTGATTCACTCACATTGTGCCTTTGGTTTAGCAATATAGGTTTGGAAAAAGTTCAATCGGCTACGGTATTAGTTAAGTGTTCAAAATTGAAATGGCTATTAGGCTTTGACAGGGTAACAAGGGATAATGATATATCAAGGTATACTTAAAAGGCTCAAGCGACCAAATGGCTGTCTAAATCATATCTCCTGAACTACATCGCCTAGGATTTCAGCTCGAATTTCCCCTATATCAAGTTCTAAAATCCCTATTGTCATGAATTTGGGTGATGAATAATTGTTTTCAAATCAATTAGATAGTGCTATATTAAGTTTACGTGCTCGTGCATTTAGGATCTACAATAACTTTTACTAAGACGATACGTTAAGCACATAGAACACACATGAATGAGCTTTATGCTCGACCTCAATAAACAATCAGAGGATAGATTCATCATCGGGTAATGGCCCAGATGAAGTCAAAACTCAGCACATAACAATAACTATCCTAAACAAACATGCACACGATAAAAACAGTAAAACATAAACTACAACTAAAACATATACTAAAACATACTACATATTACCACCAACTTAACACAGGCACTGCCCAAAATGACCTGTCAGCAATCCCAATAACAGAATAAAGCATGATAATGAAGACAGGGGTTTAAAACACATACCTGTGAGGCAAGATAATCTCGCCTCCGAATCAAATCAGCGGAGATGGATCTAACTTATTTTTTTCCTTGGGTTGCCTCCTAATAAGTGTTTGGTTTAATGTCCTCAACCCAACACGTAGAACGGCTCGTCAAAGAGTGGCTTCCGCCTGTAGTAAGTGTCAAACAACACCACATACGGGTTTTGATTCACTACGCCCTTAAGGCTGGCGAGATGTTGCAACGTATGGTTCGAGCTTTCAACAACATTCCTCACTGGCTCATGTAATTAGTGAGCATGAAAGAGCATCGCTTTTGGAGGCGAAGGACAAGTAAGCCACATTGGATCCTCGTAGATGTGATCATCTAGGATCGATAGTGGCATCACAATTTGGATCTCCAATGGTGACGAATCACAATCGTGGATCCATGCTTGGGTTCCTGTCTCATTCGGATAGGCATAGTTGAACTCGCCCAAGTTTATCCCACTCGTTTCCTGTTCTTCGTGGTGGCTTTCGATGAATGTGGCATTTGTGTCTCTAAGTGCCACCGCATCTAACTCAACCTTAATCAAGCAAATTAGCTAACTGATTTGCGTCTGAAGAGACATTACCGTCGCATCAATTTTAGTGTAAATTGTGCCAATGTTATCAAGATGATCTTCATACTCATTGATCCGGTCATTCGTCTCCATCCAAAACGCTTGAGTTTCCCCAATAAAATCAACGAATATTTCATCCAGGGCGGGGAAGACTCAACATATTGGTCCAGTGTGTCAATCCATGGCGCCGAAAGGTTGAAACTATCCCCCAAGCTTTGATAACTTAATGAATAATTCCAATACTGAAAATCGAACTTGGCCATGTCTTCCAACAACCCATAGGCTTCGTCTGCGGTTAATTGGTCGAAAGAGGTGGTACTATTTCCTCCTTCAACTCAATTTCTGGTAATAGCTAGTAACCCATCGATGAAGTTCAGTAGTTGACACTCTCTCGAGAAACGATGGTTAGGAAACCGAAGTAGCAAATCCTTGTATCAATTCCAAGCACTATAAAACAGCTCGGAATCCCATTGAAAGAATTGCATCAATACTTATCGATCTAACATCTCCAAGTACCTTGCAGAAGAAATAGAAAACAAAACTGCAAATAAAAAAGATTATAAATACTAAAAAATTACTAAATTAAAATCAAGTTATTTACTCATAATATCAACAATAATCTCAAAACCAATCCTCAGCGATGGCACCAAAAATTGCTGGCGCATATTTAACGCATTCCACTTTTACCGCAAGTGTACGGGTTAAGTTTTACTATAGATGGGGAGAGTAGGGGTATCGTATACATAGGGATTGGTTGAGAATATTATCGATTACCGTAATTATCATAACCTAATTTTATCTAAGTGGTAAAAATGTTTATAATTAATTAATACTAATATTAAGTAAATTAATCTAATTATACTAATATTATATTGAGATGTTTAGGGAAAAGATTGCCTAGGGATTAACTTTGTTTACAAAAATATGTTTGGTCTTGTTTAGTTTACAATAACGGCGTTCGACGTATCCGACAATCTCTATGTCGTAAACTTACTCGCTACCTCTCCCGAGTATAAGATGAGTGAATATTCGACTTCGCGTTAATGAAGAAGTCCCCCTCAATATCTTAACGATACTACGTCACATGAGTCTCGTCCTAACGTCATTGATTGCACACTCTCTAACTCCCTCCCGGGTTATTAGATCGTCGCATTGTGTTTACCCTAGTCCTAATTCAGGGTTACCTCTTCCAAATGTCAAACCCCATATTCTCTAATTATATAAACAAGCAAAATATTAATGAATATTGGTAAACACAATCAAAATAGCGAAGAACAACCATTAACGAAACGCAAATTCAAACAAACAACATTTTCATAAATATTATAAATCCCTAGACAAAATCCGTTTGGCTTATTGCCATAACCGTTTATACAATGTAAAACGAGCTAAGCATACTCAACAACCTACTGAAGTTAAGAAAATAAATAAGAAACGAAAGAAACTTAGCCGTAGTCCGAAGATTTGCTGCTAAAAATGCTTCGGGATCGCTTCTCCTTCTTCGCAACGTGTTCTTCTCCGTCGAAATTGGTTGAACACTCCCCAAAACCTCTCAACCTAAGCACTCTAATGTCTAAGGAGAGTTCTGTCCGAATGAAAAGGAGAAAAGAAGAAATAGGGAACAAAAAAATATCTAGAAATATCCTAATTCTGGTACAGAGTGACCGTCGCGGCGGTGGGCATGTTAGCTGGGTTTTCACCGCAGCGGTGGAGGCAACGGTGGACACAGATACTTTCTGTTCTTTCACCGCCGCAGTGGTGGGTTTTTAGCAATTTTGAGGCCTACTCCGCATTTTGACCGCCGCGGCAGTGGGCTACTGGTCTGAAGTTTGCCCTTATGCTTGTTTTTCCACCGTGCTTGATCCGATTTGATCGTTTATGATCTGTTTTCATGCATTTTAACCTCAAACACCTTATTTATACAAAAACACATAAAAACGTATTAAAACATAATAAACATACTCAAAAACTAACAAGTTCGGTTTGAAAATAGATAGGTAAATTACACCTATCACCAAACTTTAATAATCTCCCAATCTATTAAAACTTAAGTTGTGCTTAACCAAAGTCTGAAACCCAAAATTACCTATCCTGAGTGTCAAATTCCAAGTTTCTCAAATCAACCAAGATATCATATGGAAGCATAAATTTTAATTATTAGTAAGGCAAACACAATTGAATAGAGATTTATAACCATTAACAAAACTTCAAATCATTCAAATATTGTACAAGTGAACTACATCCCTAGACAAGGAAAGTTTAGCTACACATAGTTGTTCTTAAATCCACCGAAACACAACCACAATATGATAGATACATGCTCAATATCTAAACTCAACAGAAAAATAAACCAAATTCTATAATAAGCGATAGAGATAGGAGAAAAGAAATCCAAATCTCATTCGTAGAGTAGCTCCAATCTTCAAGAATCCTTCAATTTCTTATAATAATCTTCTAAGAACCTTGGAGTTTCTCTAATTAGGTCTGATTTTTGAGTGTTGTTCCTCCATTTATTCTCCCTTTCTATACCAAAAACGTAAGCCAAATATTCTTTAGAATGTGTCAGATCCGCAAACATGCACTGCAACGGATCTAAACTCGTTGCAGTGCCGCCACAAGGTCAAGAATTAGAATAGGCATTGTTTTTTTCATCAAATGGGTACGCGCTGCAGAAGGAAAAGATCTCGGTGTAGTGCCAAAATGTGGAAGGGAACCCGCTACAACGTTGTCTGATTTGTGCTGCATTGCCAAAACGTTGTTTCTTGTCCATTCTTTCTTACTTTTCTATTTTTCTGAATATCTACACAATAAAATGAAATACCATAAAACATTAACAACAAAATCACTGAAGTTCACTCAAAACTAAGACTTAACTATGAAGATATAATGATGAAAAATCAATTTATCAGCTCATTGGGCTAATAACTTTTGTGTTACGTCCATGCAACCCAAAATACTTTTTTTTCTGATAAGCATAGCTATCATTGATAGAAAGGTACAACCGAGAAAACCAGGAATAGAAGCTTACAAGAATTTGTTCAAATCCCAAACACAACGTATATAAAATACCTAGCCAACCTAGCAAAAATCCCCTCAAAATCTCAACAAGGCAATCACACAAAACCTAGATTTAGAGATTCTACGAGTATCTCCGCTACATGGAAGGCACAAAAAGCTTCTTAAGACACAAAATAACTTGAAGGAACAAAGATGCGGAGTTCCACAACGATCACAACCAACTGTAAAATTGCAAAAACACCCCAGTTCTGCCACAAAAGAAGAAATTTTAGGCAGAACTAGTAGAAAACCAAGGCTGCAAATTTTCAACTACAAAAACCAGTAGAATTTTCAACTACAAAACCAAGCCAATGTCAACTGAAAAATATGGAATAAAAGAAAAAATTGAAGCCTATCCACCAAACCAGCAGCATCCAACCAAACGCGTAGAATCCATTACCAAACATAACCATACTTTGTAACACCATCTTAAAACTGCAATTTAAAGATCAACCTGGAGCCTGGAGCAATTTATAAACCAAACACCTCCAGCAACAGCGAATAGATTAATGTTTTGGACCAAAGAAATCAATTCTTAATGAAGACCATATAGTTAAAATATTAGCAGACAAACCCATGCATTTGAACAAACATAGCACAACAGTTTGACAAATCCACTCTCAAACTTAACAACCCTTGTTGACAACACAACAACTTGAAAGAGCCAAACCTTACCCTATCTGCTACAACATCTGCAAAAAAAAAAAAAAAAACAGATGCAACAAACAGATTAACCCCAACTAACTGAAACATCAACGATGCAACATAATTTTCCTAGAGTTGAATAACCCGAGAGCATAAATCTGTTAATTGAAACCAACTCCACCAATGGAAAGAAAGATCAATCCAACCAGTAGCAATCCTAACTGACTGACACCAGCCCATATAGCCAAACTTACGCACTTGAAACTCTAGCCAACAACCCTCGCCTCGCTATGCCAACATCCAATGGGGGAAGTAGGAGGTCAAACGTTGATTACATCCCTCACTACTCCGAGAGCTTACAGAAGAAATAACACTCCCCTCTCACTGGAAAAAAGAAAATCCTGTACCCTTTAAGCCAAAAACCAGCCCAACGATATACTCCCCAAGAACTCCGAAAGAAACCCAAAGAGGTAAACCATTGCCAAAGGAAAGAAAACATACCTTAGCTTACCCATGACTATCTCAATTTCGAAACTAAGATGGACTCCACCAGATACTAAAAAGGCTTCTTGAAAACAAAAACTACAAGAGACTCCACTAAAACAACAACAAACACCCGAAGCCAAGACCCAATATATGTAATAAAAGCAAAGGGCTAAAATCAAAAGAGAAGAATATTTTCTTTTATCACCTAGTGAATATATATATATATATTCACTAGGTGATAAAAGAAAATATTCTTACACATCCCCGAAACTTGCATGATCCACGAGCCATTCACACAAAAGAAATTGTCTATTTACTCCTACTTTGGCCAGTTTGTCAGTAATTGGATTCGCTTCTCTAAGAGTGTGGGCAAATTTTACCCCTGACAAACCCTGCAAAAACTTAACACACTGATTAAAAAGAAAGTTCATTTTTCAAGTCCTATTTTCTTGATTATCTTGCCACACAATAGTTGTAACAACCCGGTTTCTCAAAGTTGTCACTCAGTTTCTCCTAAGGAAAAATAGAGCCAAAAGACAAACTATTTCACCACTATGCTTTCACTGCGCCACTCTAATAAAATTAATAATAATATATTTTTCCAATTTAAAATTTTAGCTTTTATACAAAGCCATCTATTTTGTAAAAAGATTACAAAAATATTTCAATCACTCATTCCCAATAACTGTTCTGACAGCATCAAACTGTCACACCACTCTTTGACTCTGTCTAACGCCAATAGTGGACCCATCTATAACTGGAGTACCTAAGACCAAATATTTTATCGGTGTACTGTCTTCATCATATAAAAATAATTTATGGATCAAGTATAACTATCAAATACTGTTTTTCAAACATAATATAAATATAACTGCATACTCAGGCGAAATGAAATTCCACAGCTATCATTGCAATGAGATAATGTATTTAAACCAACCAGTCAAACTGTTCTGATATATAATAAAATACCGCACACATATTTCCCTACTAGCCATAGGATCATTTCACCTCATGATCGGGAGTTACGACAGTACCATAACCTATACAACTGTGTCATCTAAGGTGACTATCAATGCCAGGGTCATTCGATATCTCCAATGGTAAGAGTCAACATGATGGTATAAAAGACCATATTAACAATATAATCAACCACCTGCAGGACTTGCCCTCCTGTCAGGTCACAACAATGATGTCCTACAGGATATGCTCTTCTGTCAGGCCACAATAATGAGGTCCTATAGGACATGCCCTCCTGTAAGGACCAACCTTATTTAAATTTTTTTGATCCATTTAGCATCATAAAACTGTCACATTTCTACAACCCATTTTTTTCTTCAATTTAATACAAAAATATAATTTGACAATTTATATAGAAGACAGTAAACACCTTTAAATTAATATTTTCAACTCAACGACAATTCCTATGGTTCACGGCTAACGTGACACTCACTAAGGTTTATTTAACTTATTATTGGTAAGTTGTATTAATCAAATGCCACTTAAACTGTTAGTATGTTCAAATTAAAACTGTAGAGACCAAAGTGAAATAATGGTAACAACACATGGGTGCAAAGTGTCAAACCACCCAAAACATAACAGAAACGTCAATGCGTGCAAATATGGACTAGATAATTAAATAAAATAATGGAATTTAAATTGGGTAGGCATAGATTTAAAGCACCTAATAAAAGTTGTATTGCACAATCATTTAATCCAAGTCAAATCACACAAAGTAAGCCATTAGAAGAAAAATTATGCGAATTGATCAGATACATAAAACCGACTAATAATAATATCTTATTATTAGGATAAAATTGTTGGTGTTAATATTAGCACAATTATCAACAACAGAGTGATAATTGTACCATTATAAAATATTTTGCTACCATCAACAGGAATTATTAACACTAATTATTATTCACTTGATCAGATTGTAGATAATTCCTATTATAACCAATTCTTGATGGATGGAAATTATAAGTGCTAATATTGTAATATGGGTAAAATTGATTCAATAGATAATTTGATTAACAATTGTAGCACCTAATAATTTGATCAGCCTAATAATTTGATCAACAATTATCTTATTAAAATTATCTAGTTGGTCGCCACTTGATCAGTGGGGTATAATTATTATGTGAATAATAAGATAATTGGTCGCATTAATTTCCTAAGGCTCTATTAGGATAATTTTAACAATTATCCTACGCTCTGATACTACCTGTAATGTCCCGATTTTTCAGGACCGCCACGCGGTTTCTCTCCTTGGAGAGTTAACACTAATACTATGCGACCAATATTTTGCTGACAAAACATTGGGAGATATTACCAACTACGGCGATAATTCTATTTTTCGAATTTTTTAAATAATTTTACTACAATAAATAATCAATTAAATATAAATATAATTTAATACTAAAGTTTAAATTTTTAATTTAATATACAATTATGGAGAATTTCTACAATGTGGCGGAGACAATTATATTCAATTACTCGCAAATCTAATATTATTATCTTTCAAATCCCATAATAATGAAACCGGTTACGGCTTTGAGAATTCTACTCCAATCCACTACTTTAAAACAACATTACTATTTATCTACCGCTTATCAGTCACAGTGGCTTGGCCTTTCACCAATAATTCTAATTATTAACATTTCTATATTTTTCGCCATTTGCTTAATATATTAGTTCCCATATTCCTTTCTCTGACTATATATGGAGTAAATGTCCCAATTGATTAAAGTTCTCAATTGCAACCATTGATTAATGAAATTAATCCAATCAAGTAATATTTTAGTTGAGCTTGAGTCCTTATTTCACGCCTTGTTCCCCTGAAATTGGTGACGATTTTCCTTTAGCCCCTTTATCACAATTTTTATTTACCTTTACTTCGAGAAATAATAAAGATATTTTTTAAAAAGATAAGTTAAATATTGGTAAATATGATTATCTCCATAGTTGTAAAATTTATTAGATTTTATAGAATAAATATTGGTCGTTTAGTTTTACTTTTAATAGTATTAAAATTATTATTGTTTTAAATGAAATTTCGAGAACAAAATTTATTTAAAGAGAGTAGATTGTAATATCTTGAAAATTTATACTTTTGAAAATATTATTTTATATAAATTTAATATTTTTGGGATTGTTTTGCAAATTTACTATATAAATAATATTTGATAAGTTTTGCAGTTAAATGTTAATTTTAAATTAATTTTTAATTGTTTTGGAAATATTTTGTTATTTAAAATATAATTTTAAGAGTTTTGGGGTATAATTAATATTTTTTTTATTTTATTTTAAGAGGTAGAATTGTGTAAATAAATAAACGGCTAACATTGATTTCCTTCTTAATAAAGGAAAGCAATTTAAACCTTATATACACATATAAGGTTATAGATACACATATAAGGTTATAGATTGAGAAGTGTTCATAATAATAATAATAATAATGATGATGATGATGATGATGATAATTATGCATATATAGGACGTCCATATGAGGTTGAGCATATATAGATGGATTATTAAGGCTATTGGAGAAGGGGATGCTTGGAATTATTGAGCTTATATATATATACAAGTATACGTTAATATGTTTCGGTACAGGAAAGATAATTCGGCTCGGATTTCGACTTCGAATTTCAGGTAGAATTTATAACTCTTTTAATATATGTATTTAATTTTCCTATAGTTTAATTTACGTTGTTATTGATGTTGAATTTTAACTGTTAAATTTTACGAAATTTATGTAAAAATCATACCAATGTATTTATTTGTTGTGTTAATTAAATGCACGTATTAAGGAGATCAAAATTCTACTAAGTGTTAGCTTACAACCCTACAGTTTTGATTGTAGGGCCGGGGAGAATGAAACCGCACCGAAAATTTTATCTGGATTTCTATTAAATTTGTAATAGTCGTATATATTATTTACAACTACCGTGAGTGAATAGGCACGAAATTGGAATTGTAAGTGGAACTGTTTTCCGTTGATACACCACTAGGGTCGTGCGTGGATAATTCTCATAAGCAAAGGATTATATAATTATTGTATAATCCTACCTCTGATTAGCTAAATCTACATTTATGAAAATAATGAATTGCATAGGAATCCGCAAGTATCATAATTTTATTATATTTGGCGATGAAAACCAAATATCATCAACAAGTATTATGAATTGATTAATCTAATAATCAATGTCTATCATTATTTTTTTAGAATCCTATTAACATACCAATGGATAATTATTAGTATTGTACAATACTAATATTATAACATTATGGAAAATAGTATGGGTCAGATTGGTCACAGATCTACTAGTTCATGTTATGGTTCCACTCTGTTACGTTATATGTGTCCTGAGGTATCCATCTCACTATGCTAAATAATTACAGAGAAATAATTATAATAAATCAAAAATAATTATTTGAATTTCTACTTATAATAATTGTATTATTATTTACCGTTGTAAAAATCGATTCGATGAATCCGACAAATTATACTTGTCACCATCGCATTGTAAAATTTATCGGATTTTATAGAATGCAAATTTGGTCATTCGGATTAGTGTTAATTCTTCAAGGAAAGAAACCTCGTGGCAGCCCTAGGGAATGTTGTTGGTCAATGGGGGATATGGGATATTGTTGGCTATCTCCAATGGTAGGAAACGCTAATACAATTATTATAACACTAATCTGATGGCTGAGGTAAATAAAGTGGTATATAATAATAACAAAATACATGGATCTCGCAGACAATGCCCTCCTGACGAGAAGACAACTATGACATAGTCGGATAATAAAAATCGCTTTCTATATTTAAAAATTACTTGATCTACATCACATTGTAAAATAATCCATTTTAGTAAACATTTTCTTTCCACATGAAAATATAATTTAACAATTTATGTAGAAGACAATGCACACGTTGTCTTCATAATATAAAAAGAATTTATGGACCAAGTGGTGTTTTATTAAAATCAGTGGAATTTTATTCCGGCCTAGTGTACAGTTATATTATATTATATTTTGAAAAGTGGTGTTTGATAAATATATTTGGCCCATAAATTCTTTTTATATTATGAAGACAACATGTGCATTGTCTTCTATGTAAATTGTTAAATTATATTTTTGTACTAAAGTGAGGGAAGCAAAGGGTTTATTAAAATGAATTATTTTATAAGGTGATATGGATCAAATAAATTTTTAAAAGCGAAAAGTAATTTTTATTATCCGACTATGCTATAGTATGATCTTATCATGAGGGCATATCTTGTGGGATGTTATTGGTCCTAATAGAATGGCATGTCCTGTAGGACAATATATTGTGACCTGACAAAAGGGCAAGTCCTGGAGGTAGTTGATATTTGTTGTTGTTATTGATGATGATGATGATGATTATCATTATGATATGGTGGTTTATACCATGTGTTGGCTTCTACCATTGAAGATGTTAAATGGCCCTGACACTGACAGTCACCTTAGATAACACAGTTGGATAGGTTATAGTACTGCTATAACTCTAGATCATGACGTAAACGATCCTATGGCTAGGCCATAGAATAATAATTTTCATTCCTTAGGGTAATATAATCCTATGGCTAATCCGATGGTGCAATTGGATTATACACTCAGGGCAATTATTCTACTAAGTAGTATATAATAATATAATTATTATAGCGTTAATTCTCTAAGGGGTCGGGCATTGCGGGATGTTGTTTGTCCTAACAGGAGGGCATGTCATGTAGGACGTTGTATTGTGACCTGAAAGGAAGGTGAGTCCTGCAGGTAGTTGATATCCGTTGTTGTTGTTGTTAACGATGATGATTATCATCGTTATATGGTGGTTTACACCACATGTTGGTTCCTACCATTGGAGATATTGAATGGCCCTAGCACTGATAGCCACCATAGATGGCATAGTTGTATATGTTACAGTACTGTCGTAACTACCGATCGTGAGGTGAAATGATCCTATGGTTAGTAGGGAAATATGTGTGCAGTATTTTATTATATATCAAATAATTTAATTGGTTAATTTAAATACATCATTTTATTACAAGGATAGTTGTGGAAATCTATTTCGGCTCAGTATGCGATTATATTATATTTTGTTTGAAAAGTGGTATTCTATAATTATGCTTGATCCATAAAATTATTTTTATATTATGAAGATAGTACACCAATAAATGTTTTGGTCTCAGGTGCCACAACTAGAGACGGATCTACTATTGGTACTAGGTAGAGTCAGAAGGTGGCGTCATTTTTGGAGGGTTGGCTGGACAAGTGTGAACTGTAAAATGTTAAGTTTTTTGTGATTTTGTTGTGAATAATTGAGACACGTGTATTCATAAGATTTGTGATGTCAAACTATGATTGTTTTGATCCAATATACGTGTCCCAACTATTATTTTCCCTAGTAAGGATGGAATCTTTACAAATCACTCACAATTAATTCTATAAAGGCATAATTAAAACCTAATATTTTTATACTCTACGCAAAGATCAAAACCTCAATCTCTTTACTGGAAGAGATTGAAACCAGCTACCCATCATTACACACTCTCAATAGTATCTAATCCGATACTCAACTCACCAATTACAAAATTGATAAGTGATTTTCCCACTCGAAGCGTCTACCACCCCAGATAAATTTAAACTCGATTAATGTCCCGATACTAGTGATAGAAATATAGTGAGAAATTCAAAATTTTGATTTTAAACAAAAATGGGTAGCAAGCAATTTAGCACGTAATCAGATTTTTTCAAGAAGTTGTTTCAAAAACAAATTTCAATTTAAAAATAGGAAAACAATTTCAAAGATGAAATTTCCAAATAATAGATGATAAAATCAAGAAAAAGTTAATAGCAAATAACTTGGAATGATCTCACCGGGAATCCACCAAATAAATAACGATTAGCAATGCAACTTTAAGACCGTAATCAACAATAATCTTCTTCAAAGTATCTCAAGAATGATTCGCAAGACAATTCTCACAAAACTCTCAGTATGATAACTCTTAAAAAGAACGAGAACTGAATAGCACAGAATCATTGGGATATTTTATAATAAAAAAACACAGGTCTATTTTTAGGAAAATAAAATAAGTCCTCCAACGGCTAATTCCCAAAAATCATGACAGGTAATTACTCCAATAGACCCTATATATCATAATAACTCATTCCTGGTATAATTCACTTAATTATAGCTTTTAAAACATTCAATTTAGACCCTCAATTTTTTACTCAAACTCAATTAGATAATATAGAAAGAATTTCATGTACCAAATTGAGAGATATCAAAAATACTTGAACCAAATCTATAGAGATATTAAAATATCAATTAAATAACTCAAAATATATCAGATCCCTAAGATATCCTGCATATCTTAACCATAAAATGACTACTTTTTGAATCAAACCCATCAAAAACTCAAATCCTAAAACAGACCATCGGTTGACCGACTAACGCTCATCGGTCGACCGCCGAATTCAGGATGTAGCCCAAGCCAAAATTTTCTTACCCATCGGTCAACTGTTGTTCCTTCTCCTATCGACCGGTCGATTCAGAGAGTTTCATAGATCGACTTACCTGTCGACCTAAAGATTCAAAGAGTTCTTTTTTTGCCATAGGTCAACTTACCTGTCAACTGACCAATTCAGATAATTCACCATTTAAGCTCAGGTCGACCTACCTGTCAACCGAGAGATTCAGGAAGTTCATACTTTAAGCTCTAGTCGACCAACCATGCTGGAACATCTCTCCTTAATTCGATTTTAATCCATTTTCTTCTACATTTTCGCCCCTTTAACCGATTTCTTTTTTTGGTTAGCTCCACTAAATTCTTAAATTCAATTTTAATTAATTATCAATGTTTGTTTTTCAATTACACATAGGAGCAAATAATTTAACTAATTAGGATCCTATTAAAGCACTCATAATTTTGAAAAACATTTTGTGTCGTGTGTGATCCTAATTGGAATACATTAAGAGTTAAAATTTAACCTGAGTTGTTTTTTCCCTAGATTCTTCAAATTCTTCAATCTCTTAACGTCCATCATCTTTGTCATCATTTTTAGCATCCATTAATCTTTTGTCACAATATCTTCATGAAAATCACATAACTAAAACTAATAAACTGAAACACTTAATAAAACCGTTAGTTCCACAAAAAATATCAATATTTAATTATCCATCAAAATCTTAGGATCAACAATCTCCCCCTTTTTTATGATGAAAATTAACTTTGATGTATTTGTCAAAGTAATATGTAACCACACTCACCCTGAATCCGAGGACGGGTTTTATAACTCATTAAAGCATAGTAATAAAGATAATCATAAGATATTGAACAAAGCACAATTTTCAAAATATGAAAAACTTCCCCTTAAGATAAACATACAAATAATTCAAGCTCCCCCTTAATAGAACATCAATAAATTCTCCCCCTTTATAATATCAAAAAGTGGGGATGGAGAACTAAGAACATCACTACACTAGGAAAATATCATGAACTTTAATTTTCTGCTAGAGATTTAGTGAGTATAACAAACTAATCGAAAGTATGATAATCTTCAATATCATCTTTTTCAATTTAAGCATAACACATTATTGCCCTACTTATAAAAACGTTTCCTCCTAAATAATTGTAAGTAAGAAAATTCATGCATAAGAGAATGATCTTGAGACCATCAAAATATTTCAATAATATAGCATGCAATCATATAATTTCAGTTAAGTTCGCATGCCTTACTAATGATACCAAATAATGTCTTCCCTTTATAAAAACAAAACATGTGATCTTTAACGCACTAGAATAGGAAGCATATCTCAAGAATAATTTATCAATCATAAATCTAGTGCACGCATAACCATAGATAAGTGCATATTTCTCTCACAAAATATCAACTCCCTTTTTTGAACAATAATCATTAATAAAAACATGAGACATTAGATGAAAACTAGACACCCAATGATTATAGGGATATCCATGTGCGACAGTATCATGCTATATATTCAGAGATCATGTAGATTAACAAATCATGCAATATAAATATATCAATAAATCAATAGAAATCCATATAGTCATATAATCAAAGCATGATATTTAAATTTCTTACATAATTATGCAAGAATAAGATTATTTTACCATTGAGTTGAATGAAAATTCAACTCTAATCAATTATCTCCTTGAATCCACCTTATTTTTATTCTTGACTCAACTTTGAGTTTCGATATGAATATTTATTTCTCCTTAAATAATCTTATAACGTGAAACTCTTTGAAACATACTTGAAAGAAGATTATTAGTAGAAATTAAGTGAACAAATATTTATCAATTATTCTCATCAACATGCATGATTACTAATTAATTCCAAGCAATCTTAATCCTATCAACTAATGAAGTTATCTCAAGTAACATGCTCCTTATAATCATTAATGCATAAGAACACGAATCTTAATAATAGAATGCATAATAAAATTTTAAAACCCTTCCAAAATAATAATCATTTGAAAACCTTTAATATATCATGATATTATTGTACGATGAACGTTTTTGCATACTCGCGTATTGACTACTCGCAAGTATACGAGGTCAAATTTTAATATAGTGGATCTTTAAGATCGGATATCATTCCACAGGGACAGTGTGAATAATTGAATATCGCGATTTACATAGTCTTATATTATCCAGACAGTTCAAGAATTATTTAAAATTAAACTATTAAAACTAAATTAAACTACAATTAGTGGGTTAATCCTAACTAAGTTGATTACCTAGGGATTGATTTCATTCATTTAATAAATACTTGATTTTGTTTAGTTAATAATAACGGTGTTTATCCTATCTGACAATCTCAGTATCTTAAACTCATTCACTCTCTCTCCCGAGTGTTTAGTAAATGAATACATGACTTCGCGTTGACGCCGAAGTCCCCCTCGAATGTCTTTTCGAACACATAGTCACGTGACTTTTGACCCAACCTCATGGATTGCACACCTTCTAACGCCCTTCCGGGTCGTTAGAACGTCGCGCTGTGTTTACCCTAGTCCGAATCTGGGGTTACCTCTCCTGAGTGTCAAACCCCATATTCTCAAATCCAACTCTAATACCCTAACAAGCATATTAAGATCATAATAAAATGATAAACACAATCGGATTTGAACACAAACAACCATTAAAGAAACATCTATTCCATCAAACTAGTATATGCATGAGTTACAACAATCCCTAGCTAATATTCATCGACTCTAACATGATCTTGGCCATATAAGCATTAATACAATAGGGATTCATCATCATTCACAATAAAACATTAATTTACAAAGACAGAAACAAAGAAAGAAATATCAAATCTTAAAGTGGAGTGGCCCACTTTCGCCAACGATCGATCCGCTAGTGTTTTCTCTTCTCCGAATGATGAATCGCCTCTTTGAGCTCTTCAAGAATGGCCAAGGATCACCTCCTAAGGTTAGGGACGTCCTAAGTCTTCTCCATTGGTAGTGGGAGTAAAGGTTTTATAGGTGCAAGGATCCACAAATATCTGAAAATATCTTAAAAGATCTCAATTCCGTGCAGAGCTCACCGCCTCGGCGGTGGGTATGTCAGCCAGTTTCTAAACTCTCTGATCTTTCACTGCCGCGGAGGTGGGGATCACTACTGCGGAAGTGAAGCCTTATAAATGCATCCTGTATTTCCACCGCTACGGCGGTGGCCTGACATTGCGGTGATGGGACTTTGTTCAAAAACAACCTTTTCTGGATTCTCACCGCCGTGGCGGTGGATCTTATGTTCTTGAAACCTCATTCTTTCATCATTTCTTCATCGTTTTCCCACTATTTCGCTCGTTTGTCACTCGTTTATGTCCCTACACCTGAATTACATAAAAACTAACGAAAATGAAATTAATTATTACTAATTTACTCAAAAACTACAAAATCCAGTTTAGACGTAGATAGGTATTTTACACCTATCAATTATGCATTATAATAAAACAAGATATCATTTTAAGAAGCATAACATATCAGCTCAATCCAACACATTTGTATAAAATATATATTCTTGAATAAGAGCATATTCTACAAATGGTCTTGCTAACATGAAACAAATCGTTAACACTACTTAGTGAGAGCACAAACACTTGATTCATTTTCTAAATTATGTAACATGTTTCAAAATCAAACACATGATAACTACTTGATATAAGCACATTATAAAAATATGTTAATATATTTTAATTAAATATGATTACCAGAATCACCATACAATGTTTCTAAGACAACAATTAACGCATCATTTAAACTAGATCTTAGAAACTATTACCAACTTACCTATTTAGAAAGTCAGACACGTCTATTTTTAATAAATTTAAATCGTGAAGGGTTAGGAGTACCTCTTATATCCTTAGTGACAACTTTTTTTTACCACATTTGTACCACCGATTGATTTAAGTACACAATTTCTCTTAACCGATGGTTTTGGTACATCTTTCCTGCTTTCGCTTGCTGCTTGTGGGTTCTTTGTAACTTCACATCTCGAATTTGGTGCATCTTTTCTGTTCACACATATCACTTGTGACTTCTTTGTAGCTTCACATTTTGATTTCGGTACATCCTTTTTGTTTGCAAATATCGATTGTTGCTTCTTTAAAACTTAATATCTCGACTTTGGTATACCTTTTCGCTTTATACATATCACTTGTGGATTCTTGGTGACTTCCCGTCTTGATTTTGATATAATCTCTCTGGTTGTTCCTTCCAGTCCAATCCCAACACCATGTAACTTTGCACAAGCCAATTGTGTAGCTCTTTTCGGATCTATTCTTAGCCATAAACTTAGGGTTTTTGAACGAACATGATACTTTAAAATGTCAAACCCTGTTACAATAATTGCATCTCAACTTCGACTCAATTCTTTTAGCAATAAGGGAAAATATCATAGTTTTATTATCATTACTTGATACTTCAAAACTACTGAAATCTGTATCATCCCATGTTTCTTTTGTAGATCTCTTTTTTTTCTTTAGGTTACTTTCTGATCCAGCCTCATACTATTGCACAGCCGTCTCATAGGTTATCAAATCAATGATGAGTTCATTAGTATTGAGTTTGGTGAGATCTTTTACCTCCTTGATTGCAATCACTTGATCAATTCCCTCATATGTGTCTTTCAATGTATCCCATATTTCTTTCATAGAAACACAACCAGAAAGTTTCCGGTACATATTTGCATCTAAAGAACAAAGCAAATGTTAGTAGCCTGTGAGTTAATAGATAATTTTCCTTTATCAAAAGAACTCAATTGCTTCTTTCTCTTGGCTACTACATTTTCCATAGGAGTGTATGGACCGTCCTCAATAATCAACCATGCCTCATAATTAGTGGCCTGCAAAAAATCAATCTTTCAATTCTTCTAAATAGCATAATTACTACCTGTAAACAAAGGTGGATGGTGCATAGAAAGCCCCTCACCTAGTGTGTGCCTATCGTGTGCGCCATGTGATCTTTATTAGCTAGTGTTTTAAGCTAATCAAGTTCAACAAGATCTGATGCCATTGTTGGCCCAGTGAGCTACCCAAGAGGGGGGTAAATTGGGTAGTAATAAAATTTAATCCAAATAATAATACTTCAAAATTCAAATAATTAATGTTATCCTAAATTAATTATTATCTCTTTATAGCAGCGGATAAGTTTAATAAGCTCTAGGTGCACACCCAAAAGACACAAGATAAAAAAAAGGAAATAAACAATGTAGTACATAGATATATCTTGGTTCACCGAGCTAATGTTGGCTAATCCAGTCCTCTGAGCCCCACGAAGATTTGCACCCACTAATCACTAAGATTCCTTTAAACAGGTAGGAATCAAACCTTTACACAATGATTCTTTTCACAGGCTCATAATCAACCTTTACAAATTTCTTTTCCCAAGCTCAGGAATAACCACTTCTTTTTCTCAAGATCAAGAATAACCTTATCTTTTTACAGGTTAAAGATTAATCTAATTCTATTATAAGGAGAATCACGACCTAATTCTTTTTATACCTTAGGCTTAAGAATCAAAACCTCATAGAAACAGTCCAACTATCCTTTCCCAAGTAAGGATGGAACCTTTACAAATCACTCAAAATTAATTCTATAAAGGCACAATTAAAACCTAATCTTCTTATACTCTAGGAAAAGATCAAAACCTCAATCTCTTTACTGGAAAAGATTGAAACCAGCTACCCTTGATTAGACACTCCCAATACTATCTAATCTGACACACAACTCACTAATTACAAAATTGATAAGTAATTTTCCTATTTGGAGTTTCTACCACCCCAGATAAATTTAAACTCAATTAATGTCCCAATACTAGTGATAGAAACATAGTGAGAAATTCAAAATCTGATTTTAAACAAAAATGGGTAGCAAACAATTTAGCACGTAATCAAATTTTCTCAAGAAATTGTTTCAAAAAAAAATATTCAATTTAAAAATAGGAAAACAATTTCAAATATCAAATTTCCAAGTAATAGATGATAAAATCAAGCAATAGTTAATAGCAAATAACTTGGAATGATCTCACCAGGAATCCACCGAATAAATAACGATTAGCAATGCAACTTCACGATAATAATCAACAATAATCTTCTTCAAAATATCTCAAGAATGATTCTCAAGACAATTCTCACAATACTCTTAGTATAATAACTCTTAGAAAGTACGAGAACTGAATAGCTCAGAATCATTGTCATTTTTTATAATAAAAAAACGCAAGTCTATTTATAGGGAAATAAAATAAGCCATCCAACAACTAATTCCGATAAATCATGACAAATAATTACTCCAATAGACCCTATATATCATAATAACTCATTTCTGGTATAATTCACTTAATTATAGCTTTTAAAACATTCAATTTAGTCCCTTAAACTTTTATTCAAACTCAATTAGACAAGATAGAAAGAATTTCATATACTAAATTGAGAGATATAAAAAATACTTGAACCAAATCTATAGGAATATTAAAATATTAATTAAATAACTCAAAATATATCAGATCCCTAAGATATCTCGCATATCTTAACCATAAAACGACTACTTTTCGAATCAAAACCATTAAAAACTCAAATCTTGAACTGACAATCGGTTGACCGACCAACACTCATCTGTCGACCACCAAATTCAGGATATAGCCCAAGCCAAAATTTCCTCACCCATCGATCGACTACTAATCCTTCTCCTGTCGATCGGTCGATTTAGAGAGTTTCATAAGTCGACTTACCTATCGACCTAGAGATTCAAAGAGTTCCTCTTTTGGCCATAGGTCGACTTACTTGTCAACCGACCAATTCAGAGAATTCACTATTTAAGTTCAAGTCGACCAAACTGTCGACCGAGAGATTCAACAAGTTTATACTTTAAGCTCTAGTCGACCTACCTGTCGACTGACCATACTGGAACATCTCTTCTTAATTCGATTTTAATCCATTTTCTTCAACATTTTTACCCCTTTAACCGATTTCTTTTCTCGATTAGCTCTACTAAATTCTTAAATCCAATTTTAATTGATCATCAATGTTTGTTTTTCAATTACACATAGAACCAAATAATTTCATTAATTAAAATCCTATAAAAGCGCACATAATTTTGAAAAATATTTTGTGTCGTGTGTGATCCTAATCGGGATACATTAAGAGTCAAAATTTAACCTAAGTTGTTTTTTCTCTAGATTCTTCAAATTCTTCAATCTCTTAACGCCCATCATCTTTGCCATCGCTTTTAGCATCCATTTAGCTTTTGTCACAATATCTTCATGATAATCACATCACTGGAACTAATAAATTGAAACACTCAATAAAATCGTTAGTTCCACAAAAAATATCAACATTTAATTGTTAATCAAAATCTTAGGATCAATAGCTTGTTTTTCAACAAGACTATAACAAGACTTGATAGTAAACAACCCATTTGGATTATCCCTCCAAACCAAACTATCCTCTATATCCTCACAAAGGACTAAGACCCTAAGAACTCCTAAAAGGTTCAACCACTCTTCCTTTTCCCAATCAAAACAAGGGCTCCTCAAGGCAATTGACCATTCCTAAAGCCCTCCCACCTAACTACCTAATTCGCTAATTTTAGCATTCTTTAGGACAGCTAGGTTGAAAATTCTAGGAAACAAAAAACTCAACTTCTCCAGTTGAGACCAATTGTCATCCCAGAAGGCTATATTTCTCCCATTGCCTACTCTAAACCCAAAGTTTTCTCAGAAGATTGAAGTTACCTTGAATTTAAAACTGTATCCTTAATATTAACCCATGGAGAAGAGGGAAACCATCTTCTCTCTTCTCAAGGAAGCCAATTCTCTTCGCCTAACTCAAATTTGGCACAAATCACTTTCCTCCGCAAAGACTCTTTTTCCAATCCAAATCTCCACCAGCACTTAGCCAACATTGCCACATTTCTCTCTATGATTCTACTAATGCTCGCACCCTCCCACTTCTTTCTCTTAGCAACCATATCCCAAGAAGACCAATGATCCTTTATTTTCTCTAACGATTTTCACATGAAACTTCTCATAATTCTCTCTATCTTACTAGCTACTCCCACTGGAATCCGGAACACCGAAAGATGGTAAATAGGCAAACTAGACAAGACTGATCTGATAAGGGTCACTCTTCCTCCCAAGGACAAAAATGAAGTCTTCCACCCACTCAATTTTGATTGAAGCTTTTTAATTACATGATTCCACGCATTGATTCTATTAGTATTTGCCCCCAAGGGCATCTCTAGGTATGAAATGGGAAGGGAACCAACTATGCATTTTAAAAGAAATGCCACTTCACTCAACTTTCTCTCATCTATACCAATCCCCACTAAGATACTCTTATTAAAATTTACCCTTAGACTCGAGAATGTTTAGAAATTCTTAAGAACACTTTTGACATTTAAGGCATCTTGTGTCTCCGCCCTACAAAAAACTAAAGTATCATCTACAAATTACAAATTGCTAATTGAAAAATAGTTCCTCCCCAACCCAATTCCATGGATTATGTAACGACTCGTCCCGGTTTCCCAGGGCCGCTACTATGGTTTCTCTTATAGAGAATTTCCTAGCCTAAATTCCAACTCGTCAACTTCCCAATATACAATATTCATTAAATTTATTGAACGTTAGCGATAATTTCTTGTTATCGATTTTACGACGGCAAATATTAAATCTAATAATCACCATTCATATAACATCAATTAAAACCATTCATCTATTTTATATTTAATCCACTCATTTTCAAGACAACACAACAACCAATTTAAAAGTCTCCTGTTTATAATTTAAATCCCAATTTTTCTTCATATTTTAACCAAACAATTTATTATCCGATTATCTCAACACCATTTTATATAAAATCAAATATTCATTAATTATTATAATAATTGCGATAATCAATATTACTGTTTTCGCCAATTACAACAATAAATAATAATTACAATTTTTATAATAAAAATTCCACTACAACTCTTCTCTCGTTTCGTCCTAGCCGACCCTGCAATCCAAACATTGTGGGGTTGTGAGCTTACGCTCAGTAGAACTCCAACTCCTCTAATATGTGCATTTAATTAAACAAATAAAACCATGTAATCATGTTCGTCACAAAATTTTAACATAAACCACATAGGTATACTCGTCACATAAATCCCGCATCGTCCAACATATTTCACATAATTTCGACAAATAAAAATATCGCAACAATATACTAAATAATTTCAAAATCACCCACGAGACAGTTAAATACAATTAAATGCATATATTAAGAGTGACAGGAATTCTACCTCTCTCGGACTTTCCACCGGCATCGAAATTGGATTTTCGGATTTTAGTGGGGTGGTTTGTGTATTTTCCCCTTTTCTTTTTCTTTTTCCTTTCTTTTTCTTTTTCTTCTTTTCCCGTTTCTTCTTCTCCCGCTTCTGTTTGCATTTGGGTTCACCGCCGATCAAGCCTCACCGTCAATCAAGCCTTGCCGTCCCACCAACCGAACACACGCACCACCAGACAAACGAATCCACACACTTCCACGTCTACCCCCATGCATACCCACCATCCGCCCACACGACACACACAGTAACACACACAGAGACACACGTTGCTCTCTCTCTCTCTAATTCTACACTCCACTCCGGCGATCACCACCCTTAACGACCATACACACATACACACAACTGAAACGCATACACAGCTACACACATGCACTGCCGATCGTCCACACACACACACTCACTACCCTCTCTCTCTCTAACTTTCCAGCAACAACTCCGGTGACCACCACACACCACCATGCACACTGATTTCACATATACACATCCAGAACACATAAACACACACAAACCCACATGTTTTGATCAAACTCACACACATACACGTTGTTGGCAAAAACAAAGCACTCACACACACCGTCAAACCCACCTTCTCTCTCTCTAACTTTCCGGCCAACTCCGATGACCACCATGCACACACACTGCATGGACAACACATACACACGGATCAGACTAAAGAACAACCATACACTTACGCATCCGAACCACCGCAACCCACGAAATCGACGACGTCCACCGGCTGACGACACCCTATCTCTCTCTGAAGTTTGACAAAGACACCCTCACGAAGAACACAAACACATACCCACGCTGTGTTTCTATTTTCTACTTTGAATTTTCGTTGCCGGAGAACCGCCTCCTCTCTTTCTCTTCTCTCCTCTGTTTTCCTCATTCTCCGTTTCTGTTTTGTTTCCCCTTCTCCCTCCTGTGTGCATGTGTGTGTATATATATACATATATATATGGAAATTCGACCGCGTGTCTCCTCCAAGATCCGTTTGATAACACGTTGATCCTTCATCTCTCTCCTTTTGTTTTGATCCCGCCGTGTGTATGTATACACATATATAAAAAATGTCTAAATTACACCAAGCCCCCCTCTAGTTTAATTAGGATATTAATTAAACTCAACTCTAATATACATGTTTTCATTATGTCAATTTGGTCCCCAAACTTTTTAAATCAATAATAATTTACATTATCTATCCCGTTATAATTTGAATTATTATAAAATACGGCTTAATAGAAAATTAGGGTATTTAAAATTGTTCAAATATAAAAATCAGGGTCTTACAGATTAAGCCTAAGTTTTCATCTTTTCTAATGAATAGATTCAGGTGCTAGTAAAAATAGGCCCGGGAAAAACGGATCCTCTTGACGTAATCCACGACCCATTTTGAACTACTTAGAGGGGGATCCATTAGCACTGACACAGTAGCCGACCTAAGGCACTCCCCGATCCATTTCCTCCATCTCAAACCAAACCCAAATTTAATGCAGATAAATTCAAGAAAGTCCCAATCTACACAGTCATAAGTTTTTTCAAAGTCAAGCTTAAAGACAAAGACTTTCTTTTTCTTCCTCTTAGCCTACTCAATCACCTCATATGCAATGAGGATACTATCACAAATTTGTCTTCCTCTAAGAAAACCAATTTGTGACTCACCAATTAATGACCCTAATACTCTTCCTAATCTTCTAGCTAGAGTCTTTGCCAGAAGTTTGTATAAACAGTTGACCATACTAATTGGTCGATTGTCACCAAGAGCAGATGGGTTCAACACCTTAGGGATTAATGCGATGAAAGTTACATTTACCCCTTTTTTATGGTGCCTTTTACAAAAATAAATCCATGTAAAAGGCCATTACATCCCCCTTCAACAAATTCTATGATTTTTTAATGAAATTCATGTTGAACCCATCCGGCCCAGGGGCCTTGCTCCCATCACAAGACTCTAAGGTTGTCTCTTCCTCTTCCAAAATGAAAGGAATCTCTAGAGAAACCCTAGAGTCGACATCCAGAGTTGTATAATCCAGTGACTCAAATTTTGGTTTATCCCACCACTTACCTTTGAAGTGTTCTTCAAAGAACCTCTATACTTCAGTTTCTATCAAATTCGTATTTGACAAAATTTATCCTCCAACATTAAGAGTGCTCCAATTGTTCCTCGCTTGCCCAAACTTAACTATAGAATGGAATAACTTAGTGTTCCTATCTCCCCCACGGGCCCACCAAACCTTAGACTTTTGTTTTCATAAGCTGGTTGCAGCCCAACTTGCCACCCAAATATCCTCTATAAGTTTGGACCTACTATCTCTCTCCTCTAGACCTAGATCTCTAGTCTCTTGGAGCCTATCCAAAAATTCCAACTGCGTGTTAATCCTAATCACTTTATGATTCACATTACCAAAATTATTTTTGTTCTAATCCTTCAGCCTCCTCTTCAATAGTCTTATCTTATCAACTACTGAAAGATTCCCAGAATGATACTTATGCGAAATGCGATCCCATTCCAAAGTCACCCACTCCTTAAATTTTGGGGAGTTCCACCAACAATCCAAGATTCTAAACGGTTTAGGACCCCAATCTAATGATGATTCCCCAAGAAAAATAGGTGCATGGTCAAAATATTCTTTGGGTCAAACTAATTTGCACAATACCCCTCAGAGAAGTCAACCATTTCGGAGAACACAAAAATCTATCAATCCTGCTAGCCGACCTTGAGTTGGACCATGTGAATCTCCGCCTTTGCATAGGAAGATCTATAAGGCCCAATTCTTCCACAAATTGTCTAAAATCTATCATTCATCTATCCGATCCTAACCAATGATTCTTCTCCACAACACTAAGGATGGCATTAAAGTCTCCCCCTACTTACCCACGGAATATCTATTTTTTTTATAAAAGAGTCAAATCCATCCACAGACTCCCTCTTTCTTTGATTCCATTTGGGCATACAAGTTTAAAAAGACACATGAGAGGTTACTATCTCTCACCATTCCTCTTAGGAATACCCCCACACTCCCCTAACTATTTTTCTATCAATTCAAAGACTCTAGTATCCCAAACAGTGAGAACCCCTCCATATTTCCCTACTACTCCTGCAAACTTGAAGCCTAAGACATCGTCTTTCCAAATCTGACCAACTAACTACTCTAAAATCGATTCCAGCTTAGTTTCTTGAAGAAATAAAACTGACATCTTATTGATTCTAATTATGTTTCTTATCTCTTTTAGTTTAATCATATTATTTATACCCCTACAATTCAAACTAATAAAAGATACCATTTGACTACCCGATTTTATTCTATTTTATTTTATTTTTATTTTTTTGAAAAACTAAACTACCCACATTAAGAGAACCTAACCTAGCCCTAGACAAACGACACAAGAGAACTCTACACTACTGTTTATGCAAACTTATATCTACCCTGTCTTTTTTCAGAAATATCCAAATCTGTATTAATTAATTCAATCACCTTATCTCTAATTTCCAATTCAATATCTTTAATACTCCAACCTAAGTGCTTCCCTACTGTTAAAGCTCTGTCTAACTCCTCCAAAAACAACCTATTATAGTTTTTAATTACCCCATCAGAAATCGAATTACCAGTTAACTCCCTAGGCAAAGTAGAAACAGAGATTCATTTCCTCTTCCTAGGATGCTTCTATTTCTGTCTAGGATCTAATTCTTTTAAGCACCTTTTTATTTTTTTCTTCTTTAAAACTATTATTTCCTATCTCTTCTTATTTTTTAGATAGCAGTCAGCTATAATCGAAGACTTAAAGACATACGCTAACCCCAAGAGTTCATCCGCAAAGTTAGAATGAGTACATTTGTTTCCTGGTGATGAAAGGTCGATCCCAGTTGGCGAAATATCTTCTTGAACTTTGACCCCACCCTCTTCACCAACTGTTGAAGAAGCTATAGCTACATTAGCCTTCTCACTGCCCAATGTTTGACTCCCCTCACTGCTTGAGATGGGGAATAGAGCTTTCCTAATATGGATTCCAATTTGCCTTCGGTTGGATAGAGAGATTTTTTCCCCAATTTGTGGGTCCTCTTTCGACTCTTCACTTTTCTCTCTCCCAGATTCTGAAGTAGGCCCTATTTTACCTCCTAAGTCATGAGATATTTTCATACCCAGTTGTAAACTCCTTGTTGTTTTAAATTTAGAACCCCTTCATATTTTTATATTCTCCCCTAAACTTCTTTTTTAGTTTTTTTTAACTTTGACCCATTGATAGGTGTGAAAAACCTATCTATTTCTAAACCGGATTTGTTAGTTCTCAAGCATTTTAGTTATATTTAATTGTGTTTTAGTGTGTTTTAGTGTAGAACAGGGAAAGGACCTAAAAGGGCAAGAAACAAGTGAAAATGGTGGAGAAACGGTGAACAAAATGTGCAAAATAGGATTTCGGTGAATAAAGACCACCGCTTGAGCAGAAGTTCCACCGCTTAGGCGGAAAAGAGGCAAAATGTTGGAGTGCTGAAGGGCTGAACCACCGCCTAGGCGAGAAAATAACAGAATATCTTGCCAACAGCCACCGCCTAAGCGTAAAAACCACCGCTTAGGCGAAGTAACCGACAGAACTTAACCGACTTAAGTCCACCGCCTAAGCGGTGAACCACCGCTTAGGCGGTGACACTCTGCACAGAAATATTTGTTTTAGATATTTTGAAGATATTTCCAAATCTTTGCCCAATTGCTAAAAAAAGTTAGAAACCCTTACACCTTGGAACCCCATAGACGTGGGAGAGGGCTTGGTTGTTCTTGGGAGCTCTCTTCCACCTTAGTTAGATTAGATTAGTTTAGGAAGTAGATTACATTAGTTGTAAAGAGTGTTCTTGGCCAATCCTTGAAGAGGTAAAAGAGGAAGTTCATCAACGGAAAAGAGAAAGCTCGGGAGGATCGTTCTTTGGCGAAAGTGGACTACTCCACTTTGAGATTTGGCTTTTATTCCCTTGTTTTCATTTTTGTATTTAAATATTTATAGTTGGTAATGATGATCTCCTCTTGATTTATGTTGTATTGGCTAAGAACATGCTAGTGCAATTTAGAGATTAGTTAGGGAAAGGTGTAGTTGTGTAAATACTCATTTGGTTTAATATACGTTTCTTTAACGGTTGTTGTTTTAAGTCCGATTGTGTTTATTATTTGATGACGATCTTAATATGCTTGTAACGGTATTAGGATTAGACTTTAGAATCTAGGGTTTGACACTCGGGAGAGGTAACCCTGGATTCGGACTAGGGTAAACACATCGTTACGACCTAACGACCCAGGAGGGCGTTAGTTAGTGTGCAGTCGATGACGTTGGGTCAAGACTCACGCGGCCTAGAGTCGTTAAGACATCGAGGGGGACCTCGACGTCGACACGAAAGTCGCGTATTCCCTCGTCTTACACTCGGAAGAGATGGCGGAAGAGCTTACGAACTGAGATTGTCGGATACCTAAACTCCGTTATTGTTAACCGAACGAAATCAAATGTGTATTAAGTGAATGAAATCAATCCCTAATTAATCAACTTAGTTAGAATTAACCCACTAATTATAATTTAGCTTAGTTTAATTTCAATTCACGTCTTCCATCGTCAGGATAACACGAGACTACGTCAATTGCGGTATTCAATTCAATTATTCACACTTTTATCTGTGGGAACGATATCCGATCTCCAAAGATCCACTATATTAAAACTTTAGACCTCGTATACTTGCGAGCGTAAGTAGACGTGCACAAAATCGCCCCTACCAAGTTTTTGGCGCCGTTGCCGGGGATTAATATGAATGTTATTTGAATATTATTTGAATATTGCAAAAGAAACGCGGTATCGTCCCAGAACTTAAGTTTTATATATAGGAAAAGCAAATGTATCGTTTCCTAGTTTCGTCAACACACCAAGTTTTTGGCGTTGTAGACGTGAGATTAGTGTTAATTCTAAGTTGATATTGCGACTAAGTGGTCAAATGTTAATCCTGACATTTTATTTTGTTTTGTTTTTAATTTTTATTTTTGTTTCATTGTGTTAATGAGATCAAGCAGTGCGAGAAATGATGAAGATTGGAACTCTTAAATCTCAATCCCGAGATGGAGCTTGTTGAAAATGATAAGGACTGAGAGGAGACACTGACTTCAAAGCCATGATCTTGATCCGACTAAGCATTTGAGCCCAAATTCCTTGTCTATGGGGAATTTTGGTGAAAAATACTTAGTGACACAAAAGTCCAGCTGGGGATGGTAACTCAAGCGCTATTCTTTTGAAATGAAACTTAGGGTATCAAATTACCCAATTTTTGTTACTATTTATTTGATTATTTATTCTTTTTGGAAGCCGGCATGGCTTCGGAACATGTTTGGCAGTGAATTTAGGAGTGTGGACGCTTGGGGAAATATTCTAAATTTAAACACGTTGAACAAGCGAAGAGAAAACGTAAAGGGTGGAGCCGTCTTTTGAAAATTTGAGAAAAACATTAAAGTGGGAGCTAAAGGCCCACCGCCCAAGCGGTGAACCATCGTTTAGGCGGTAAAAATACAGAGTGGGTGAAAACGGCCCAACGCCCAAGCGATTAACCACCGCTCAGGCGGTAAAAATACAGGATGCACCAAATTTTCAAAATATACTCCACCGCTTAGGCGGAAAAACCACCGCTTAGGCGGATAAACCACCGCCTAGGCGGATTAACAGCAGAACAAAACGTTTGCACACTGGTGTAATTTCGCTTAGGCGTAAAAACCACCGCCTAAGCGGAATTTCGTCAAAATGTTTGATTTTAAAGAAAAGAGTTCCACCGCTCAAGCGGTGGACCGTCTGCTGTTAAAAACAGCCCGTCGCTTAAAATTCAAAAACGCAAGTTCCCTCCCCAAATCCTCCACCTTCTCTCTACAACTTCACTCCCTAACCGTTCCAAATCTCTAAAATCATCCATCCATTACAAAACGTGGTCATTTCCATCACGATTCATCCTTCAAGAATCGGATTTCAACCCCCATTTCCGAAAATCAAGGGTTTCGCGTGAAAGTTGCGATTTCTACCATTTCTTTTGATTGGACCATTATTTTTCAACAAGTAAGTTTCTTTTACATTACATTTAGTTTAGTTGTTGAAATTATTGGTTGGTTTTCATGATTCTATCAAAGAAATCAATGGATTTTGAGATTTTGCCCAAAAACCTAAAACCCTAGTTTCGCGATTTCAATGTTCAATGGGTTTTTGATTTGATTCTTGATGAGACACATGTTTAATTGGATTGGTTGAATGTGTGAATTAATATAGGATGTCACATTGTTAAAATTGTTTGAAAAAATTCAAATGGGTATTCTTTTTTGGGATGAATTTGTTCATGACAATGTGATTAGGGAAGTATGATTTTCAAATGTTCATATATGATGAGGTTGTATTGGGTTTTTGTGATTGTGATTGTAGGAAATGCTGAAAAAAGCAGCTAAGAAGAGGGCTAGAGGCGAAGGGTCGGGTTCAACCCCAAGGGCACCGACCGACGTTGACTTTGATACTACCCGCTTTGTGTCAAAACAAGCGGAGAATCATTTCGAACAACACGAAAAACATCGTGCTTGCATACGTCAATGGGGATTCGGTCCGATCGAAGAGCTCCCGAAGAAATTTCGGAATGAAATCCTAAGCCGCCACTGGGAGAAACTCTGCAAATCGCCGCCCCCAGGCGAAATCACTTTGGTCAAAGAATTCTATGCAAATGCTACCGAGGCCATCGATGATCTAGCAAGGGTCCGGAACCAGCCCATTATCTTCAGCCCTGACTTCATAAATCATCTCTTCGGGCTTTCGGCACCTGAGTCAATTGAAAGCTAGAAGCCTACTTTACAAAGGGTCATCCAATATATCACATCTGGCCCGGTAAAGTGGAAACATTAGGGGCCAAACGTCGCTACATTTTCAGTGAGATGCCTAAAGCCGGTCTCAAAAATCTGGCACAACTTCATCTGTGGAAGCCTCCTGCCGACATCACATTTGTCAGACGTCTCGAAGGACAGGGCTTATTTGATCTATAAAATCCAGACCGGACAACCCATAAACGTTGGATTTCTGATCTATTCATCAATTCTTCATGCTTTGAAATCGGTAAAGGGTGGGCTCCCGTTTCCGTCACTGTTGACCCAGATATTCAGATTAGCTGATGTGACTGTATCCGGGGGAAGCCAGTGTGAACCTATCACTCCACTTACGCTGTCAGCGATAAATCGATTGTGGAGGAATGGGGCGCAAGAGGCACCTGAGCCTGAGCCGGAGGAAGGGAAAGAGCAACCAGATGATGCGGCTGGACCTTCTGGAGCCCAAGCTGAAAATTCCCAAGAGATGAAGCTTCAGATGGTCCTCCAGAATCAATACGAGATTGCCTCTTTCTTGGACCAATTTTCGAGGCAACAAGATCGAGTCCAACGGAAGATTTGGGAGGGCCTTGGCCTTGAGATGGACGTTTTCCCACCGATGCCATCTGTGCCACCACATCTACTCCAAAGACCACATTCTCCTTCCCAAAGTGATGATGGTGATGACTCGTCTTCAGGTGAACAATAGGGAATAAATCTTATTCCCTAGGTATGTGTTCAACACATTTTTTTTTTTGTGCAAACATGCCATATGTTTATTGGGTTCGCTGCTATTGGAACATTGCCGTGTTCAGGCCTAAGTGGTATGGATCGGATGATAGCTTAGTGGATGTTCATCCATTTTGACTTTTTGTAGAAAAGGATGAACAGTTATTACTATTTTTGAACAAAATGAAAATTTTTGTTGTACAGACCTTTATTTATTTATGTATTATGAATGTTTTAAATTTTTAATTTTTTAGTTTAGTTAGTTTAATGTTTGTTTTTGAATATTTAGTGGTTAGATTAGTATGTATGTTAGTATTAGAATTAGTTTAATATTGTGTATGTATAAAGTTGTGTTTGCATGATTAGATGTAAGTTCATTTGGGCCAAGACCCAATGATGAGAATTATCCCCAAATTGCATATTGAGGTCGGGTGTAATACCTTCCTAGTGTGTTTTGTGTGCTTAACATGTCAATTGTGTAAAAATTATCTCGATCCAAAAATTGCACGACATTTGAACTCACTGTATAATTTTCTAAACGATTAGACGTTGATTATTTAATATTAAGTTCATAATAGAAAAAGAGGAAACTAGAACTTGATTTGGGGAAAACTTGAGGTGGAATCCTAGGTAAGGTAATTCCGGAGACATGATTTAGGCCATCAATTTTTCGCTTGATCCGTTGTAGCTAACCTGAAAATATTCATTCCTTATTTCTCCTATCAAAGCCGAGAACGTAATCAATTCTGAAAACGTTTCAAATACTCTTTTCATTTAGATTTTTCCTAAACCAAAGTCGCTAAGCCTAATTTTTAAAATTGAGTGAAATCAAGTGAGCGGTAGGGTTTCGGACGAATTTTTATTGATTCGGTATTAGTGTATTCACTTGTCACTTTTGTATTTCTTTTTGCACGTTCCTAAAATAAGTTTGGGGGTGTGTTTCTATCATTTATTTTTACATATTCCTAAAATTTTACAAATTCGAATAAGTTTGGGGGTGTGTTTCTCTAACTTATTTTTGCACTCTCCTAAAACTGTAACAATTCGAGTTAATTTAGGAATATTAAAAAAACAAAAAAAAAAAAAAAAAAACGTGAATATAGTTTTTCATTTTCTTCTCTTTCGACAAGTGAATACCAGGATCTTCATTTCTTATTCAGAATTGTACTTTAAATGTGGGGTCATGAGAGAGGATAGCGACAAGCGATTTTACCTCGGGTATCGATCAATGAAAACCAATTTTCTATCTTTATTCCAGTGATACCCGTGGTCGTTCTCCAAAAGCCAAGCCAAGCCCTATTGATTTCTGGGAATATCCGAGCCTACATTAGTGGATAGTAGACTCCAATCAAGCGTATGGTTTTCCTAAATCCTGTAACGGTTTAAATTATGAGCTTAACAATTGAATAATCGAATCCGGTATTTGACTAGTTATACATTTGAGTTCTCATACACACACTTCAAATGGATCTAGAATGGTTTTTATTGATATTGATAGTTGAAATTCTAGAACACCACTTGGTATGGGATGCTTCCCGAACTTGATCCGATTTCAGGATATTGAGGGAGAAACAAATTGGTCATTTCGATTGAACTTTATATTTACATGCATATACTTCTTTTGTGTTAGTTTAATTTTTAATTTTTAGTTGATTAGTTAGTTAGTTAGTTTAGTTTAGCGTTAGTGTTTTGCTCGAGGACTAGCAAAATTCTAAGTTTGGGGGTATTGATAGGTGTGAAAAACCTATCTATTTCTAAACCGGATTTGTTAGTTCTCAAGCATTTTAGTTATATTTAATTGTGTTTTAGTGTGTTTTAGTGTAGAACAGGGAAAGGACCTAAAAGGGCGAGAAACAAGTGAAAATGGTGGAGAAACGGTGAACAAAATGTACAAAACAGAATTTCGGTGAATGAAGACCACCACCTGAGCGGAAGTTCCACCGCTTAGGCGAAAAAGAGGCAGAATATTGGAGTGCTGAAGGGCTGAACCACCGCCTAGACGAGAAAACCACCGCCTAGGCGAGAAAATAACAGAATATCTTGCCAGCAGCTACCGCCTAAGCGTAAAAACCACCGCTTAGGCGAAGTAACCGACAGAACTTAACCGACTTAAGTCCACTACCTAAGCGATGAACCACCGCTTAGGCGGTGACACTCTGCACAGAAATATTTGTTTTAGATATTTTGAAGATATTTCCAAATCTTTGCCTATAAAACCCTTTCTCCCCCAATTTCTAAAAAAAGTTAGAAACCCTTACACCTTAGAACCCCATAGACGTGGGAGAGGGTTTGGTTGTTCTTGGGAGCTCTCTTCCACCTTAGTTAGATTAGATTAGTTTAGGAAGTAGATTAGATTAGTTGTAAAGAGTGTTCTTGGCCAATCCTTGAAGAGGCAAAAGAGGAAGTTCATCAACGGAAAAGAGGAAGCTCGAGAGGATCGTTCTTTGGCGAAAGTGGACTACTCCACTTTGAGATTTGGCTTTTATTCCCTTGTTTTCATTTTTGTATTTAAATATTTATAGTTGGTAATGATGATCTCCTCTTGATTTATGTTGTATTGTCTAAGAACATGCTAGTGTAATTTAGAGATTAGTTAGGGAAAGGTGTAGTTGTGTAAATACTCATTTGGTTTAATATACGTTTCTTTAACGGTTGTTGTTTTAAGTCCGATTGTGTTTATTATTTGATGACGATCTTAATATGCTTGTAACGGTATTAGGATTGGACTTTAGAATCTAGGGTTTGACACTCGGGAGAGGTAACCCTGGATTCGGACTAGGGTAAACACATCGTTACGACCTAACGACCCGGGAGGGCGTTAGTTAGTGTGCAGTCGATGACGTTGGGTCAAGACTCACGCGGCCTAGAGTCATTAAGACATCGAGGGGGACCTCGGCGTCGACACGAAAGTTGCGTATTCCCTCGTCTTACATTCGGAAGAGGTGGCGGAGGAGCTTACGAACCGAGATTGTCGGATACGTAAACTCCGTTATTGTTAACCGAACGAAATCAAATGTGTATTAAGTGAACGAAATCAATCCCTAATTAATCAACCTAGTTAGAATTAACCCACTAATTGTAATTTAGCTTAGTTTAATTTCAATTCACGTCTTTCATCGTCAGGATAACACAAGACTACGTCAATTGCGGTATTCAATTCAATTATTCATACTTTTCTCTGTGGGAACGATATCCGATCTTCAAAGATCCACTATATTAAAACTTTAGACCTCGTATACTTGCGAGCGTAAGTAGGCGTGCACAAAATCGCCCCTACCACCCATATTACTAATTTGGTCAAAATTATAATTCACTTCCCCCCCCCCCTCTAATTTCTCTAGTGAAGCCTTTGATTTTCCATCTTCATCTCCAGGACCTAATCTTTTCTTTAAAGCAAGTCTCACCAATCTTGGCACCTCTATTTCATTCTCATACAAAGATCTTCCAACTATACTTAGGTATGATTCTTCCATCACTTTGATATTAAATGTAGCCCCGTTAATGTTCAATCTCACCTCTGTATTTATTCCAAAGTTGCATTCTGTAGAAAATAAACATCTCCTCTTATCGTAGGCCACTTCTTTCATCGTAGCATCTTCCACCGTAACTAGGTTTTCCCAAAGCTCACTAATGCTCCTGAACACTTGCTATTTTCATGCATGAACTAGAATTCCTGCAATTGTAATCCACATAAGTATTTCTTTACTAGCGAGAGATTCATTCCATTCCTCCACATATTCAAACCAATTTTCAAGCCATTTACATCTCTCCCAATCAAGTAAAATCTCTTTTGTTTCCCTTGAGTCAAATATCAATAGTACCAATTTTTCCCCCCCCCAACGAGTTTGCTATTGTTGAAAAAACTTGTTCTTGAATGTTTAAATGTTGCATTGTCATGTAGGAATGAAGCTTCCCCACTGTTGCCCTTTTCAGCCACTCCCTACGTTCCGAGTCTATATTTAGGCTTAAAGATATAGGGTTGGTGCTACTTTTTCTCCCCCCCAAAGTGACTTGTTCACCATCTTCTTTAACATCTATCTTTTTCACTTTAACTTCGTTCTTACTATGCTCTTCCTCCACAAACTTTCATGTTGTCCCGCTTTATTTCCCCATCTCATTTCTCTCAAGATTCCCTCTATTGTTCTCTTAAATGAGCCCTGCCTCTAGTTTCTCTGCTCTAAGAGTCGTCTTCCAGGACCTTTGTTTATCAAATTTTGCCACAGAGACCCATAGCTTCTACTCTCCCACTATGAAATTCCTAGATTTTCTTGAGACATTCTCTGCTTCTATTCTTGAATTTAACCTCACAAATTCGAATGCTATAGATTTTGTATACCTCTTTTTTGTTGGAATATAACAGTCCACAACTTTTCCCCATCTACCAAATAGTTTTTGTACCCACGGTTTCGAAGTTTGCAACGGTAGATTATCGACGAACAACATTGTGACTTCTCCCATCTCTATTTTTATTTTTTATTCACCCATATCTTTATGGATGCTCTGATTCTTCAAAGATTTCTCAGCTCGTTGATTCTGAGAGAATTTTTCTACCGTTGCTTCAGCACACTGGTTGATGAAATATTATTTGCAGCATCTCTTGAAAATACCCACTTGTCGCAAAGTATTCCATACATTTTTAGTAGACTTCATTTGAGCTTGAATCACCACACAGGTTACTTCAAAATACTATTTGCAACACGAGAAAAACAAGTTGTTCGGTATTATTGTTTTTGAATTTCTCTCTATCCAACTTTTCAATCTGATACCCACTAGTGCTTGTGACTTACAACAATTCATGACAACCCCCAATGTTTCGAGGGCTTCAACCTCTGACCATCATTCTTCTACTAGTTTAGCCCAACTCTTTAGTTTAAACCTTGAAAATCCTCTGCATTGAACACAAATCTTCTTGACATAGCCTTCCCCTACTTTCAAGTCTTATTTCCAAGCAACCCAATCATCCTCTCCTCCTTCTCTGTTTGATCCGGAGCTTGTCCCTCCGTTCTCCTTTCCACTTTCTTTTTTCAAAGCAGATCTTATGTGATTTCCACATCAAGAGTTCCCCAATTCTAAGATGTCCATAGCTTCATCATCTTCATACCCATCTCTGATAAGTCTAAGCATTCCTTTAACATTAATCCGTTTAAAATTCTTACAATTTGGGCATAAGAAAGTTAGGAAACTTTTGGCTTTCTCTAAACTCTTTGCAACCCCTATCTCTTCTGCATTCAAACCTCCATTGCTATTCCAAAATCAAAACTGCCTTTGGAATTTTTTATCACAATATTCCCCATAAATTCCCAGAGAATCCAACGTTTTTTCCATCGAGTACCCTACATGCACCAAAGCCAAGAACGGACACTATTTTTAGTTGAATCTCCTACCACAAAACCTCCTTATCCTTATTTTGCTACATATTGCCTCTATTGCTTTCCATTCCAGATAAGGTTTGATATTTTTTTTCCTCAATTTCAAGTAAGTTTTTCACACCAATGCCCTCTCTCTCTCTAACTAATAGTAAAATCCTCTATTTTAGTGGGTATTCATATTAATTAAAAAAAAAAAAAAAAAAAAAAAAAAAAAAAAAAAAAAAAAAAGAGGAGCTTAGGTCTCTCTACCTCCGAAGTGATGAATGAGTATACTTACTTGTCCAGGAACAACCCCCCGGCGAAGTTCACCGGAATCCAGCACTCAACTAGTTTGTTCAACTTAAAACTCGAACATACACTATTTAAATTAAAGAATTCCAAAATTACCTTGTTAATCTATATCATTCCTCATTTCTAGCTTTGAGTTTGTTAAATGGTCAACAAAGTACCTCCCTCTGTCATATGCACTGGCTCACCACCCGATTTCGCCGAAGAACGACCTTCACTGCTCAACGAATCGATCTTGAATCCTCTGATAAACAAGTCTTAAATCCTTCGCTTGCCTTTACTTCAATCCTCTGCTTATTCTTCCTCCTTGACTTTAACGCACCAGTTTTGAGTGTAACTCAACTAGGATCGACGGTCGACCTTGCTGTATTCCAAATAGTAGCAACTTGTTTCGAATTAGGTCACTCTTATGCTATCAACACTTAACGATGATCAACAACCTAACCATGATCCATCACATGTATGTCAAGATCAAGCACTTTCTCCAAAGACGAAGTCCCCTCTAATCCCCTCCAATAGCTCCTAATCTTTCGATTTTCCTCCGACAGCTTCTAATTCTGTTCCCTACTTGCTTGCCTTGCCTCAGAATTTAGACCAAAGCACCTTCCCCGATTCGGCCGCCCAAACAATCGTAGATTTAGGCAACAACGACGAAGAGAGGTTCGCCACTGATCGGTAAAGCTTCCTTCGACAACTTCTTGATCCACCTCCTATTTTCTTGCCCACCCAAAATCCGACATATGCAAAGCAATTTCGTCGAAAGTTGTTTGGCTCTAGACCGATATGCTTCCTTACCCAGCTTCTAGGTCTGTTTATTGTTTGTTTGCCCACTGATCTTCAACTCTAAATCGATTTCTTCACCGGAGATCGATATATCTCACCAGAGATTCATCGAAAAATACTCATTAATGGCTAGGATAGTAATTAGAAATTCTTCAGACACATTTCCGAAGTCACTCTCTTTGTCTCTATAAGTTTTGGAAATTACGCAACCCAAAATACTTAAGACAAGTTCGTGTGAGTACCTCACATGCTAATTTATATATGTTACAGTCTTTTTTAACAGTTTTAATATAGGATCTCATCATATCTTACACTCAAAGATAAGACGTTCTCGTCGTGTTGGCTCAGTCTCTACCTTGATTGTCGGTATAGATATAGGTCCATTAGCTGACACAAGGCACCAATTTCGGGGTCTTTACCCATATCCGGAGCCTCTACTCCTCTCCTATCACCACCATTGTCCTCTTTTTTGAAACAGGATTGACTCTAGTACTATTTGTGACATCCTATGCCGGCCCGTTGGCCTAATTATCTTTTAAACCGAATCTGCGTGCCCTAAAATTTTAAGCCCAATTAGTATTAGCTTACATCGTACTTTATTTATTGGACAATCTTTTCTAATGCTTCCATTGTGGGATCTCACAAAATCATCCACCCAAAGACATTACGTTCTCATTGTATTGACCCACTTTGTTCCTTTGTCGGTGTATATAGTAGCCAATAAACGTTTACAAAACAACCTATAAGTGAACATAGGGTGCCAACCCTGGACCTCTACCCCCCTTTTGAAGCCTCTACTCCTCTATCAATACCACCCCGGTTCCTTTGTTGGTATGTATAGCAACCAGTAAGCATCTACAGAATAGCCCATAAGTGAACAAAGGGTACCAACCTTAGACTTCTACCTCTTTTCGAAGTCTCTACTCCTCTATAAATACCATCACAGTGTTGTCACTAGATCAAGGTTGATTGTAATACCATTTGTAACGTCACATCCAACTCAATAACTTTTGAATCAGATCAGTCACATGACCCAAAATACTTAAATAAAATTACTAATAGTATATATATTAAACAATGGGATCTCGCTCCATATGAATTAAATAGAGAGAAAGAAAGTCCACTACCATGTGAATTGAATGAGAGAGAGAATTTGGGGTATAAGACTATGATAACATAATAAATTACACTAACATGGGATATCATATATTTATTTTTTCACCTAACTTGATATTGATCGTTGAAAGTGATATATTACGGGCTCACGCTTTTAGAAGGTCCATATATTGTTTAAATTCATATTCTCAAAACGGAGAGAAAAAAAAATATTGAGTTCACAGTATAATGGATCCTTATATTAGATTATTTCGGTAAAAATGAATTTGTTCTATATTTTATCTTCAAGGACAGTTTATGAACTAATCTCCCGGTTATGACATACAATTGTTCTGTACCATTTGAGCTGCTGCAAACGTTTTTAAACTCCGTGTGTTTTTAATTGTCCATCCTGACTTGATATAACCCATTTCATGTCAAATAATTTTGGATTTATCCCACATCGAATATGCAAAGTGCTAGTGGTGAAATTATAAGTGTAAGAGAATTGGAGCTAACTTTGGGGGTTAAGAGAAGCTCAAGACCACAACTATACTGGTATCAGAGCCCAGTTACAACAACTCTAGGCCAAAAGCCACAAAGGAAAAAATTGGTCGTGAGTTAGCTGACCAAAAGCCCAATGTGTGGGGGCGATTGTTGGATTTATCCCACATCGGATATGGAAGGGGTTGATGGTTAAATTATAAGTGTGAGAAAATGTCTCATCTCATGAGTTAACTTTTGAGGTTGACAGGGCCCAAGACCTCCACTACAAATACTAGCACATGTCAAGATGTGGTGGCCATACATGGACTAGGGCAAAACCCCTTAATTTAGTAGAAATTAGTCAAAAGTAGTTTAATCACAAATGTAAAATGATGTGTGATGTCAAATTTCATCAGCTATTCTAACTCTTAAAACTCTGAATAACACCAACACTAAGGACTAGTACTTGAGATACTTATATGGTGATGTGTGATGTCAAATTTCTTCAGCTATTCTAACTCCAGAAACTCTGAATAACACCAACACTAAGGATTAGTACTTGAGATACTCGTATCGTATTAACCAAATACCCTCTGGCATGAGAATAAATTTATTAGGTCTATCAGATATATATTTGTGCATAGCCGTTTTGACGTAGAAGTTACTATGGTTATAAATTAAGAATACATGATTTACCATGAATTTCTCCATGATTTCAACTGTCCCAATGTTCTCTTATCAGATCTCCATATTTTTTTTATATTTTTTTTTATACGCAATTTAGATTTATATATTAATGAGTGGAAAGGTTCTCCAATCTTATATGGAAGATCTCCATATTGACGTAATGTTCAGCTAGGAGTATACTTGGACCTGATCTTATAAGATCTCCCATGGGTTGTCCTATTTTAGACCCATATTCCCTACCTTTTTCATTTGTTAGGTCCATCGAATTAGGTGTGTTAATTTGCCTTTCTAAATAATTATGGGCCTTGCCTAAACAAGTACACTTCTGCCTATTATTAGCCGTACAAAGAGACGTGGGACAAACCATACACATCAATCTACTTAGCAAAATGGGCAATACATATGCACTCGTAAAATTATAAAACGAAATCGAAACATTAAGTGTCAAAGTTCAACTCGAGGCACACATATTTGAGTCATATTTTTCTAATCTATATGCTACTTGAACAAGTTTATCAAAAAAAATAAAAAATATGGGAATGATTCATGGGAGATCAAAATCGAGATCCTTATTTTCCGCAACCTTACATTGTCACAATCCCCCTCCCAAAATGCGAGACCTACAAGATACATCCCAAAGATATTATATATAATATTTTAATACAAGAATTGTAATTAAACTAAAATTGAAAAGTCCAAAACTACTGTTGAATCAAATCGAAGGTTGTAAGTACTAGTGTTCCTTCTTTCTCTTGTCCTGGACCACCCCTTCGTTCCCTGCCAGCATCAAATACTTATCTCTCCTCGTAAGCCCAGTGCACTCAAACCCCAAAGCCTCCCCCAATTGTCTCTGAATCATATTAGCCACCTCGTGTCCTGACCTCCCCCCTGCGCACGTCAGCTCCTTTGGCACCTTCCCAAGCACTTGAACATGGTAGCTTGGCCTAGGGTTCATCAAGAAAAAAATTGGATCCAAACACTTCAAGCCACCAGCAGTAGTCCCATAAAACATGGTCACCTCAGTGTTAATAGCCACAGGCACAATCTCGTCAGCTAACTCAGCAAAAAGAGAGCTAAACCTCAATAAATAAGGCTCTCTACATGTGGTTCCTTCAGGACAAACTACCAAATCTGCTTCAGACAACAGCGTCTTCATTGTCTCGCCATCTTGTTTTCTGTCCCTTGTGAGCCTCATCGTCTTGATGGGTGAGATCAGCTCGGACACCTTGCTTAGGCTATATGTGACTGCGGTTAAGGGCTTCCCTAGCAATGTGCTAAGGAAAACAGGGTCCAAAAGTGTCCTGTGTGTGCAAACAAAGAGTACCCCTTTCCCATTTCTTAGGTTTTTTTTAGGTATTTGTTCTTCACCTTTGACCCTAAGGTTTACACCACTTAGGGTACCCAAGAGCATGGCTAGTTGGTAGGGTAGATAGATGCCCACAAGGAGTCTAAAAACAGCTAAGAGGATGCCGAGGGGGAGCCATATGAACATGGCGAGGGTTGTGAGTGGGGTTGGTAAAAAAGCTAGCCTACCGTCATGGAAGACCAGAGGCTTTGGGTATTTGGATCTTGGCATTGTTGCTGTTTGGTTAGTTGCGCTCACCACATAGCCTTCCTGCAAACATATATATTAATTTGAAGGATTTACCACTGGATAAAAAATAAATAAATCAAATAAATACCTGTTTGGGACAATGTTTAAAAATAAAGAAGTGTGGTTTTGAAAGTTTAAAATCAATAAATTCATGGTCCTAAATGGTGGGATGTCTCGAAACGATGCAAAATATGTACTCTAGGGTGGCGATTGGCTAGTGTTCATCTGTTCATGTTTTTTGGTTTATATCTTCATAGAAAAAGGGAAAAAAATATTGGGAAAAAAAAAAAAAAAAAAAAAAGAAGAAAGATAAAGAAAAACAAATAAATATATATTATTTATTCCGTTCCCAGATTTTTATAACAAAACTTTTGAAATAGAGCAGAAATAAATTTTATATTTCCTTTTTCATCTTTTTTCCCCCAAATTTTATAGGAAAATATAAACACAAGCCAACCGCCACCCTGGGCAACTGACATGCAACATAAATGTGTATCAAACTTCTTGATGAAAAAAAAATGGTTTCTTAACTTTATTAAAAAAATGCTAAAAAAGGCAAAAGATTTATGGTCTCATGGGTTGCATTGCAGACAAATTACACCCAAAGAGCCTGGTCAATTTACTTACTTCCAAGAGAGGAGGACCAAAAAACATGATTATAGTTAAACGTTTTTACCAAATTAACTGAAAACTGTAAATGGATTTGTAAGGTAAAAGGTTAAATAAGCCAAAACAGAAAAAAAATTACCAAATGTGGATAGTTCTTGTTTTTGTTTGAAAAATATACCTTGCATATAGAAAGGAAGAGATAATCACTGAAGCTTGAAGTTCCAATCCCAATATCAGGCTTTCTCTCTCCAAACAAGTCCTTAAGAGCTCTGTGTTTTACAAGCAACCCTGATGAATTTGACACCAAACCAGTAAAGTATTGCCCAAAAGTTTCCAATTCAGTCCCCACAACCCTATCAACTTCCATATACTCCTTTAGAAAGCCTTGAACCATTACCTTTGGAACACAAGTAATTACCACTTTAGTCCCTGCTGAAGCCCAAAGCTCATATGCCTGAGGGTTCAAATTCTCAAGATAAAACTTGGGCAAAACCGCCCTTCCAACAGTCTCCATATCTTTAACCCTAAGCCCACAAAAACTTATAAAAATCATGACCCTAAGTTTGGTTTCGGGATCAAGAAACCAGAGAAAAGGGGTTGATAGAAGCAAGAGAAATGCTCTGAAAATGCTACCACCTTCAAAGGCAACAAGCATGAAAAAGGGAAAGAAAGTTTGGGTTCTTAGGAGTGACCCATTTATGTCGCAGACCAAGGTTTGTGACGCTCTACCTTCCAAAGTGCATTTGGACAAATTAGGAAACAATGGGAGCTGTGGAGATGATTTTAGAGTTGGATTTCTAAAAATGAAGCCATAGCTTTTGACCTTCATAGCAGCTCTGTAACAGGAGTTCGCCAAAAGCTGGTACACAAGCCATTCTGCTAGCTTTAGTACCATAGGGAAAACCATGGCTTTTCGGTGGCAGTGTCAATAAGAGAGAGAGAGAGAGAGAGACGATGAAGAGAATAGGAAGGGTTACACAGAGAATTTATAGGAGTGACTAAAGGGGTCGGGGGGTGGGGGGAAGTTGACCAAGATATCAGGTTAGCCACACCGCTAGCATTAATTGTTCATCAATTTAATTCGGATAAAAATAATCTTTTACCCCCCCTAGGTATCACATACTATCACTTCCTCCTCTAAACATTTAAAATCTACACTTTATTTTTTTCTACTTTCAGCAAAGTCACGAATTAACATTATGTCAGAAAATTATAAAAAGACCTCATTGCAAAGGGAAAAGACAATTTTGTCGCTAATATAATCATTTTAGATTTTTTTTCTTTTTCTTTTTCCTTTTGTTATATTCTTTTATTTTCTTAATATGTTTGTTTTTCTTTTTCTTCTCTCTCTCCTCTTTGCAACTCGAAACCTTTGCAACCCTGAGGCCACCCCCTCCATCGACGATGGCACCATCGACAATGGCGTTGTCACATATCCTCTTTCTATTTCTCTCTATCGCCCTCATTCTTTCATCTCTATATGAAGAGGAATTTTCCCGACCAACACTAGAAGTTGTCACGCGTGGAGAAGTAACTGCACATAGCCTACAACCGGAGTCACTTGCCAATTGTGTGGCTCTGAACTACGACCGGTAACCAAGGATATTGACCAGATCGAGGCGACTGACCAAGGCCTAATGGACCTAGCATGACCCGAGTCACATCCATTCTCCAATGCTTATGAGCGTCCTCCAAGGATAGTTTAAGGCATACCGGCTTGGATTATAACCTGAGCTTGAGAGCCGTTGCATCTTTCCGATACATATATAGAAAGAGCGGTTATCTTTAAAGGTAACAGTCCATTAAATCCATATTTTCCAAAAATTTGGAGAATCGAGGGAAGTCAGCGATGTTCACGGAAACGAGCCACGATCTTGGGAAGATTTTCCGAATAAGTCTTGTGCCTGGTATAAATGCGTCGAGAGGAGGGACTAACTAGGTACGCATTCAAACGCACACACAAGAACACATTAATCTTCCTGGCGAAAACCTCTACTTAACTCTCTGTAGAACAAATGACTTATTCTTACATCAAAAGTGCAATGCCGACAAATCCACCTACGGTGCATTGTTTTGCAGGATTTCAAGCCAAGAAGACCCCCATTATGGATCTTGAGGACCATATCCTACGAATCAATTTTGGGTTCACCAATATATATATATGAAATTATCCAAGTTTCGAATCAGAAGCTTGGATCTATAGATTCGTACTCAGATCTTTTGATCCTTGCTCGGATCTAATGATCCGAGCAACGATCAAAGTTTAAAAAAAAAAATCTAAAAATTGTGGGGGGGTTGTTTAAGAGTAAGCAAAAGAGATGTGTGGGGGTTGTTCAGTAGTGAGCATAGGCTGGCATGGTGGTGGATTATTCGGTGGTGAGTAGAGGAGGCGTGGGGGGTTTGTTTAGTGGGGAACAAAAGTTAGTGTAGTGGTTTATTTTTCAAGGTAAGCAGAGAAGGCGGGGGACGGGTTGTCCAAAGAGGTTTGCATGGTGGTGGATTGTTTTACAATGAGTAGAAGAGGCATGGGGAGGTTGTTCGGTGGTGATTAGAGGCCGGCGTGGTGGTGGTTGTGGTGAAGAAGTTGAAGAATGGACATGAATACCCTTTGATCTTCTAAAGTTTGCATTAATATTAAAGTGCAATTTCATGGGTGAAAATGTAATTAATCGTAAAAAGATGTAAAGAAAAAAGAAAAAATAGAAGGGGAAAAAAATGAAAATAGAAAGGGTAATTTTGTCCAATTGCAAAAAAAATAAAAAATAAAATTAGATGAAAAATTCATTTCCGTCTATTTTGAAGTATGTTTCATCAGTTTAATCGGAATACACTTCTTTTTCACTTTCTGGAGAGTAAAGAAAGGTAAAGTGTGAACTTTTAATGTTTAGGGATAAAGTGATACTATGCGATAGTATAGGGGGTAAAAGGCAATTTACCTATTTAATTTCTTTTTTACGTTTTGCTCAATAATTTTTCTTTTCATTTTATTTTATATATGTTTTTTTCCCTCCTGTTGTAAAAGCAGCCTCCTCATGAGATTGCATTTTTCCTTCCATAATTGGTTACCAACTAATAACATCTTTGACACATCTTTGTTAGGTTACAATGTTGGTGACCGCTACCCTCTATTTGCCAATCTTTTCAAAGTGTTTTTTTTATATATATAATAAAATTTTAGACAAATTTCAGTGACACCCCTTATTATTTAAATTTTTAACACTAAAATTCAAAAGTTATAATATGTCAACATTTGCATTTTTTTAAAACAAAGAACTCATGAAAAAAAAAAAAAACATTGACGCAATATTTGTTTGCAATGTAAATAAATTTTTAAGTTGAAAAATAAAACAAAATTTATATGGAAAATGCTTTAAGTTAATTTGACATAATTTTTCTTTCATAAAACAAATTTCTTTCAAAAAAAATACAGTGAAAAAATAAAATAAAAATTAACACCAATTAACAAGTAAGAAAATATGTTAGTATGAAAAACATATCAATTATCAATATTAGATAATTGCAGATGAGAAATTATTTTTCTCATAATATAATAATATAGTTACAGTTCTCATCATATTTTTCAAATCAGAAATGATAACTTTGTAGGCTTTTTAAATGAAAGGTGTCTAAAAGTTGTATTAGGATTTTGTGTAAATTACATGTTTTGACCTTTGAATGTGCCTTAATTATCATTAGTTTCTAAAATATCAATTTTGTCTATTTAACCCCCAAACTATAAAATTTGTATTTTTGTCCTTTCCCTTTTTTTTCCCTACATTCTAAGAATAACGACTTATAAGAATCTTTTTTCAATACAAATGACAAAATATAGAGAATCAAGACTACAAAAATTACAAACAAACGAAAAGCCCGCGTTGGAGCTAGAAATATTTTTACGTGGTCCAAAAATTTTCAAGAATGCAATTAGAAATATTTTGTTTACAATTTTTTCAATAAAAAATAAATTCCGGAAATTCAGGAAATAATAAAAATGAAATAATTTCATCCCGTGGGTATGGGCCTTTGGGATCAAAACCATGACTATTTATTAAAAAATAAAAATAATACATGAAATTACGTGGGAATCAAGTGCTAGGTAGGAATGTCAATGGTTTGATTTTTGTCTGGTTTCATATAAACTAATACCAAAATCGTTAGATATATGTCAAACTAAAATTGCAACTAAAACCACATGTTTTGTTAAACGGTTTTAAAATCAAATCATTTAACTTTAAATAAAAGTAAAACTAAAACTGGGAAATCGCGAAACTATTTAAGATTTTTCAATTTTATTAAAAAAAAAAAAAAAAAAAAAAAACAAACTATATTCGTGAAATTACGAACCATTGTTTTTTATACATAAACAAACACATAACTAAAATATAAAATATAAATTCCAAGAAACAAAACCAAAATCATAAAACTAACCCTAACACACACACACACACACACACACACACACACACACACACATATATATATATATATATATATATATATATATATATATATATTAAATAAATAAAATACACAAACATATATAGGGGTTAAACTGTAAATATATAGAAAGTGATGATATATATGTCATAAAAATATATGTAAAATATCGATTACAAGATTTGGTTATGCAGTTCGGTTTCGTGATTACAATCCCAAAATCAAAACCAAAATCGCTTTAATTGTTAATTTCAAAACTAAAATTGCAATCAAATTATTTAGTTTGTTTCAAAACTGAACCATTCGGTTTGGTTTTGCTCGGTTACCGGCTGGTTCGATTTTTATTGTTGTACCTAGTGACACGACCCAAATACAAATAAATAAATAAATAAGTAATAAAGAAAAGTAATATTGATTTGAGATAATTTTGCAATGCGACTTTTGCGTATCAAAAACTTTCACTTAGGTCCCGTTTGATAACGCAATTAAATAAATTCATTAAGTACTTATCAAATTAAGTGCATTTATAATATAATTAAACAACCACTTAAAAATATATCAATTAAAAAATCATTCAAAATTTTAAGCGGTGTGATTTAATTTTTTTTTTTTTTTGGACTTATTACTTAATATCATAGAATATTTATTATCACAACTAATATTTTACACTAATACTGTAAAATCTTACAAAAACTATTGTATACAAAATTATAAATGGAAAAAAAATAGAGAGAGAAAGTCGTAGAGAGAGAATAGTTTTAAGAAATAAAGTTATAAAAGTTACTTTAGGAATAAAAATTTATACAAAAATAGTTTGTTTTTTTTTTAAGTTAAAAGTACTAAAAATTGAATACTTAATATATTGAGTACTTAATAAATTTAACATTTATAATTTCAGGATTTAAAATTCAGCATTTAAAATTTCCAGCACTTAAAATTTAAGCCGTTATCAAGCTTGACCTTAGTTTCGAAATTGATCTGTTCGCCTCACCTATGTTAGCCACTAATTAGTTTAGCATCGATGTCAAGCCCTTTCTCTTTCCCTTAGTGGGGGATTGATCTATTGGGCCTGTTTCCTCATATCACTAGATAAAAAAAAAAAAAAAAATCTCGTTGTCGTCATCGACTACATCACGAAGTGGTTGGAGGCTGAGCCCTTAACTCAGACCACGAAGGAAAGCCCTTAACTCAGACCACGAAGGAAAATATATTGCATGTTGTTTCGGTATTTATAAACAATTATCTCCAACAATAGGACGTAGTTCAACAATACACTTTATATTGCCTTTTGCTCGAACATTGGCATCTGCAATCATTTTGCTTCTCTGGCTTATCCACTATCCAATGGCCAGTTCGAAGTCACTAACAAGAGAATCCTCCATAATCTTACAACCCATCTAGACTAGTCCAAGGCTAGGTAGGTGGATGATATGCTTTTGGTACAATTTGCCTACCATATGATCAAACAGACTCTGACCGGCAAAATTCAATATATCATGACGTTTAGGTTGAATACCATCATTCTAATGGAGATCAAGATGTTAGCCCTAAGAATGATTGCTCTGTGGGACCCTGGTGGCGGAATATTACGTCGCCACTTTTACCACAAGTGTACGGGTCAAGTTTTAGTATAGATGGGAAGAAGTAGGGGTTCTCGTATCCACATGAATTGGTTCAGATTATTATCGAATACCGCGATTTTCATAACCTAACTTTATCTAGGTGATAAAAAATGAGTTTATAATTAATTAATACTAATACTAAGTTAATTAAATATAATTATACTGTAATAGTATATGGAGATATTTAGGGAAAAAGATTATTTAGGGATTAACTTTGTTTACAAAAACATGTTTGATCTTGTTTAGTTTACAATAACGGCATTCAACCAATCCAACAATCACTATATCGTAAACTCACTCACCACCTCTCCTGAGTGTAAGATGAGTGAATATGCGACTTCGCGTCAACGAAAAAGTCCCCCTCAATGTCTTAATGACACTAGGTCACTTGAGTCTTGCCCCAACATCAATGATTTCACACTTTCTAACTCTCTCCCCGGTTATTAAATCGTCGCGTTGCGTTTACCCTAGGCCAAATTCGGGGTTACCTCCCCCAAGTGTCAAACCCCGTATTCTCTATAAATTTAAACAAGCATATAATCAAAGAATAATGGTAAACACAATCGAAATAGCGAAGAACAACCATTAATGAAACACAACTCAAACAAACAACGATTTCATAAATATTATTAATCCTTAGACAAAATCCGTTTAGCTCATGCCCATAATCATTGATACAAAGAGAAACGAGCTAAACATGCTCAACAACCTACCGAAGTTAAGAAATTAAAGAGAGAAACGAAAAAAACTCAGCCGTAGTCCAAAGATTTGGCGCTAAAACCAGTCAACGATCGCTTTTTTTTCTTCGCAACGTGTTCTTCTCCTTCGGATTTGGTTGAGTACTCCCCAAAACACTCTCAAAATATTAGGAATCCTAAGGGGTCTCTAATGGGCTCTCATTTGTTGGATGGAGAGGAGGGAAGAATAAATAGGAAGCCAAAATATCTAAATAAATATCTAAACTGTGTGCAGAGTGAACACCACGGCGGTGGGTTCCACCGCCACGTCAGTGGGTATGTCGGTTGGATCACGGCCTCGATGGTAAATGTGGTGGTGGGATCAGAGACCTTTCAATTGTTTTACTACCACGGCGATGGGTTTTTAGCAAGAAAATACCCTTCGCTGCATCATGATCGCCGCGGTGGTGGTCTGGTCACCGCAGCGGTGGGCAGCAGTTCTAAATTTTGCCCTTATGTTTGTTTTCCCACCATTCTTTCATCGTTCTTGATCCGATTTGATCGTTTATGATCCGTTTTCATGTCTTTTCACTCCACACACCTGATTTATACTAAAAAGAATAGAAACGTATTAAAACGTAATAAACATACTCGAAAACTAACAAGTTTAGTTTGAAAATAGATAGATAAATTATACCTATTAGACCCTTCTATAAACAAGGCCATGCTCGCCCTCAACCTCTTGGAAAAAAAAAAACCCCATGTTAGATAAGTAACCTACCAATTGAGGACAACTCGAAACTATAATTGGCATGTTCGACCAAGCTCTTTCTAGATCAGGGATTGGTTCCTACCCCAAGCCACTCTTGCAACCTGAGAATAGGGGTTTAGGAAGTTGGACCTACCTGATAAGAGGGGTTTAGGAAGTTAGGCCTGATCTCAAAGGGCCCAAATAAGATCAACTAATATATACAATTCCCATAATGTATCTAAGCATAATAATGAAAATCCTCACCAAAAATCAACCCGAAATCCCAAAAAAAATGAAAATCCCGAAAATAGGGGTTTAAGGGTTTTGGGTACATTCCAAATCCAATGATTTTTTTGAAATAACATGCATTGTAGTCAAATATCGCAACAAATAGATTAAATGTAAGATCATAAACACTTGTTGAAAAAATTTGGTCCAAGCACTTGACAATGGAGAAATCGCACCATTCCGCCCTTAAACTCTAGATTTGGGAAAATGGATGACAAATCTGATATTTGGAGGAAGATTCTTGGTGGAAATGAGAATTTTTGTAAATGGAATGATGATTTTGATGGTTTGGAATGGTTGGGAAGGATGGGAATAGAGAGATTTGGGATTTGGAGTTTTCGAAGAAACGGGATGTTTTTTTTTTATCAAACAGATGGCTCACCGCCTAGGCAGTGGAAATCATCGCCTAGGCGGTGGAGCACCTTTTTACAACCCAAACCTTTTGTCGTTTCACCGCTTAGGCGGTGGGAATCACCGTCTTGGTGGTGAAACGCTTTTCAGAAGCTAAACTCTCTATTGTTTCACCACCTAGGCGGTGGAACAACAGCTTGAAAACCATGAATCCTATATTTTCACTGCCTTGGTGGTGGATTTCCTGCACATTTAGCTTAATTTCTTCATGTTTTCAAAATCTTGCTCCACGCCACTTACTTCCACTTCGCTATTTCAACGATTTTAAGTTCAAAACTCCACCCCGGATATCCATACTCCTGAATTCACCTTCAAACACGTTCCGAGACCATTCCGACCTCCAAAAAATAATTAATAGTAAAAGTTGGGAATGTTTCATACTCTCAGAGATATATCAAAAAGATTTTCTTGATTTAACGTCCCTTACTGGACCTGATTTGCTTGATTTAACGTCCCTAGCTAGACTTGCATTCCTTCGTGTTAGTTTCCGTATTACTTGGAAACTTTCCCATGGATTGATCCTTGATAGCACTTGCAATTTGACCAATTGAGTTTCCAAAGATTTCACGGTTGCATTCGTGTCCGTACACGTGGTCTCAATCGCGTCAAGCCTTGCTTCATATTGGTTAAACCGGCTATGCGTCTCACGCAAAATTGTTTGAGTCTCTTTCATAAAAGAACCCAACACTTCATCCAAGTTCGGATTTTGATTTTGAATTGGAGGTTGTTGCATTTAACGATTTTGTTGCATTGGAAATCCTTGAGCTTAAGTTCTATATCCGGTTGGTAGCCTCAATGTGTTCTTATTGTTCGCATATGAAAAGTTTTCATGATTGGGAAGACCCAGATTGTAGTGAGTTGGAATGTTTGTGGCGGGCCTGAAAGTATAGGCTCGATTGTTTACGAAATGACATTCTGCAAAATCACTATCCAAACCAGGTTGAGAACCGCTTGCAAAATTCTTCTCTCCATGACTTGACGGATCAACTTTAGTAGACAAGGCGACCAATTATTTCGAGAGTTTGGTGACTTTGGCTGATAAGGTCACGATGTGATCGGCCTCTTGAATCGTAGCGACCCTTCGTCTTGTATTCCTCTCGTTCGGCCATTAATAATTATTAGTCGCCATCTCCTCTAATAACGCGGTCACTTCAGCTGAAGTCTTTGACAACAATGATCTTCCCGAGGTAGCATCAACTATGGTTCTAGTTTGGCCGTCCAACCCATTGTAAAATAGTTGGGTTTGAATCCAATCTTGATACCCATGTTGGGGGCATTTTCGTAACAAAATCTTGAATCTATCCCACACCTCAAATAGTGGCTTGAAATCTTGTTGGCGAAACTGTGCAATCTCGCTTCTCAACTACGAGGTCTTTGACGACAGGAAAAATTTGGTAAGGAACCTTTGAGCAAAGTCCTCCTATGTATTGATACTACCCGATTGGATTGATTAAAACCAACCCCTTGCTCAATCACGAAAATAAAATGGAAATAGTCTCAACCGAATTATATCCTCCGCAACTCCATTGATCTTAACAGTATCGCAGATCTCCAGAAAGGTTGCCAAATGAATGTTGGGATCTTCATGAAGATTCCTATCATATTGGTTTTGTTGTACCATGTTGATCAGGGCGGGCTTCAACTCGAAGTTATTAGCCTGAATCGGGTACCTTCGAATTCAAGAATAATTACCCAGCATCATCAGCAGATAATAGTCTCTGAGGACTTGTTGTTGATTCTCAGGCACTGAGGGCTGCTGAGGAAGGGCCTGCGGCACCAGCGGTTGTTGGGGCACGTTTTGCATAGTATCTTCTCCATCGGTCATAGTTTATGCTTGGTTTCTTTTCTTTCTCCTTATCTATCACAAAGTTTTCTCAATCTTGAGATCCAGACTGAAAGACTCCAAGATTTTACTACGTCGCATACACTGCTTAGTCACAACAAATAAATCAAATAAACAAATGAATTGAATGAAAATAAAACAAAAGAATTATCGTGATTAATATTCAACCACTTGGTCACAATATCAACCAAATTAAGACACATCCCCGGTAACGACGCCAAAAACTTGTAGCAACGCGGTTTTTACTCTCGTGTATTGACTACTCGCAAGTGCACGAGGTCAAATTTTAGTATAATAGATTGTGAGATTGGATATCGTTCTATTCGGGATAGAGTAAATTAGTTTAATACCGTGATTTTCATAGTCTTATATTATCTCGACTTTTCAAGAATTGTTTGTATTTTAATTAACAACTACGATAAATGAAAACTATAGGGTTAGTTCTAACTATATTGATTACCTAGGTATTGATTTCTTTCACGTAATACATATTTGACTTCGTTTAGTTAGTTATAACGGTGTTTATCCTATCTGACAATCTCTGTATCTATAACTCGATCACTACCTCTTCCGAGTGTAAAGCGAACGAATATATGACTTCATGTTGACACCGAAGTCCCCCTCGAATGTCTTTTCGAACACATAGTCACAGGAGTAGTGAACCAATATCTTGGATTGCACACTCTCCAACTCCCTCCCGAGTTATTGGATCATTGCGTTGTGTTTACCCTACTCCGAATCCGGGGTTATTTCTCCCGAGTGTCAAAACCCGTATTCTCTAATTATCTAAACTATCATAATATCAAGAATAATTATAAACACAATCGGATTGAAACAAACAACCATTAATGTAACGTATATTCAATCAAACTAGTATTTCCTGACTTACAACAACACCTAGATAATATTTATCTAAACTACATGATCTTAACCATATAACATATAAAACAAGAGTGATTCAACATAATTAGATATGAAAAAGTAATTATAAAGATAAAAACAAGGGAAGAACGATCAAATCTGAGAATGGAATGGTCCACTGTCGCTAAAGATCGCTCCGTAAATGCTTCGTCTTGTCAAATGATGAACCTCCTCTTCTTGTTCTCAAGAATGGCTAAAGAACACTATCCTAAGGTTAGGAATGTTCAACAATCTTTTTCACAAGTAGGGGAGAAGTATTTATAGGCTCAAGGTTTCAAAAATTTCGAAAAATATCTTTATGTCTGTGCAGAGCTGACCGCCTAGGCGGTGGGATTCACCGCCTAGGCGGAGAGGACTTGTTCATTTTTCAGCACTTCTAGCAATCTGACCGCCTAGGCGGTGGAACTGCTGTCTTGATCCCTTGTGTTTTTCTACTTTTCTTCTCCGTTTTTCTACCGTTTCACTCATTTGTCACTTATTTACGTCCCTACACCTGATTTACATAAAAACAACTAAAACGCAATTAAAACATTAATAAAATACTCAAAAACTAGCAAATTCGGCTTAGAAGTAGATAGATATTTTCAACCTATCATTGAGCGTGTAACAAACGTTCTTCGTATAAAGATTATCTCTTGTACATAAGCCTTATGAAGTCAAAACATGGGTCATTTCAAAGTAAAATGAATTTCTAAAACTCCCGGTGATCTAGCCCACTATTTAACCCTTTGTTAGGTAGCAACTCCGTTTTCAACATTAAATCTTGACCCAATAAGTTTTTCAAAATCGACGCTTAGAAATGCCCTTGAAAAACTATTTCAAAATGAACGGATTTGTAGAACTTAGCAAGGGAAGAATGGAAACTTGTTTCCTCTTCTTTCCGAATTTCTACTTTTTCCTCTATTAAAATCTGGGGTGTGTCAACTATTCTCTCTCTCTTTTCTTTTCTTTTTTTTTCTTTTTTTTTTTTTTTTTTTGGGTAGGAGAGAAACAACACAAAAAAACTAGTAGTCGGACGAAATGCCTTCAGCCTCCATATCAGCTAGCAGGAGGCCCTCGATGCCCTCCAGAGGTTCTTCAAGATAATGCATTTCTAATCTATTATTAGTTCTCATTCGAGCAAGAAAATTCGTGCAACAATTACTCTCCCTTCTGACAGCACGAAACTCAAAATCATGATTCTCAGCTATATATTTGCAGTCCATAATCCATCCTCTTAAGAGATGTGTATCTGGGCATTCTCCTTTGATTAGATCGATGGCTTCCTGAGAGTCTGACTCGACTATCACTCTCTCAAATCCCCTAGATATTGCCAGGCATAGACCCGCATGTATTCCTCTTATCTCCGCCTCCAAGCTAGTGCAAGTGCTAAGGTGCCCGAAGTAGCCGATTAACCAAACCCCTTCTTTGTTCCTAATTAGGCCACCAAAGCCACCTCTCCCCGGAGTGTCAACTATTCTCTTTGTTTTAAGAAAATCGACATTTCTCTCAATAGCTAATAAGTAAAAAATTTCCTTGATTGGTCATTAGTTTATCAAAGTCTAGGAACTCCTATCTGTGCTACTCCCAATCACCTCGAAACTTGGAGATCTAGAGTAAGGGATAACTTATGAGTGATGATTTTGCAATAAAACATGTGCGTACTAGAAACCACCTCGTGGCTCCAAGGATCGACCTGTTCTATTCATCTACTCAAGGACATGTACTACGCCTTTGCCCAGACACCAATCTGCTTGCCTTAATTGTCAAGTGATGAGTTCTTGTCTTGACCACTTAACTCTTGAATTTTTCTCTCGAGCCTTTATTATAATGTTAGAGGAACTTCGTTGGGCACACCCAAGCTGATTTTTGTGTAAGTCATAACTCAGATTCATATCAACTTACCATGGACAATTATGATCCAAACCACCAAGACCCTATATCAACAATACCCAAGTAAACACCCTATTATCAACACAAGTAACATAATATTGAAAAAATGTCACTTGTCTTTTTCATGGTGATATAAATTTTTTTTATGTCATTAATTGTTTAATTTTTAGAAAATATGAAATTCATTTGTTAGCCAATTTTTATAGCATTTTTTTTATAGAACAATGGGGTATTTTTTTTTTTTAAATGATATGAGAAACAATCACAGTTCTTAAATGTGATTTTTATCATTAAAGAGCACGAATTTTAAATATGATAGAAAAGAGAGTAAACATCTCAATTTAATACAAAATTGAGATAGATATTGTCTAAATGATGAAATTTTTTTATTTTGATCACATATATGATCCATCTTTAATCACATTTAAAAACTGAGATATTAAATAGATTAACCATCTTATTTTTTTATACACAAACGAGATTATAAATAAGTAAATCATCTCGCATTTTGTTGATGCAGAAAATAAATAAAGAACGAGTTTACCAAAATTTTTGGGATGAGTCGCGGACCAGGTCGCTCTCTTTAAGACGTTTCGCGGCTCTGCCCAAGAACGTGCAAGCAGTGTATCAGCCCCGTCGTCCCCAGGATAAAACATCCCAGAATTCTTCTCTGTCTAAGACGTTCTTTGCACTGTAGAAGTCCCGAAAACCAAACACCCCCACACACTGTTCGCAAAACGAACAAACTGCTCGGAAACCAAAAACGAACTGAAAAAGCAGTACCGGAACAGATCGGAACAATTCCGGAAGAACAAAATAGTGAAAACCGAAACTGTTTCAGAATAGTTTCAGAACAGAAACAGAAGCAGATCAGAAACAGAAACAGTGCAGAAACAGGAGGGAAACAGTGCAGAAACAGAAGAGAAACAGAACACTATTTTCGTTGTCTAAAATTGAGAAAACAATACTCGTATTTATAGGGAAAAAAAATCAAACCGTTTGAAAAAAAAAAATTGAAACCAAAACTTAATAATAAAAAAAAACGTTACGGTTTTAATTAAAAACGTTAAAACGTTTTTATTAATTAAAACGTTTTTTTTATTTATTTATTTTAACGGTTTAACATTTCAAACGTTTATTTTAATTAATAATTTTTTTTTTAATTAAACTGTTTTAAAAAAATTATTTTTAAATAAATTTTTTCTAAAAAATAAATAAGTGTCACCTCATCACACGCGCGGCGCGGCTCGGCTCGGCACGGCCGGACGGACGGCGGCGGTGGCGCGCGCGTGTGTGTGGTAAACCGGTAGGGATGTAACTCCTCTCCCCTCCACAAAATGTGGGTACCCCTTGGGGCACACCCCAAGTGTCTCACATACTTCTAGATAACCACTTTATTTTCATCTCTCCCTACCAATGTGGGATAAAAAAATTTGAGAGAAAAAATCAATTTGACACATTTGGCACTTTCTATTCTAAAAATTAAATTAAAATTCATTTGTTTCAACAATCCCCCACTTGAATTTTTAAAAATAATTTTTTTCATCGAGCAGTATAATTCAATATAAGATTGTGCATAAGAAAAGGTGTCTATCGACTTGAACCTTTACATAGTAAATATGCTTTAGATTATACTAGAGTAACTCGTAGTTTTGAACTCTATCTCTAACAACATCACACACACAACCCTATCAGGGTGTAGTCCAAAAGCCCGTGCTTTACGGCCATGCACGTGTATCCCAGTATAATGAATGCTCTAGAGAATTTTGCCCAAAATTCCATAAGAAGCGGCCACACTTCCACATTCACATAGGTGAATCTATCAAGAGTACTCTTGTAGCTAGGTACTCCACTCCAAAATAGAGTATAGATCTCATTAAGAGTTAATAAAAACTCAACCTTCTATCGCTTCAAGATATCATGCTTCAAACAGCACATTTATGAAATAGAACTCAAATTTATAGCATGATTTTTTTCATATAACTTCATGAGTTGTTATTACCCTTTGAACCTATTTCTTGGGATCTCCAGTCTATAGGTTGGGTTTCCCTCACAAGTGACTCGTCAATCTATGGGCTTGAGTCTCATTCCTTTCGAGGTTTTGTAAACCTTTTCTCGAGCTAATCCTTTCGTCAAAGGATCGGCTAAGTTATCATCAGACTGTACATGATCCACTCTCACAGCCCCTGTAGAGACATACTCTCTAATGGTGCTGTGTTTGCGACGTATTTGTCGTTTTTTTCCGTTATAATAACGATTCTGAATCTTTGCAATAGCCGCGGTACTATCACAATGGATCAAGACAGCTGGAATCTGTCTCTCCCATAAAGAGGTATCAAAAAGCAGGCTCCTTAACCACCATGCTTCCTCGCTAGCCAAAGCTAGTGCAATCATCTCAGACTCCATAGTAGATTGATCCAAAATAGTCTGTTTCTTAGATTTCCAAGAAACAACTCCACCAGCTATACTAAATATATAACCGCTAGTTGCCTTGGAGTCATCTGAAAGGGTGTTCCAATCAGCATCGCTATATCCTTCCAGAACAGCGGGAAACTTCTGATAATGTAATCCAAGGTTCATAGTTCTCTTTAGATATCTCATAATCCTATCAATAGCATGCCAATGCTCAATACTAGGTCTACTTGTAAACCTGCATAGTAATCCCACAGCATATGCTATGTCGGGCCTAGTGCAGTCAGTGGCATATCGGAGACTGCCTATGATGCTCGCATACTCAGTTTGTCTAACACCGTCACCGGTGTTCTTGAACAACTTCACACTAGGGTCATAAGGAGTACATGCTGGTTTACAATCAAAATAATTGTATTTCTTTAGAATCTTCTCTATATAATGAGATTGGTCCAAAGAAATTCCATGTTTAGACCTAATTATTTTAATACCAAGGATTACACTTGCTTCACCAAGATCTTTCATATCAAAATTAGCACATAGCATGGATTTTACATTATTCACAACATGAATATTGGAACCAAAAATTAACAAGTCATCTACATAAATACATATAATAGTGCAAACATCATTTTCAGATTTATAGTAAATGCATTTGTCACTTTCATTTACTTTAAAACCATGTGAAATGACTAGATTATCAAATTTCTCATGCCATTGCTTAAGTGCTTGTTTCAAACCATAAAGAGATTTATCTAATTTGCATACTTTGTTTTCTAGACCAGGAATAACTAATCCTTCAGGTTGGTCCATATAAATCTCTTCTTCTAATTCATCATTCAAAAAAGCAGTTTTAACATCCATTTGGTGCACAATAAGATTATGAATTGCAGCAAGAGATAAAAGTACACGAATAGATGTAATTCTAGAGACAGGTGAGAAAGTATCAAAGAAATCTACATTCTCTCTTTGTCTAAACCCTTTGGCTACAAGACGAGCCTTGTATTTATCAATGGTTCCATCGGGATTCAATTTCTTCTTAAGAATCCATTTACATCCTATTGTTTTACAACCAGGAGGTAAATCTACCAAATCCCAAGTTCTATTTGACTCGAGAGAGTCTAACTCGTCATCTATAGCCTCTTGCCATAAACTGGCATCTATAGAGGATAATGCCTCTTGGAGGGTAAGTGGATCATCTTCTAAGGTATATGCATAGAAATCCGAACCAAAGTCTTTAGCTATACGAGATCGTTTACTCCTTCTAGGTTCAAAAGCTAGTTCCTTATTAGATTCATTAATCCTAATGATAGGTTTATTACTAGAAGTTGAGCCCCCACTATTCTTCAATTTGAAAAGAAATTTATATTCATAAAAATCAGCATCATTTGATTCAATGATAACTTTATCTTTCAAATCATAAAATCTATATGCTTTGCTATTTACCGCATAACCAATAAAAACACATTCATAAGCTCTACTGACAAGTTTTCTTCTTTTGGGGTCAGGATTCGAACATATGCCAAACAACCCCAAGTTTTAAAATAAGACAAATTTGGTTTCTTATTTTTGAAAACTTCATAAGGTGAAATTTTACTTTTCGATTTGGGAACTCTATTAAGTACATAGCAAACCGTTAATAAAATTTTACCCCACCAGTGAGAAGCTGCACCGGAGTTAAGTAAAATAGCAACTACTGATTTAGCAAAAGTTCTATTTTTTCTTTCAGCCTTACCATTCATTTCAGGAGAATACGGTACAGTTTTTTCATGAATAATCCCATGAGAATTATAAAAATCAATAAAGATATCAGAATCATATTCTGTTTCTCTATCACTACGTAATCTCTTAATTTTCTTATTGCATTGATTTTCAATCTCAGTTACAAAATTCTTAAACATATCAAAAGCTTCACTTTTATTTTTCATAAGATAAACATAAGTAAAATTAGAACAATCATCTATGAATGTAATAAAATACCGTTTACCATTCCTAGTCAAGACTCCATCAAATTCACAAATATCAGAATGTATCAAGTCAAGAGATTCCGATTCTCTAATTACTGATTTATGAGGGGTTTTAGTAATTTTAGCTTGACTACAAAATTCACATTTTTCAAAATTATTCAAAGACAATTTAGGAATTAGTTCTAAGTTGCTTAAGTTTTTAATAATACGTTTGTTAACATGACAAAGTCTAGCATGCCAAATATTAAAAGAACACAACATGTAAGTAGAAGAAGAAATTTTATTAATTTCAACATTCAGTTTGAACATTCCATCAGTTGCATATCCCTTCCCAACAAAAATATTATTTTTGGTTAAAGTGTACAAATCAGCCCCAATAGTTTGAGTGAAACCCGCCTTGTTTAGAAGATAGCCCGAAACCAAATTCTTTCTCATCTCTGGAGTATGCAGAACATCTTTAAGGATGACTGTCTTTCTAGAGGTAAACTTTAATTCCACTTCACCAGAACCGACAACAATAGTGGAGTGGGAATCACCCAGCAACACTTTCTTGTCTTCACTTTCAGAATAAGATTTGAACATGGTACGATCATAGCAGACATGGCGTGAAGCACCAGTGTCTACCCACCACCCTTCGGATCCACCAACTATATTAATTTCAGAAATCATAGCTATAAGTTGGTCCTCGGTAAGATTCGCCTGTGGAACAGGACGACGTCTTTGCCGGCAGTTCCGAGCCAAATGGCCCGCCTTCCCACAGTTATAACAAGTAAACTGTTCAGAATTATTTCTTGAAAGGAGTTTGTTTCTATTCTGATTTTGATGCACATTTCTGTTCTGGTTGTTGTGGTTGCGATTCTGATTTTGGTTTTTCATATTTTTCCCTTTAGGTTTCAGAATAGCGTAAGATGATTTTTTGTGAGCATTGTTAGTAACAACAAGCACTTCATCTTTCTGATCTTGTTTTCGGGCCTCCTCCTCAATCCGAAGACGAGTGATCAAACTTTCTAAAGAAAACTCTTTAGTTTTATGCCTTAGAGTATTCTTAAAATCTTTCCAAGAGGGGGGTAATTTGTCAATTAAAATAGCAACTTGAAATTGTTCATCAAGGGACATACCTTCAGCAATTATTTTGTGAGCGATTTTCTGAAGTTAATGAGATTGAACCTCCACTGATTTGTCGTCGGTCATTTGGTATTTCAGATACCGACTAACAGCATATTTTTTACTTCCAGCTTCCTCAGTGTCGTATTTCTTTGAAAGAGCATCCCAAATTTCCTTTGCAGTTTTGTTAGAGCAGTAATAATCATACAAATCATCAGACATACCATTAAGAATAAAATTCTTACAACGGAAATCATTTTCCTCCCAAGACTTAACTTCTTGAATCTGAGCGTCTGTAGGAACTTGAGGTAATTGAGGTTTTTCGGTTGTACAGACATATACTACTTTTTCGATAATAAGAAAAAATAACATTGTCTGTCTCCATCTTTTAAAATAAAACCCTTCGAAACGAAAGGGTTTGTTGAGATCAACAGTTACTTGTTTAAAATCGTGATCAGCAGACATCTTAGCAGATATTGAGCGTCTTAAAATTGTTGATGCAGAAAATAAATAAAGAACGAGTTTACCAAAATTTCTTGGGATGAGTCGCGGATCAGGTCGCTCTCTTTAAGACGTTTCGCGGCTCTGCCCAAGAACGTGCAAGCAGTGTATCAGCCCGTCGTCCCCAGGATAAAACAGCCCAGAATTCTTCTTTGTCTAAGACGTTCTTTGCACTGTAGAAGTCCCGAAAACCAAACACCCCCACACACTATTCGCAAAACGAACAAACTGCTCGGAAACCAAAAATGAACTGAAAAAGCAATAGCGGAACAGATCGGAACAATTCCGGAAGAACAAAACATTGAAAACCGAAACTGTTTCAGAACAGTTTCGGAACAGAAACAGAAGCAGATCAGAAACAGAAACAGTGCAGAAACAGGAGGAAAACAGTGCAGAAACAGAAGAGAAACAGAACACTGTTTTCGTTGTCTAAAATTGAGAAAAAAATACTTGTATTTATAGGAAAAAAATTCAAACCGTTTTGAAATTTTTTTTTTTGAAACCGAAACTTAATAATAAAAAAAAACGTTACGGTTTTAATTAAAAACGTTAAAACGTTTTTATTAATTAAAACATTTTATTTATTTATTTATTTATTTTAACGGTTTAACATTTCAAACGTTTATTTTAATTAATAATTTTTTTTTTAATTAAACTGTTTTAAAAAATATATATTTTTAAATAAATTTTTTCTAAAAAATAAATAAGTGCCACCTCATCACACGTGCGGCTCGGACGGACGGCGGCGGCAGCGCGCGCGCGTGTGTGGTAAACCGGTAGGGATGTAACTCATCTCCCCTCCACAAAATGTGGGTACCCCTTAGGGCACACCTCAAGTGTCTCACATACCCCTAGATAACCACTTTATTTTCACCTCTCCCAACCAATATAGGATAAAAGGTTTTGAGGGAAAAAACCAATTTGACACATTTGACACTTTCTATTCTAAAAATTAAATTAAAATTCATTTGTTTCAACACATTTTGATTACCATCATATTTTTTTATATTTTTTTTGCTATACCCACGATTATCTCTACACCCACAAAGGGTAGGAGACCAATCTCATTCAGGGTTTCGTGACTGTTTCTCCTAGTTTTTTTATATCATCTATCACAATTGGTAAACATGATAATAAATATCATAATTTGTATCACGTCTCCATCTATCATGGTCGGTTTGGGAACAAAAATCGTGATTGATTTTTTTATTTTTTATTTTTACCACTGTTTTTATAATTATGATAGATTTTTTTTTCCTTGTAGTGCTCATTTTTCATTCTTATGAAAAGAACACAAAATCTATTTTTCTTTTTATTTTTTCCACCTCAACTTTCTTTCTTATCAAATTTAGAAGAAGAAATCCAGAGTTGAATACAATTGATGGGTTAGGCATGCATATCTGTTCTTTTTTACTTGCGTTGAAATCTATCTCACCGTGTTATTGGAATGCGTGCGCTTGTTTAGTAATACATGCACAACTGGACCCTACTATTTATCAACAGTCAGGAGGTAACAGAGAAGAGTATCAATGCGTTTCAATAAATTCGATCCACTCGAATGTTCAAACTTTATTGACGTCCAAGAATCATTCTAGTTTACCTTCTCAACAAAATGCATGCTCAAGGTCAAATTTCTGCTCTTAATTGCAACTACCCTCATAGTTGACTTTTTCCTCTTTAAATAACTATATATGTCTGTACATATACAATTTTCATAGACTAAAGGCATGGATAACTATATATGTCTGTATATAAATAACCATTTAAATTTTAAATTTTGAAATTTTTAATTTTAAGTGTTTAATTTATAAGTGCCCAATAGATTGAATATTTATTTATTTTTAATATTTTTAATTTAAAAAAATTATTTTGTACAAATTTTCATTTCTAAAATAATGTTTACAACTTTATTCTTCTAAAATATTCTCTCTATAATTTTCTCAATTTTTATTTTTATTTTTTTTATCTATAATTTTTTGAATATAATTTTTTTTTTTAAATTTACAGTATTGGTATAAAATGTTAGTTATGATAATTAGATATTATAATAAGTAATAAAAAATTAATTGAATCAAACATCACTTAAAATTAGATATCAAGTTCGGTCGTTATCCAAAAAATGGAACTTAGATTTTGAATTCATGTTTAACTATAATCGTGTGTATTTTGAATAATCCAACACGAAATCGTTCTCTCCTACAAGCAAGCTGTTTGATAATCCTTTTCTTACTTTATTTAAAATTAAATTACCATAAAATCCATCACTTAATACTAACTATTAATTTTGGTTTAAAAAAAATATGTTTACTATATTTTAATTGTTGAAAGAATAAAATATAAATAAGTTGAACGCTCAAATTTGTGTTTTTTTAAGAACAATTTAATTTTCCATCTAATATTTTGCTTTATTTATTCAATTTTCAGTGCTTGTCTATTGTTTATTTTTTTTAATAAATTAAATGTAATTAATATTAATATTCCCTTTGTTGGTCCGGTGAACTACCCAAAAGAGGGTAAATTGGGTAGTAATAAAATATTATCAAATAATTTACAGTTAAAAAATCAAATAATTAATTTTACCCTAAATTAATTATTATCTTTATAGCACTTGAATTTTTCAAACAATTAATTTAATTAATTAATCAATTCTTCCTAAATCGATTATTATCTTTTTATAGCAGCAGATAAGTGTTATAAGTTCTAAGTGCACACTCAAATAATACAAAATAAAATAAAATAAATAAATAATGCTGTACACACCAATATATCCTGGTTCACTAAGCTAATTTTGGCTAATCCAGTCCTCCGAGTCTCACAGAGATTCACAACCACTAAATCACTATGATCCCTTTAACTAGATAGGAACCAAACCTTTATAAAATGATTATTTTCACAGGCTCAAAATCAACCTTTACAACTTCTTTTTCCCAAACTCAGTAATAACATTTTTTTTTTCTCAGGCTCAAGACTAATCTTATCTTTTTCAGGTTAAAGATTAACCTAATTCTTTTATACTTAGGCTAAGAATTAAGCCTCACACAAAAACACTCCAAGTATCCTTTTATCCGGTAAGGATTGAATCGTTACAAATTCACTCAAAAATAATTTTAGTCAGGAAGAATTACCCCTAATCTTTTTGTACTCTAGGTAAATATTAAAACCTCAATCTCTTTACCAAAAGAGATTGAAACCCAAGGCTATCCCTGATTAGACACTCCTAATAGTATCTAATCCAACACACAACTCACCAATTACAAAATTGATTAGTTCTTTTTTCCACTCGGAGCTACCCCAGATTAATTTGAACTCAATTAATGTCCCGATAGTAGTGATAGAAAAATAGTGAGAATTTCAAAAATATGATTTTAAATGAAAACGGGTAGCACACAATTTAGCACGTAATCAGATTTTCACAAGAAATCATTTCAGAATAATTTTCAAACAATTTTAAAGTTCAGGAAAATAATTTCAAAGATTACAATTCCAAGTAGAAGATAATGATATCAAACAATAATTAATAGTAAAGAAGTTGGAATGATCTCACCTAGAAAACATAAAAATATGATTATAATAGATATGTGTAACACACAAATAAGTATATAATCAGATTTTCACCAAAAATTGTTTTAAAAATATTTGTATGCAATTTAAAGTTTAGAAAACGATTTCACAATATCTAAAAATCTAAGCAAACAAAATAATATTTAATCACAACAAAGAATTAACGGTTAGAACAATCTAACCAGAATATCACCAAAAGAATGAAGATTGAATCGCGACAAAGCTTAGATCGATGACGCCAAAATTCACAACACTTTTTCTCAAGAAAAATCTTACGATTAATTGTTCAATATAATCTCAGAAAGCTTACGAACTTAAGGTTCTTGATAGAATGATATCACTCAGAAAGCTCATGAACACTTAGTTCTTGATCAATTGGGATTATTAAAACCTAAAAAATGCAGGTTTATTTATATGGAATTAGAACAAACCCTCTAACGGCTAGTTCTCATATATCATGATAAATAATTATCTAATAGACCCCTTATATCATTATAACTTAATCCTGGTATAATTTACTCAATTATAACTCTTAAAATGTTCAATTAAGTCACTCAAACATTTTCTCAAACTCAATTATATAGGATAAAAAGAATTACATGAACCAAATTGAGAAATAATCAAAATACTTGAACCATATCTATAGGGATAGTAAAATATCAACTATATATCTTAAATTCCATCAGATCCCTAAGATATCTCTCATATCCTAACCATAAAACGACTAGTAACAGCTACTTTTTGGATCAAAACCATGAAATCCTCGAATCCTGAAACTAACCGTCGGTTGACCGACCAGAAGGCATAAGTCGACTGCCCGATTCAAGATGTAGCCCAAGCCAAAAACTCTACACCCATAAGTTGACCTCTACTTATTCGTCTGTTAATTGAACGATTTAGTGAGTTTCACAAGTTGACCTCTCCCATTTGTCTGTCGACCTAACGATTCAGAGAATTCCTCTTTTGGCCATAAGTCGACTGGTAGGGGTGTAGGAATACACCGCTACTTACACTCGCAAGTATACGAGATCTAAGTTTTAGTATAGTGTCATCGTTAAGATCGGGTTATCGTATCTACAGGGATTGGTGTCGTTACTATCGAATACCGCGTTTATCGTGACCTAACTTTATCTAAATGAAAAATAAATGTATTTAATTAATTAAACTAATACTAATATATCCTAAATTAACTACACTAATATGCTAATATGTTTTAGGGTGAAGAATTGCCTAGGGATTAACGTGTTTACAAATACGTATTCGATTTCAATTTACTCATATTTACGGTACTCAACCTATTTGACAATCTCGGTACGTAAACTCCACCGCCACCTCTCCTAAGTGTAAGACGGGGGAATACATGACTTCGAATCAATGAAGAAGTCCCCCTAAACGTCTTAATGACCCAAGATCATGTGAGTCTCACCCAGCGTTATTGATTGCACACAATCCAACTCCCGACCTGGTCATTGGATCGTGCGTCGTATTTATCCGATCGACAATCTCCGTTCTAAAACAACCTCGCCACCTCTCCCGAGTATAAGATAAGGGATATAACGCAAATTTGAGTCAACGAATAAGTCTCTCTCAACGTCTTAACAACCCTAGGTAGAGTGAGTCTTGCCCCAACGTCATCGATTGTCCACAATTAAAACCCCGACCGAGTTATAGAATCATGGCGTTTGTTTACCTAATCCAAATCTAGGTTTTATCAAAACCCCGTATTCTCTATTTATCTAAATAAGCATGGTAAACAAAAAATACAGTAAATAGAATCAAACTACGAAAAACAATTACAAACGAAACACCGAAATCATCCAAACAGCGTATTTATAAATTATATGTTAATCCCTACTACAATCCATGTTTAGCTATAGTCATAGCCGCATTTACAATGAAATAACAAGCTAAACATGATCACACAATCCTAAGATAAAGAAATAAGAAAAAACAACCGAAGAACTTAGTCTCGTCCGAAGATAAACCGCTAAGAACGCTCAACGATCGATTCGCCGTCTTCTCCACTTCGGGATGTGAGCTCCACCTCTAAAACTCCTAAACCCTAACCTAAATATAGATTAAGGTGCTCAAATGGCCAGGGGGTTCAAAGGAAGGGGAAGGAGAATGGTATTTATAATCAAAATATCTAACTAAAATATCTAGGTTGTGTAGAGGGTCACCGCCGCAGCGATGGGATTCACAGCTGCGGCGGTGAGTAGGTCAATTCAATGATCGCTGTGGCGGTAAAGACAGTGGTGGCTTAGGAAGAACATTCTACTGGATTTCCACCTAGGCGATAGGCTGTTAGTAGCTTATTTTTGTTTCTCTGATTTTTCACCGTCGCGACAGTGGGATTCACTGCTGCGGCAGTGGTCCGTCAGTAGCATTTTTTCTTTCTCAGCATCTTCACCACCGCAGCGGTGGTCTGGACGCCGCGACGGTGGGCTTGTTTCACAGTTTTGCCTCCAAACTTATTTTTCCACCATTCTTCGATCACTTTTGGTTCGATCTCATCATTTTAATTCTAATTTCCTATCTTTTTGCCCCCACACACCTGATTTATACAAAAAGTATAAAAACTAATTAAAACATAATAAAATACTATATAAACGCTCGAAAACTAACTTAATTCGGTTTGGAAATACGTAGGTGGATCACACCTATCATCGACCTAGCTGTCGACCGAATAATTCAGAGACTTCAGCTAATTCCATCACCTTCTCATCGGTTGGCCGATCCCTTTGGGCAAGTCACCCAATCCTGTTTTACTCATTTCTTAATTTATTTTTTTAATTTAATTTCTTCGACATTTTTGCTCCTTTAACCGATTTCTATTCTCGATTAACTCCACTAATACTTAAATTCAATTTTAATTTAATCTTTCTTAAATCAATATTTCTTCTTCAATTTTGCATAGCAGTAAGTATGTTAACCAATTAGGATCCTATTAAAAACACACATAATTGTAAAAATATTTTGTGTCGTGTGTGATCCTCATCGGGATACATTAAGAGTAAAAATTTAACCTGAGTTGTTTTCCCCTAGGTTCTTCAAAGTCTTCAGTCTCTTAATTGGCCATCATCTTTGTCAGTCTCTTTAGCATCCATTTAGCATCGATCTCAACTTCTTCATGATAATATCTTCAATGGAACTTATAAACTGAAACACTCAATAAATCTGTTAGTTCCACCAAAAACATCAACATTTAATTCTCCATCAAAATCTCAGGATCAACAACCTTATTTTAATTATTTCATTATTTGACAATGTAATAATGAGGAATTTTTCTGACCAGCCTCAAAAGCTGCCACGTGGATGAATAACCCTACGTGCCCTACATGTGAGCCAAGACCATATGCCAAGCATGGGGGACTCAAAACTACTAATGGAAACAGAGGATATTGCTCAATACCGAGAAGATTATTGAAAACTTGACGAACCAAGCTTGACGTATCCTAACCAAGATCCATGCTAGACTTCCTTATAGTCCCACCCTTCGAAACCTAGGCATGGGCTAAGAGCATTTCAGCTCAAACTGCGATCGGAGCTTAGAAGCCATTATAATTGTCCATTACATAAATGAAAAGAATGGGTGTATTTAAAGAAAATGGTCCACTAATCCCATGATCCCGCAAAATATAGAGAATTAATAGTGATTAACCATGATTCATGGAAGACTTGCCAAACAAGTCTTTCATCTCTTGTAAATACTATGAGGAGGGGTCTAAACAATGCATGCACAATTTTTCTAGCCAATACTCTACCAAAATCCTTCCCGAACATATTACAGATTCTCACACCAGAGGTGCAATGTCGACAAAACTACCCATGGTGTATTATTTTGCAAGAATCCAAACCTAAACGAGATCACATTACCAATCTCAAGGACTATCTCTGAGGATTCAGTTTTTGGCTTCATTAAATTAGCGCCATGTATGGGAAAGGACTAGTTGTCTTTCTTACACTTTTTGAGAAGTTTTATGTTTTTTTTAGACTTCGAAACATGACAAATGAACAATAGAATGAGAGACAACCCATTTGTATAGAGAATCTCAAGATCAACTATTCAGGTGAACCCCCTTCATTGTTGATGGATTAGGGAGGTTTGTGACCTCTCCCAGAAAATGTAAATGACGGCTGGTAAAAACCAGCTATCACCACCACAACCGGTTTCTCAAGGTTTTGTGTGTCCTTACAGTGATACACAAGCTATTACTAATGAAGGGTGAATAATCCAATGAGAATGATGTCAAGAAGGTGAACTACAAAGGGAGAGGTAAGAACTCTGGTGAGACCTAGAACGAATCTGTAAGGAGAGAGAAAAACTACGCTAAGTAGCCCCTCCACCTGAACGTGTGTCTAGTGTCCACTCCAAGCCCGTCCGAGGGTGCAACCAGCTCAGTCAACAAAAAAAGAAAAAGAAAAATAGAATGGCCTACCAACCCAAAAGAATGTTTCGACCAACACCCGATTAAGTAAGAGAATATTGGATTTGCCCTCTAACAATGTTCTATATTTCATGGAGACTTATTTGGGACTATGTTTGAGGATCCACGGTCAGCTCAAGAATATCAATCCAATAATAACCTTTGCGATCAAGTTAATATGATCAACGAGAAGTTTGGTCAAATGGGAAAAATGGAGCCAATGTCCAGAAAAAAATGCCTCACTATCACTGCTCGGATGTTACGGGAGAAGGTGCCTATGAACTTCAAGAAACCGTCCCAGATTAGGGCTTACTAGGAAAATATCGACTATGTTGAGCTCTTGAATTCCTACCACGTCTATATGGACCTGTAAAGAGCATCGGACTCGTTAAACTGCCAAGCCATCGAGGAGACCTTATTCGATACAACCAGGAAGTAGTACACAAGCTTGAAGCTAGGCATGTTCGACTCTTTCGAGTCCTTAAGCATGGTGTGTTGATGTAAGTCCTATAGTCAATTTCGTAATATTACATTTAAGGCTTATTTTTGTAAAACTTTTCAACGTCAAGTGTTAATAAAAAAAAAAAAAAAATTATATTATTCTTGAATTATATCAATATCGCTTTGGACTATGGATGTTGAGTTGAATGTCTGACTATTTATTATGATTTAAAAGAGGATACTAAAGACATTTGGTAACATGATATTCTAAATTTTTCTTAGTCACTATTGGATTTTTAAAAATGGTCTTCAACAATCTTGGCTAACTAATTATGTTGTTTTATCTTTGAGAATGGTTTATATGAAACCATTAGTATTAGATACTAGAACAACTATAGGGGGACTTACTAATGTAGTAATGGACCAAACGTGATTATCCTTGATGTCCTACATGATAGTTTTGCTCGAGTCAAAATAGGATGTCTGAGGTGTAATTGTATTTATGTTTGTATATTACATGTTTGGGTTGGTAGACTTTGATAATGCCAAGTGTTATTCTTTAGTTACAAGCCTTCAAAAGTATTTATTGGGTATAGTGGGACATACATGTGAATATACGAGTATGCAAGATAAAGTTTATCCTTTTTAACAAAAGAAACGTATCTTATGTGATTTAATTTGATATAATTCACCTAAGTCACTAGCTATAGCAGTGTCATGATTGGAATGACATTTCAATTGGTATCAGAAGGAATTATATTATCAATAAAAATTCATATGATTAGAGTAGAGTTTTTAACTTAACCATTCCATGTTCATGTTAAAGAGCCTCAAAACGTGACTTCTAATTTTTTCATGGCAAAGTTCCCACAAACTGATTAAACACATCTGGAAGTGACTGCGGAATAAGATCGACATCCCCATTGTCATCGAGAGGTAAGCCCAACCTTTCCAGTCCTTCAACCTGACTGATTATCTTAAGAACGTAGTCCCTAATTTATGACCTTTTTGACATCTTGGTCTTAAAACCTCCATTGATATGTTGTACTTAGCAGTACGACCATGCTCTCCAAAAAAAAGATTCCAAGCGTTACACAATCGCATATGTGCTCCCCATCCCTTTGGACTATTTCTAGAGCTCATTACTCATCAATGCTATCATATAGCATTAAGCCTACTTATCATCATCGATCCATTTTTGGATTCTGACAAGTTTTTCCACAGAGTTGGCTTCAAAAGGTAGAGGAGCTGAACCATCTAAAACAAAGTCAATTTTTTAGAAGCTAAAACTAGCTTACGAATTATTAGCCAATCAGTAAAATTAGGTTCGATTAAGGTAATTTTCTTAAGAACATTGTAATGGTTTTCACATAATGAAGTCTACATAGAAAGTAAATACAACATATAAATTAAGTAGAAAAATAGTGTACATAAATTTTAGATTAATGGTCTTTTATGAATCTAAATATACTCCCAGGAAATTTCTCAAACCTCATTTTCCTCTGCATATTGCATGGATTGGATATTAAAAATGACAGATATATGCAGCAAAATATATTAAAAAAAAAAATCATAATTTAATATCCAATTCTTTAAGTCGAATATATATGTATTAACATTAAAACAAATATGTATGCAATATTAAAACTCTTTTGATATAAGTTATACCTCTTCTAGTGCTTCAACCTCAAAGCTAGTAGTTCCTGAGGTGTGATAGGAGAACGCTCTTCCGAGAGCATCTAAACACGAACAATACAACTAAAGGAGGCTTGATTCTCTCAGAAGTGATACGGATGTCTCACCTCTCATAGTATCCACACATAGAATCTTCAAAAGAAGAGAGTTCTTGGAATTTCTAAGATTAAATTTAATTTCAAAATCCTATGATAACTCTTATTTTAATTTAGGTAGTAGTAAGATACAAATTAGTGGTGTAGAAAGGAAAACACAGTCTCACAGGTATAGAAGACTGAAAGAGAGAAATTGAGGGGGTATCCAAAATGATCTTGCCAGATTTCTATTGGATGGCTAAAGAGAGTCTTCTTTCTTATAAATACTATCCAAGGTGTTTTGGACCTCTTATTTTCCTTAATTGCATTTTGGTCCTGAACTTCTTACGTTTTCAAGGACTCCTCTAACATCAATTCTCTATTGCATGTGACCCATTAGGTTCATACCAAAGTATGGGTGGTAAAAATAATTAATTAATTATTATTTTACAAATCAAGTACTCAATAAAAAATAGAACAATTCTAATTTTGCCCTTCTAGAAGAAAATATTTTTCTCCTTAAGATATTTTCTTTGATTGTGAGTTACGTCTACCCATATATCACAACCATGCTCAGTTAGCAAGAATTTAACCTTGAGAACCCCCTCAGGTATAGTATGTGTATTTTGTAATCTCTCTATCTGTGCACTCGAAAGAGCTAATAGGATATGGTTAAGTCAAAAATCCTAATCCAATGATATATATTTGATTGATAATATAGTTCTTTGTGATACCAACTAGAATCTCATCCCAATCGTCACATTTATTTGGCTTGAGACTTAGGTAAATTATACTAAATAGAATAACATATGTCACGTTTCTTTTTGCTAGGACCATTCTTGAATACTTGAATATTAACATATATGTCCCACTATACTCAATGAATAACTTTGAAAGCTCGTGGTTAGAGAACAATACTTAATATTACCAAAGTATAGTAACTCATACATATAATATATATAGCACATCAAGTACGAAAGTTCACGGAATACAATCCTACCTCATAATCCTAGTTTGATTTAAGCAAAGCTACCAAGTATGATATCAAGAATGATCATGTTCGACCTCTTACTATTATTAGTAAGTTCCCTTGTAGATGTCCCAGTATATTATACTAATGGATTGAGACTTACCATTATCAAATAGACAATATCGGATCAAGCTAACCTAGATTTTTGAAGGCCTTTTTCAATAATTCAATACCGAGTAGAATAATTTAGAATATCAAGGTACCGAATGCCTTTGGTCTCCTTCTATTTAATCATATTAAATAGCCAAATATTTTACTTAATATCCAAGGTCAATCGCAATAATGATATAATTACAAGAATAACATCAAGAATACCCTTTATTAATACTTGATATTGAAACATTTTACAAATATAAGTCTTAAATGTAAACTTACAAGATTGACTATAGGGCTCACATCCAACATGCAATCTAATCATGCCATGCATTAAATGTATGTCAGACTTTTGGGTGCGGTTTTTAAAATGATGCAACTTTCAAATTTTTGGTTGGCTGACAAGTCCAAGACCCTGTGACCAATTGACTTACACCCGAGCTTACATCTCGATACTTCAGTTCATCCATGAGAAAGCATCCTAAGTTCCTCTAACCTCGAACCTCAAAAATATGTAGTATCTAATGAGGGATTTTCCTGACCAGCCCTAGAATGTGCCACGAGAAAGAATAAACCCACAAGACCTGTACATGAACCAAGACCACGTGCCAATCACGGGGTGCTTAAAACTACTAACGGTAACCGATGACATTTCTTGGTATCAAGGAGACTATCGAATACCTAATGAATTGAGACGTACTATCCTGACCAAGATTCATGCTTGACTTCCTTACAATCAACCCTTAGAAAGCCAAGGATGGCCTAAGGGCATTTCAACTCAAACAACGACCTCAGTTTTGGAGCTGTTACAGTTGTCCATTGCATATATGGGAAGAGCGGGTGTATTTAAAGCATAATGGTCCACTAAACATATGATCCTACTAAATCTATAGAGTTAATACGGATTGGCCAAGATTCTAGGAATATGCCGAACAATTCTTCCATCACCTATAAATACTACAAGGTGTTCTAGATAAGGTATGTACATTTTTCCAACAATTATTCCAGAACACATTATTGATTTTCACAGCGGAGGGAAAATGCTAGCAGACCCACCACGATGAATTGTTTTGTAGGAATCAAAATTCATTGGAGATTACATTTGAATCTCAAAGACCATCTTTGACGATCCAATTTTTGATTTCATCATTAATTATGAAATTATTTAATCTGATAATAAAAAGTCAAAGCATTATAAAAATTGAAATCTCAACAAAATTTCTTTTTATGAGTATTTTTTTAACAATAATATTTTATTAGGAATGGAAAATGCATTTTGAAAATTTATTATAATATAAATATATTATAAAATAATCGTGTAATTAAAATTTATTAAAGTCAATATGAAATAATAAAAATTTAAACTCCGTGCTATAGATGATTGAAGAGGTGGGAATAGCGCCACTCTATTTTAATTTGATAACTATATTATCAAAAAGGGTAGTTACCAAGTAATTCCATTTGGATGTGGAAACTACGTGATGGACCCCAAGAGATTTTGTTGGCATGGAACGGTCCTGATATAAATTTGCGGACAAATCTATCACTATATATTAATGAATCTGCACCTTCCATACATGTTGTCAAACCTAAAAACGCGGAACAAAATATGATAATAAACTATAAATGAAACCCACAATTTCTTTCAATTGTGATAGTTGTTCAATGATTTTTTTACACCACAATGATTTATAAATCATGATCTTCAAAATGAGATATTAATAATTTTTTGGAGTTTTGGAATAGGATGCATGAGAATGTTATTATAACATTATTTGTTATGTTAATATTGTATATAACATCACTATAATTTGTGGTGTTGAATATAATAATGAAAATAACATTTGATAACAACACAAATTATATAAACAATTATTTGTTTTTAATTTTATGAAAAATACAGAGTTAATTTGTTCTCATCCCAAAAAAATCTCATAGATTTATTTATTTTTAGGATCTAAACATAGACAATTATACAACCTCATCCCTTAATTGTCTAATCACATAAATTTGAAGAGTTCATACGATCGCCCGTTGCAAAATGAAATGGAAAAAAATTCATTTTGAGCATGCAATCTTTGGATTTACTTATTTATTTATCATTTTTGGACAAAAAACAATGTTTGTTGAGATCCCAACAACATTTCACCAAGAAAAAAAATTGAGAACTTCTCAAATTTAAAATCGCCATGTGAGAACACCCAAAGAATCTTGGATAATTCATCATTTGAAAATTTCTTGAATTACTTTTTCTGAAGTGGCAGTAAAAAGTTCATGCAATTATCGTTAAAGGGGTTGGTGAACTTTCAATCATTTGTTAGGAATGTCTCCACATCAGATTTGCATGCAAACCTTCGATAGGGTAATACCACTTACACCTACTTAATTATAGTGATATTTCACATACACTCTCCTAATTTTTCAAACTACCACGGTGACCCCTTGTTGGAGTTTTTTTAATGAATTGCCCATTTTACCCTTACTCATTTAAAACTGAAAAATATAAAATTAATCCAAAATGATAAATGACCAAATTACCCTTTCTTCTTCTCTTTCATTTTTCAATTTTTTTTTTCTTTTTCTTTTTCTTCATCTTTCACTGTTTCACCACCTCCCCCCACCATACCATTGCCGCTACTCAGGTTCCACCGCCAACCACTCTTTCTTCCACCGCCGACCACTATATCTTCCACCGCAACCACACAGAAGAGAGAGAGAGAGAGGGAGAGAGAGCTAGAAGGCCAATAGATGGTGGTGTTCTGTATTTTTCAATTTTCATGTTTTGGGGCATTGGAGAGCTTCCGTCGCATAGTAGTTTCTAATTGTTTCTAATAGTGAATTTGCTGATTTCGCCTGAAATCTGTTGGAATCATTTTGAAATTTAGTTGCTTTGATTATTCTGTGACTGGCGATTGAATAAATCGAATGAAGTGCTATACGTTCTTCAAAATTCTAGGGTTTTCGTGGTCTCTTGCAATCGGATCTAATTGGAGTACTACTTTTCTCATAGAGTGGTTGCAATGGATTCAAATCTCCAGCAGTAGCAGCAGACGAATTTCGGTTTCATGCGGTATCGATCAGCTCCGAGTTCATATTTCACGAGTTTCATGAACAACTATGGAGCAGGGGATTTAGAACAACTTTTGAATCCTCCATTGTCGAGTCTTGAACTGGAGCAAAATTTTAGAACGTACATGTCTAGTGGTGGAATTGAGGATTCCAACTTTTACAATTTTAGTGAAGTTACACAAATTATTCTTCAAACACGCCGGTTCAATCGCAATTTGTGGCGTTGATAAGCAAGAACCAAAGGTCTATCTTCATCAACAGCTGTAGTAACAATCGTAGATTTAGGCAACAATGATGAAGAGGGGTTCGTCATTGATCGGTAAAGCTTCATTCGACAACTTCTTGCTCCACCTCCTATTTTCTTGCCCACCCAAAATCCGACATGTGCAAAGCAATTTCGTCTAGAGTTGTTTGGCTCTGGATCGATACTCTTCCTTACCCAGCTTCTAGGTCTATTTATTGTTTGTTTGCCCACCGATCTTCAACTCTAAATCGATTTCTTCACCGGAGATCGATATATATCGCTGGAGATTTATCGAAAAATACTCAGTAATGGCTAGGATAGTAATTAGAAATTCTTCAGACACATTTCCGAAGTCACTCTCTTTGTCTCTATAAGTTTTGGGAATTACGCAACCCAAAATACTTCAGACAAATTTGTGTGAGTACCCCACATGGTAATTTATATATCTTATAGTCTTTTTTAACAGTTTCAATCTAGGATCTCATCATATCTTGCACTCAAAGATGAGACGTTCTCGTCGCGTTGGCTTAGTCTCTACCTTGATTGTCGATGTAGATATGAGTCCATTAGCTGACACAAGGCACCAATTTCGGGGTCTTTACCCCTATCCGAAGCCTCTACTCCTCTCCTATCACCACCATTGTCCTCTTTTTTGAAACAGGATTGACACTGGTACTATTTGTGACATCCTATGCCGGCCCGTTGGCCTAATTATCTTTTGAACCGAATCTGCGTGCCCCAAAATTTTAAGCCCAAGTAGTATTAGCTTACACCGTACTTTATTTATTAGACAATCTTTTCTAATGCTTCCATTGTGAGATCTCACAAAATCATCCACTTAAAGACATTACGTTCTCATTGTATTGACCCACTTTGTTCCTTTGTCGATGTATATAGCAGCCAATAAACGTTTACAAAATAACCTATAAGTGAAAAAAGGGTGCCAACCCTGGACCTCTACCCCCCTTTCGGAGCCTCTACTCCTCTATCAATACCACCACGGTTCCTTTGTTGGTGTATATAGCTACTAGTAAGCGTTTATAGAATAGCCCACAAGTGAACAAAGGGTACCAACCTTGGACTTCTACCTCTTTTCGGAGCCTCTACACCTCTATAAATACCATCACAGTGTTGTCACTAGATCAAGGTTGATTGTAATACCATTTGTAACGTCACATGCAGCTCAATAACTTTTGAATCAGATTAGTCACATGACCCAAAATACTTAAATAAAATTACTAATAGTATACATATTAAACAATGAGATCTCGCTCCATATGAATTAAGTAGAGAGAAAGAGAGTCCACTACCATGTGAATTGAATGAGAGAGAGAATTTGGGGTATAAGACTATGATAACATAATAAATGACACTAACATGGGATATCATATATTTATTTTTTCACCTAACTTGATATTGGTTGTTGAAAGTGATATATTACGGGCTCTCGCTTTTAGAAGGTCCACATATTGTTTAAATTCATATTCTCAAAATGGAGAGAAAAAAAATATTGAGTTCACAGTATAATGGATCCTTATATTAGATTATTTTGGTAAAAATGAATTTGTTCTATATTTTATCTTCAAGGACAGTTTATGAACTAAGCTCCTGGTTATGCCATGCAATTGTTCTGTACCATTTGAGCTGCTACAAACTTTTTCGAACTCCATGTTTTTAATTGTCCATCCTAACTTGATATAACCCATTTCATGTCAAATAATTTTGGATTTATCCCACATCGAATGTGCAAAGTGCTAGTGGTGAAATTATAAGTGTAAGAGAATTGGAGCTAACTTTTGAGGTTAAGAGATGCTCAAGACCATAACTATACTGGTATCAGAGCCCAGGTTACAACAACTCTAGGCCAATAGCCACAAAGGAAAAAATTGGTCAAGAGTTAACTAACCAACGCCCGATGTGTAGGGGCAATTGTTGAATTTATCCCACATCGGATGTGGAAGGAGCTGATGGTTAGATTATAAGTGTGAGAAAATGTCTCACCTTATGAGTTAACTTTTGAGGTTGACAGGGCCCAAGATCTCCACTACAAATACTAGCATATGTCAAGATGTGGTGGCCATACATGGACTAGGGCAAATACCCTTAATTTAGTAGAAATTAGTCAAAAGTAGTTTAATCGCAAATGTAAAATAATGTGTGATGTCGAATTTCATCAGCTGTTCTAACTCCTAAAACTCTAAATAACACCAACACTAAGGACTAATACCTGAGATACTTATTTGGTGATGTGTGATGTCAAATTGCTTCAGCTATTCTAACTCCTGAAACTCTGAATAACATCAACACTAAGGATTAGTACTTGAGATACTCGTATGGTATTAACCAAATACCCTCTGGCATGAGAATAAATTTATTAGGTCTATCAGAGATATATTTGTGCATAGCCATTTTGACGTAGAAGTTACTATGGTTATAAATTAAGAATACATGATTTACCATGAATTTCGCCATGATTTCAACTGTCCCAATGTTCTCTTATCAGATATCCATATTTTTTTATATTTTTTTTTATACACAATTTAGATTTATATATTAATAAGGGAAAGGTTTTCATTTGGTACAAATCTTATATGGAAGATCTCCATATTGACGTAATGTTCAGGTATGAGTATACTTGGACCTGATCTTATAAGATCTCCCAGGGGTTGTCCTATTTCAGACCCATATTCCCTACCTTTTTCATGTGTTAGGCCCATCGAATTAGGCGTGTTAATTTGCCTTTCTAAATAATTATGGGCCTTGCCTAAACAAGTACACTTCTGCCTATTATTAGGTGTACAAAGAGACGTTGGACAAACCATACACATCAATCTACTTAGCAAAATGGGCAATACATATGCACTCGTAAAATTGTAAAACGAAATCGAAACATTAAGTGTCAAAGTTCAACTCGAGGCACACATATTTGAGTCATATTTTGCTAATATATATGCTACTTGATCAAGTTTATCAAAAAAAATAAAAAATATGCGAATGATTCATGGGAGATCAAAATCGAGATCCTTATTTTCCGCAACCTTACATTGTCACAATCCCCCTCCCAAAATGCGAGACCTACCACAAGATACATCCCAAAGATATTATATATAATATTTTAATACAAGAATTGTAATTAAACTAAAATTGAAAAGTCCAAAACTACTGTTGAATCGAATCGAAGGTTGTAAGTACTAGTGTTCCTTCTTTCTCTTGTCCTGGACCACCCCTTCGTTCCCTGCCAGCATCAAATACTTATCTCTCCTCGTAAGCCCAGTGCACTCAAACCCCAAAGCCTCCCCCAATTGTCTCTGAATCATATTAGCCACCTCGTGTCCTGACCTCCCCCCTGCGCACGTCAGCTCCCTTGGCACCTTTCCAAGCACTTGAACATGGTAGCTTGGCCTAGGGTTCATCAAGAAAAAAATAGGATCCAAACACTTCAAGCCACCAGCAGTAGTCCCATAAAACATGGTCACCTCAGTGTTAATAGCCACAGGCACAATCTCGTCAGCTAACTCAGCAAAAAGAGAGCTAAACCTCAATAAATAAGGCTCTCTACATGTGGTTCCTTCAGGACAAACTACCAAATCCCCTTCGGACAACAGCGTATTCATTGTCTCGCCATCTTGTTTTCTGTCCCTTGTGAGCCTCACCGTCCTAATGGGTGAGATCAGCTCGGACACCTTGCTTAGGCTATATGTGACTGCGGTTAAGGGCTTCCCTAGCAATGTGCTAAGGAAAACAGGGTCCAAAAGTGTCCTGTGTGTGCAAACAAAGAGTACCCCTTTCCCATTTCTGAGGTTTTTTGTAGGTATTTGTTCTTCACCTTTGACCCTAAGGTTTACACCACTTAGGGTACCCAAGAGGATGGCTAGTTGGTAGGGTAGGTAGATGCCCACAAGGAGTCTGAAAACAGCTAAGAGGATGCCTAGGGGGAGCCATATGAACATGGCGAGGGTTGCGAGTGGGGTTGGTAAAAAAGCTAGCCTACCGTCATGGAAGACCAAAGGCTTTGGGTATTTGGATCTTGGCATTGTTGCTGTTTGGTTAGTTGCGCTCACCACATAGCCTTCCTGCAAACATATATATTAATTTAAAGGATTTACCACCGGATAAAAAATAAATATATCAAATAAATACCCATTTGGGACGATGTTTACAAAAAAAAGAAGTGTGGTTTTGAAAGTTTAAAATCAATAAATTCATGGTCCTAAATGGTGGGATGTCTCGAAACGATGCAAAATATGTACTCTAGGGTGGCGATTGGCTAGTGTTCATCTGTTCATGTTTTTTGGTTTATATCTTCACAGAAAATGGGAAAAAAAATATTGGAAAAAAAAAAAAAAAACAAATAAATATATATTATTTATTCCGTTCCCAGATTTTTATAACAAAACTTTCGAAATAGAGCAGAAATAAATTTTATATTTTTCCTTTTTCATCTTTTTTCCCCCAAATTTTATAGGAAAATATAAACACAAGCCAACCGCCACCCTGGGCAACTGACATGCAACATAAATGTGTATCAAACTTCTTGATGAAAAAAAATGGTTTCTTAACTTTATTAAAAAAATGCTAAAAAAGGCAAAAGATTTATGGTCACAAGGGTTGCATTGCAGACAAATTACACCCAAAGAGCCTGGTCAATTTACTTACTTCCAAGAGAGGAGGACCAAAAAACATGATTATAGTTAAACGTTTTTACCAAATTAACTGAAAACTGTAAATGGATTTGTAAGGTAAAAGGTTAAATAAGCCAAAACAGAAAAAAATTACCAAATGTGGATAGTTCTTGTTTTTGTTTGAAAAATATACCTTGAATATAGAAAGGAAGAGATAATCACTAAAGCTTGAAGTTCCAATCCCAATATCAGGCTTTCTCTCTCCAAACAAGTCCTTAAGAGCTCTGTGTTTTACAAGCAACCCTGATGAATTTGACACCAAACCAGTAAAGTAATGCCCAAAAGTTTCCAATTCAGTCCCCACAATCCTATCAACTTCCATATACTCCTTTAGAAAGCCTTGAACCATTACCTTTGGAACACAAGTAATTACCACTTTAGTCCCTGCTGAAGCCCAAAGCTCATATGCCTGAGGGTTCAGATTCTCAAGATAAAACTTGGGCAAAACCGCCCTTCCAACAGTCTCCATGTCTTTAACCCTAAGCCCACAAAAACTTATAAAAATCATGACCCTAAGTTTGGTTTCGGGATCAAGAAACCAGAGAAAAGGGGTTGATAGAAGCAAGAGAAATGCTCTGAAAATGCTACCACCTTCAAAGGCAACAAGCATGAAAAAGGGAAAGAAAGTTTGGGTTCTTAGGAGTGACCCATTTATGTCGCAGACCAAGGTTTGTGACGCTCTACCTTCCAAAGTGCATTTGGACAAATTAGGAAACAATGGGAGCTGTGGTGATAATTTTAGAGTTGGATTTCTAAAAATGAAGCCATAGCTTTTGACCTTCATAGCAGCTCTGTAAAAGGAGTTCGCCAAAAGCTGGTACACAAGCCATTCTGCTAGCTTTAGTACCATAGGGAAAACCATGGCTTTTCGGTGGCAGTGTCAATGACAGAGAGAGAGAGAGAGAGAGAGAGAGAATAGGAAGGGTTACACAGAGAATTTATAGGAGTGATTAAAGGGGTGGGGGGGAGCAGGGGGGTGGGGGGGGGTGGGGGGAAGTTGACCAAGATATCTGGTTAGCCACACCGCTAGCATTAATTGTTCATCAATTTAATTCGGATAAAAATAATCTTTTACCCCCTAGGTATCACATACTATCACTTCCTCCGCTAAACATTTAAAATCTACGTTTTATTCTTTTCCACTTTTAGCAAAGTCACGAATTAACATTATGTCAGAACATTGTAATCGTTTTCACATAAGGAAGTTTACATAGAAAGTAAATACAACGTATAAATTAAGTAAAAAAGTAGTGTACATAAATTTTAAATTAATAGTCTTTTATGAATCTAAATATATTCCCAGTAAATTTTTCAAACCTCGTTTTCCTCTGGAGATTGCATGGATTGGTTATTAAAAATGACAGATATATGCAGCAAAATATATTAAAAAAAATTAAATCATAATTTAATATCCAATTCTTTAAGTCGAATCTATCTGTATTAACATTAAAACAAATATGTATGCAATATTAAAACTCTTTTGATATAAGTTATACCTCTTCCAGTACTTCAACCTCAAAACTAGTAGTTCCTGAGGTGTGATCAGAGAACGCTCTTCCGAGAGTATCTAAACACGAACAATACAACTACAGGAGGCTTGATTCTCTTAGAAGTGATACGGATGTCTCACCTCTAATAGTATCCACACATAGAATCTTCGAAAGAAGAGATTTCTTGGAATTTCGAAGATTAAATTTAATCTCAAAATCCTATGATAACTCTTATTTTAATTTAGGTAGTAATAAGAAACAAATTAGTGGTGTAGAAAGGAAAGCACAGTCTCACAGGCATAGAAGACTGAAAGAGAGAAATTGAGGGGGCATCCAAAATGATCTTGCCAGATTTCTATGAGGTGGATGGCTAAAGAGGGTCTTTTTTCTTATAAATACTATCCAGGGTATTTTGGACCTCTTATTTTCCTTAATTGCATTTTGGTCCTGAACTTCTTACGTTTTCAAGGACTCCTCTAACATCAATTCTCTATTGCATGTGACCCATTAGTTCATACCAAAATATGGGTGGTAAAAATAATTAATTAATTATTATTTTACAAATCAAGTACTTAATAAAAAATAGAACAATTCTAATTTTGCCCTTCTAGAAGAAAATATTTTTCTCCTTAAGATATTTTCTTTGATTGTGAGTTACGTCTACCCACATATCACAATCATGCTCAGTTAGCAAAAATTTAATCATGAGAACCCCCTCAGGTATAATATGTATATTTTGCAATCTCTCTATCTGTGCACTTGAAAGGGCTAATAGGATATGGTTAAGTCAAAAATCCTAGTCCAATGATATATTTTTGATTGATAATATAGTTCTTTATGATACCAATTAGAATCTCATCCCAATCATCACATTTATTTGGCTTGAGGCTTAGGTAAATTATACTAAATAGAATAACATATGTGACGTGTCTTTTTGCTAGGAGTAATAGATCCATTCTTGAATACTTGAATATTGACATATATGTCCCACTATACTCAATGAATAACTTTGAAAGCTCGTGGTTAGAGAATAACACTTAATATTACCAAAGTATAGTAACTCATACATATAATATATACAGTACATCAAATACAAAAGTTCACGGAATACAATCCTACCTTATAATCCTAGTTTGATTTAAGCAAAGCTACCAAGTATGATATCAAGAATGATCATGTTCGACCTCTTACTATTATTAGTAAGTTCCCTTGTAGATGTCCCAGTATCTTATACTAATGGATTGAGACTTACCATTATCAAATAGACAATATCGGATCAAGCTAACCTAGATTTTTGAAGGCCTTTTTCAATAATTCAATACCGAGTAGAATAATTTAGAATATAAAGGTACCGAATGTCTTTGGTCTCCTCCTATTTAATCATATTAAATAGCCAAATATTTTACTTAATATCCAAGGTCAATCGCAATAATGATATAATTACAAGAATAACATCAAGAATACCCTTTATTAATACTTGACATTGAAACATTTTACAAATATAAGTCTTAAATGTAAAATTACAAGATTGACTATAGGGCTCACATCCAACAAGCAATCTAATCATGCCATGCATTAAATGTATGTCAGACTTTTGGGTGCGGTTTTCAAAATGATGCAACTTTCAAATTTTTGGTTGGCTGACAAGTCCAAGACCCTGTGACTAATTGACTTCCACCCGAGCTTGCATCTCGATACTTCAGTTCATCCACGAGAAAGTATCTTAAGCTCCTCTAACCTCGAACCTCAAAAATATGTAGTATCTAATGAGGGATTTTCCTGACCAGCCCTAGAATGTGCCACGAGAAAGAATAAACCTAGATGACATGTACGTGAACCAAGAACACATGCCAATCATGAGGTGCTTAAAACTACTAATGGTAACCGAGGACATTGCTTGGTATTGAGGAGACTATCGAATACCTGATGAACTGAGACGTACTATCCTGACCAAGATTCATGCTTGACTTCCTTACAATCCACCCTTAGAAAGCCAAGGATGGCCTAAGAGCATTTCAACTCAAACAACGACCTCAGTTTTGGAGCTGTTACAGTTGTCCATTGCATATATGGGAAGAACGGGTGTATTTAAAGCATAATGGTCCACTAAACATATGATCCCACTAAATCTATAGAGTTAATGTGGATTGACCAAGATTCTAGAAATATGCCAAACAATTCTTCCGTCTCCTATAAATACTACAAGGGGTTCTAGACAAGGTATGCACATTTTTCCAACAATTATTCCAGAACTCATTATTGATTTCCACAGCGGAGGTAAAATGCTAGCAGACCCACCACGATGAATTGTTTTGTTGGAATCAAAATTCATTGGAGATTACATTTGAATCTCAAAGACCATCTTTGACGATCCAATTTTTTATTTCATCAATAATTATGAAATTATTTAATCTGATATTAAAAAGTCAAAGCATTATAAAAATTGAAATCTCAACAAAATTTCTTTTTATGAGTATTTCTTTAAATTTTTTTTTAACAATAATATTTGATTAGGAATGGGAAATGCATTTTGAAAATTTATTATAATATAAATATATTATAAAATAATCGTGTAATTAAAATTTATTAAAGTCAATATGAAATAATAAAAATTTAAACTCTGTGCTATAGATGATTGAAGAGGTGCGAATAGCGCTACTCTATTTTAATTTGATAATTGTATTATCAAAAAGGGTCGTTACCGAGTAATTCCATTTGGATGTGGAAACTACGTGATGAACCCCAAGAGATTTTGTTTGCATGGAACAGTCCTGATATAAATTTGCATGCAAATCTGTCACTCTATATTAATGAATCTGTACCTTCCATACGTGTTGTCAAATTTAAAAACGTTGAACAAAATATGATAATAAACTACAAATGAAACCCACAATTTCTTTCAATTGTGATAGTTATTCAATGATTTTTTTACACCACAATGATTTATAAATCATGATCTTCAAAATGAGATATTAATATTTTTTTGGAGTTTTGGAATAGGATGCATGAGAATGTTATTATAACATTATTTGTTATGTTAATATTAAATATGACATCACTATAATTTGTGGTGTTGAATATAATAATAAAATAACATTTGATAATAACACAAATTATATAAATAATTATTTGTTTTTAATTTTTTGAGAAATACAGAGTTGGTTTGTTCTCATCCCAAAAAAATCTCATAGATTGATTTATTTTTAGGATCTAAACATAGACAATTATACGACCTCATCCCATAATTGTCTGATCACATAAATTTGAAGAGTTCATACGATTGCCCGTTGCAAAATGAAATGGAAAAAAAATACATTTTGAGTACGCAATCTTTGGATTTACTTATTTATTTTTCATTTTCGGACAAAAAACAATGTTTGTTGAGATCCCAACAACATTTCACCAAGAAAAAAAATTGAGAACTTCTCAAATTTAAAATCTCCATGTAAGAACACCCAAAGAATCTGGGATAATTCATCATTTGAAAATTTCTTGGATTACTTTTTCTGAAGTGCCAGTAAAAAGTTCATGCAATTATGGTTAAAGGGGTTGGTGAACTTTCAATCATTTGTTAGGAATGTCTCTGCATCAGATTTGCATGCAAACCTTTGATGGGGTAATACCACTTACACCTCCTTAATTATAGTGATATTTCACATACACCCTCCAAATTTTCAAAACTACCACGGTGACCCCTTGTTGGAGTTTTTTTTAATGAATTGCCCATTTTACCCTTACTCATTTAAAACTGAAAAATATAAAATTGATCCAAAATGATAAATGACTCAATTACCCTTTTTTCGTCTCTTTCATTTTTCAATTTTTTTTTCTTTTTCTTTTTCTTCATCTTTCACCGTTTCACCACCTCCCCCACCATACCATTGCCGCTACTCAGGTTCCACCGCCAACCACTCTTTCTTCCACCGCCGACCACTCTATCTTCCACCACAACCACACAGAAGAGAGAGAGAGAGAGAGAGTGAGAGAGAGATAGAAGGCCAATAGATGGTGGTGCTCTGTATTTTTCAATTTTCATGTTTTAGGGCATTGGAGAGCTTCCGTCGCATAGTAGTTTCTAATTGTTTCTAATAATGAATCTGCTGATTTCGCCTGAAATCTGTTGGAATCATTTTGAATTTTAGTTGCTTTGATTGTTCTGTGACTGGCGATTGAATAAATCGAGTGAAGTGCTATAAGTTCTTCAAAATTCAAGGGTTTTCGTGGTCTCTTGCAATCGGATCTAATTGGAGTACTACGTTTCTCGTAGAGTGGTTGCAATGGATTCAAATCTCCAGCAGTAGCAGCAGACGAATTTCAGTTTCATGCGGTATCGATCTGCTTCGAGTTCATATTTCAGGAGTTTCATGAACAACTATGGAGCAGGGAATTTGGAACAACTTTGAATCCTCCATCGTCGAGTCTCAAACTGGAGCGAAATTTTAGAACGCACATGTCCAGTGGTGGAATTGAGGATTCCAACTCTTACAATTTTAGTGAAGTTACACAAATTATTCTTCAAACACACCGGTTCAATCGCAATTTGTGGCGTTGATGAAGCAAGAACCAAAGGTCTATCTTCATCAGCAGCTGTAGTAAGAACAACAACAACAACAACAACAACAATAACAACAGGAACAACAGTTGCAGGATGATCTCTATTTTTCAAATTCACAGATTGATGTGAACCTCACCAAGGATTAGTGAGAACTGAAGCTACCTTAGGGTTTCTTCGCGAAGATCGAAACTAAATCAGATTTTGAGCGAACTAAAAATATAGAAATTGAAAGATAGATTACCTTGACCCAATGTTTATGAACGAAATGCGAACCAATGGTATAATGATCTTGACCCAATGATTATAATGAATCACGAACCAAAGATAGAAGGTTGAATGCCACAAGAAACTCTTGATAAGTTCAGAAAAAGTTCTTTGAAGAATTAAAGAGAAAACTCTCACAATTTTATTTAATAAAAAATAATGTGTAAAATTCGTAGGTCTACAAAGCCCCTTAAATTGGCGGCTAAGAGAATAAGAAAGAAACACTAATACACTTGGAAATTCGTGGGTCTACATAGAGGAAAAAAGAAACCCTAAAATCTAATTGCTAAATAAAGAATAAGGAAGCTTCCTAATTTACCTTACATTCCTAGTTAGAAAAGGAAATGATTTACTTGGCAATAAAGCCTTACAAATCAGCCTAAAAATAATTAAAAGACTTAAGATAATAAAATAAATAAAATAAAATTCGTGGGTCTCATTCTTGGCCCGTTCAGGATCACGCTTTAAGTCCATTCGCTTGCCTTGATGAGGTGGACTAGGCCTTGACTGTCCGATGGGCCTAATTTAGGCTTCACCATTGTAGTTTTGGCCCCAATCTCTAGAATAAGCCCATTAAGTGCTTCGTTGAATCTTTTTGCCCTTACCCTTGTTATTGGGCCAATTGGAACATGCAACGGATCTCTTGGTGTAACTAATATTATCTCATCATTCCCTCCCTCTTGAAAAGAATTTGTCCTCAAATCTTTACCTACACCAAATGGAGACAAGTTAGTCACATTAAAAGTAGTACTTACATTAAACTCACCTAAAAGGTCTAATTTGTAGGCGTTGTCATTGATTCGTTCTATCACTTGAAAATTGCCATCCCCCCTTGGAAGTAGCTTAGAATGCCTTTGTTGGGGAAACAACTCTTTCCTCATATGCAACCAAACCCAATCTCCAGGTTCAAATACAACCTTCTTGTGCCCCTTATTAGCTTGGTTGGCATATTGCTCAGTTCTCCTCTCAATATTTTGTCGGGCCTTCTCATGGATCTGCTTAACAAAATTAGCCTTCTTTTCCCATCTAAGTTTACATGCTCATGCATAGGTAAAGAAGTCAAATCCAAATGAGTCAATGGATTAAAACCATACACAATTTCAAATGGTAAAAACTTAGTTGCAGAATGCACACTCCTATTATATGCAAACTCTACATGCAGCAAACAATTTTCTCATGTTTTCAAATTCTTTTGTATTATAGCACACAATAAAGTAGATAAAGTCCTATTAACTACTTTGGTTTGACCATCAGTTTGTGGGTGACAAGTAGTAGAAAATAAAAGTTTAGTTCCGAGCTTACCCCACAAAGTCTTCCAAAAATAACTTAAAAACTTAGCATCTCTATTCGAAACAATAGTCTTAGGCATGCCATGCAACCTAACTATTTCCTTGAAGAACAAATCAGCAACATGTTATGCATCATCAGTTTTATGACATGGAATAAAATGAGCCATCTTAGAAAACCTATCTACAACCACGTATATAGAATCTCGACCTCTTTTTGACCTAGGTAAACCTAATCCAAAATCCATAGAAATATCAATCCAAGGTTCACTAGGTATAGGCAAAGGAGTATACAAACTATAAGGTTTAACCTTAGACTTAACTTGCTTACAAACAATACACTTCTTACAAATTCTCTCCACTTCACGTTTCATATGAGGCCAGAAGAAGTGTTCATGCAATACATCAAAAGTCTTAGATATGCCAAAATGCCCCATTAAACCACCCCCATGATCTTCTTTAACAGGCAAGTCACGCAATGAACATTTAGGCACACATAATTTATTTTCCCTAAACAAAAACCCATTATGCCTAAAGAACTTACTAAATGTCACTTTCTCACATGCATTGCATACATTACCAAAATCAGAATCATCAACATACATATCTTTAATGTACTCAAAACCAAGCAATTTGGTATCTAAGGTAGAAAGTAAGACATACCTTCGAGATAATGCATCTGCCACAACATTTTCCTTACCTTTCTTGTACTTGATCACATAAGAAAACATTTCAATAAACTCTACCCACTTGGCATGTCATTTGTTTAGCTTTTGTTGACCCTCTAAATACTTCAAAGATTCATGATCCGTGTGAATCACAAATTCTTTTGGTCAAAGATAGTGTTGCCAAGTCTCCAATATCCTAATCAACGCATACATCTCTTTGTCATATGTAGGGTAATTCAAGGTTGAGCCACTTAGTTTTTCACTAAAGTAGGTAAGCGAACGCCCTTCCTACATTAGAACAACTCTAATACCTATTCTCGAAGCATCACATTCAATCTCAAAAGTTTTTGTGAAGTTAGATAAAGCAAGCAAAGATGTATTAGTCAATTTTTCATTAATCAAATTAAATGTCTTTTCTTGCTCATTACCCCACTTAAAACTCACATTCTTTTTGACAACTTGAGTTAAAAGTGCGGCTAGACTACTAAAATCTTTCACAAACCTCCAATAGAAGTTAGCTAGCCCATGGAAACTTCTCACCTGTCCCACACTTGTAGGTTTCAGCCAATCCTTGATTGCCTTAACCTTTTCTTCATCCACCTCAATTCCCTTAGCACTAACAACAAAACCAAGAAATACAAGCTTATCCGTGCAAAAGGTACACTTTTTGAGGTTAGCAAACAACTTTTCTTTTCTCAAAACATCTAAAACAAATTTTAAATATTCAACATGCTTATCTAAGTTTTTACTATAAATAAGAATGTCATCAAAGTATACAACCATACATTTTCCAATAAAAATACGCAAAACATGGTTTATTAATCTCATGAACGTACTAGGTGCATTGGTTAACCCAAAAGGCATAATCAACCACTCATATAAACCATATTTTGTTTTGAATGCGGTTTTTCACTCATCACCTTCACTCATCCTAATCTGATGATATCTACTTTTAAGATCAATTTTAGTAAACACACAAGAACCATGCAATTCATCAAGCATATCATCTAATCTAGGAATGGGATGTCGATACTTTACCGTTATATTGTTGATGGCGCGACAATACATACACATTCTCCACGTACTATTTTTCTTAGGTACAAGCAATACAGGAATCGTACAAGGACTCATGCTTTCACGTACATACCCTTTCTCCATAAGCTCACTAACCTGCCTTTGAAGCTCCTTTGTTTCCTCATGATTGCTTCTATATGTGGGTTTGTTTGGAATGGATGCTCCGGATACAAAATCAATTTGATGCTCGATTCCCCTTATTGGTGGCAAACCATTTGGCACATTTTTGGGAAACACATTATCAAAATCCTGTAAAAGAGAAACAATAACACTAGGAAGAGAAAAGTTAAGATCGTTAGTGGTAAAACAAACATTTTTGTACAAAAGTACAATCAAAGGTTGGTTTGAAAACAAAACTTTTTTTATTTCACTCTCTCTCGCATAAAAACTCACTTGTTTCTTCTTTTCTTTTCCCTCTCATTCTGAATTTTTTTCTCTCTCATTTTTTTTTCTCTTACTCTTTTTTTTCTTGTCACTCTATTTTTTTAACCTTACTTGATCATCATACACTTGCCTTGGCAATAATGGTACAAGAGTAATTGGCTTTTTATTAAGTACAAAGGAGTATCTATTGATATAACCATCATGAGTTACTTGCCGATCAAATTGTCATGGTCTTCCCAAAAGAATATGCCCTGCATGCATTGGCACCACATCACACAAGATCTCATCTTTGTACCTTCCAATCGAGAATGATATGAGCACTTGTTTATTCACTTTAATTTCTCGACAATCATTCAACTATTATAACTTGTATGGTTTAGGATGTTTTAAAGTTGGCAATTTCAATTTCTCCACCAAACTAGTGCTAGCAACATTTGTACAACTCCCCCCATCAATAATCATGCTACATACCTTATCATTGACATGGTATCTAGTATGAAAGATGTTCTCTCATCGTATCGTCTCATCTTCTTTGACTTGTGCACTAAGAGCTCTTCTTGCAACTAGGAGCTCTCCATCAACCGGGTATTCCACATCATGTGTATTCTCCAAAGGTGGCAGCGAATCATCATCCATCCCATCTTCGGTCTCAATACCTCCATCATCTCTCATAATTATCACTCTCTTATTCGAACATTGAGATGCAATATAACCTATTCCCAAACACTTAAAGCATTTAGTTTATCTATTTCTAGAAGGTTATGAATCGATTTTACCTTGGTTCGGTGTACCTTCAGCTTTGTGGATTTTGGGAGGTTCGGCCTTGAGCTGAAAATTAAGTTTCTCTTCCCTCTTGCTCCAATTCGGTTTCCAAGAAGAAGAAGAACCCGATTGGTGCCCAATTCGTGTGGAACCCTTTCTCTTCAATTGTTGCTCCACTTTGATGGCCATGTGCACCATGTCACTCAGCTCGACATAATGTTGCAACTCCACCACATTTGCAATGTCACAATTTAACCCGATTAGAAACCTAGCCATAGTTGCTTCCCGGTTCTCTTCCACACTGGCTCGAATCATGGCTACTTCCATCTCTTTATAGTAGTCTTCCATACACTTAGAACCTTGTGTAAGATGTTGCAATTTTTTATACAAGTCCCTATAGTAGTGACTAGGGACAAACTGCCTCCTCATGATGACCTTAATTTCCGCCCACGTCTCAATAGGCCTCTCATGGTTTCTCCTCCTATTTATCACAGGTTGATCCCACCATATTATAGCATAGTCAATAAACTCAATTACAACAAGTTTTACCTTTTTCTCCTCGGAGTAGTTGTGGCACTCAAAGATCAACTCTACCTTCTTCTCTCACTCCAAGTATACTTCAGGGTCGTTTTTTCCTTGGAATGATGGTATCTTCACCTTGATGCTTTGCAAGTTATTATTAAGCTTCTCCCCATATCTATCTTCTCTATTAACATATCCACGCCCAAATTTGCCCAAGCTTGCATTAGAGGCATGATCGTCTTCATCTAGGTCATTCCCATAATCATCTTCATATTCGAACCAAGGCTGATTCCTCTCTTCGTCGCACATTAGGAGTTCTCGATGGCTGCCCCTTTTGTGCACTAGACTCAACTTTGTCTAGTCTCTCATGCACTTCATCAAACCACAAGTTCAACCGTTGAATCTTTTGCTCAAAGGCCTTGTAAAAAACTTTTACGTCCATGACGTTTATCCTTTCCAGTGCTTCATCAGACGAGCCTTTGTTTGTTTCTCGAGACATGTTTAGTAACCTGCAAAACAAAGTTAGCAAACCTCACAAACACTCCCTCACGTGTTTACACTCAAACTATGTCACTCCACTCATGTATCACTCAAATTCGACTTTTACCCTCTTATGAGCTCATACTCTCTTGCCTTTTTCCACTCTTTAGTTTACTCTTTTAGTTCTTTATTGAACTTAACCAATCTCAATCAGAAATTTTCTTGTAGCAATCCAAACTCAACAAATTGATTCACTAAGAATAAGGTTTTAGGAACGAAAACAAAGCAAACAAAAAGAGCACAAAGAAAAGTATATGGCATAGAATAAGAAGAAATAATTCTCAACTTTTTTTTGGGAGGGACTGCTGAATTTTTGGTTTTTTTTTTTTTTTTTTTTTTTGCAGCAACTTAAATCAATATTGAAGATGCACAGTACCAAAGAAAAAAAAATTAATCAATTATAAATATTTCGGCCAAGAAAGTTCAAGTATGACGGACAAGATAACAATGAACGAAGAAGAATAAAGAAGATAGGTGAAATCTGATCTAGACCTTGTTCTGATTACCAAATAATGTGAACATCACCAAGAATTAGTGAAACCCGAAACCAACTTAGGGTTTCTTCACGAAAATCGAAACTAAATCAGATTTTGAGATAACTAAAAATATAGAAATGGAAAGATAGATTACCTTGACCCAATGTTTATGAACGAAATGCAAACTAATGGCATAATGATCTTGACCGAATGATTATAATGAATCACGAATCAAAGATAAAAGTTTGAATGCCACAAGAAACTCTTGATAAGTTCAGAAAAAGTTCTTTGAAGAATTAAAGAGAAAACTCTCATAATTTTATTTAATAAAAAATAATGTGTGAAATTCGTAGGTCTACAAAGCCCTTTAAATAGGCGGCCAAGAGAATAAGAAAGAAACCCTAATACACTTGAAAATTCGTGGGTCTACATGGAGGAAAAAGGAAACCCTAAAATCTAATTGCAAAATAAAGAATAAGGAAGCTCCCTGATTTGTCTTACATTCCTAGTTAGAAAAGGAAATGATTTACTTGATAATCAAGTTTTACAAATCAGCCTAAAAATAATGAAAAGACTTAAAATAATAACATAAATAAAATAAAATTTGTGGGTCTCATTCTTAGCCTGTTCAGGATCATGTTTTAAGCCCATTCACTAGCCTTAATGAGGTAGACTAGGCCTTGACTGTCCGATGGGCCTAATTTAGGCCTCACCATTGTAATTTCGGCCCTAATATCTCGAATAAGCCCATTAAGTGCTTCTTTGAATCTTTTTACCCTTGCCCTTGTTATTGGGGGCAACTGGAACATGCAACGGATCTCTTGGTGCAACTGATATATTCTCATCATAGATGAATTACCAGAACTAGCATCAACCAAATCATACTTCTGTGGTGTTAAGTATGGGGGTCAATGAATCTTACCAAATGATGAATACAGTGGTTGAGAGAGAGAGAGAAAGAGATGTAACAACTGGGTTCAACAGTAGCAGCGGCAAAATGGGTTAGGTGGTGGAGACATAATGGGTTTAGGGGTTGATGTTAGGGTTTGGATGATGAATTGCACGGGGCTAATTTGGGCAAGATAGAGAAAGGAGAAAAAAATCCATAATAAATAATAATAAAAAAAAAAAGGACATGCACCATTTACTCCCAAAATACACAAGAAATTACTAATTAAGCCTATCAACTTTTTTTTGTACCAATAACTCATTTTGTCTTTTCTGACCAAAATACCCCTCATGTGGATGTTAAATGTAACATTCAACAACTGTACGTGTTGAATGTAACATCAATTTTTATTTATTTTTTATTTAAGATGTTATTTTTTTCTGACTAATATACCCTTCACGTAGATGTTGAATGTAACATTCAACACATGTAGGTGTTGAATGTAACATCAATTGTTTTGGTTTGGTTTTTTTTTTTTTTTTCTCTCTCTCTCTCTCTCTCTCTCTCTCTCTCTCTTTATTTTTTTTTTATTTTTTTTTATGATGTTAACTTTTCTGACCAAAATACCCTTCATGTGGATATTGAATGTAACATCAATTGTTTTTTATTTTTTTATGATGTTATCTTTTTTCTGATCAAAATACCCCTATGTGGATGTTGAATGTATTATTTTTTTTTTAATTATGTTACATTCAACATTTGTGGATGTTGAATGTAACATTAATTATTCTTTTGTTTTATGTATCCACGGTTAAAAATTATATGATATTATATTTAACACCGATAGATGTTGAATGTAACATTAATTGTTCTTTGCTCTTGTTTTAACAAGTGTTGAATGTAACATTCATGATTCTCTACATTATTTTTTACGATGTTACTTTCAGCACATGTGGATGTTGAATGTAACATCAATTGTTCTCATATTTTTATGGATTGTATTATACGTGGATGTTACATTTAACACCTGTGGATGTTGAATGCAATATCAATTATTCTCTTATTTTATGAATGCACGGTTAAAAAATCAAATGATGTTATATTCAACACCTGTGGATATTGAGTTTAACATCAATTACATTTCTCTCACTACAAATTTAACTAAGGTGCAAAGTCAAAACAACTAAAGGGTGAAAAGTGTAAATATGTCAAAGATATGAAAATATCTCCGACAAATCAGAGAATCTAACTGTTCCCAGCTGTTATGCAATTTGGAAGAAGCTTTGATGGCAGGTCAAGCTTTTCAACTTTATATTATTTCACCGCTTTGTGGAGCTTCACTGTTCAAAGCCCCCTTGGAGCTTTCATTCCTCCCCTTTCACAGGTAACCATTTCTTGCCACCCATTTCAATGTTCAAAGTCCCCATGGAGCCTCTATTTCTCCCATTTTCATTTTTTTTTTTCTTGCCTCTTCCCTCACTCGATTTGTTTGATTCCAAATCTCAATTCGATTTGCAATCGCCTTCGCATTTCTCAATTGGAGTCTATGAAGCTGACGAAACGAGCGGTTACGACGAGTACAACTCAATTGAAGATGAAGACGCGTCTGCAAATTGATCGGCGCTTCGAAAGGAAGACGTGAATCACATGAGGACATTTCGGTAAACTCATTCCTCGGCGTTTTTTAAAACAGGAGTTTTCGACGTAAGGTTTATCGTCGATGGGAGTAATCGGTGCAAGAAATAGGCGTCGATAGGAGTAATCGGTCCAAGAAACAAACAATGGGAGTAGGCGGTAAATAGTTCCGTTTTTTGGGAGTAATCGGTAATTTTCCGAAAAAAGAAATGGAAAAAATCTTTTTGTTTTGTTTTGGTTTGGTTTATAACACATTAACCCCAAAACTATGCAAGGCCACTTTTGTCTTTAAAAATAAAATAGTAGGGTTAAATTGGGAAAAAAAATATAAGTTGACTTTCAAAAGGTATTTTCGGAATAAAAAATAAACATGAGGTCTCAGTGTCTTTTGACCAAATAGTTCAAGAAGTCTCTTATATAGTTTTTAAAATTGAGGGGATTTTCGTGATTTTGGTCAATAGTTGAAGGGGTGTAAGTGGTATTAACCAATGATTTGATTTTTGAATAGTCTTCACCAACCTAATTCGGCTGTCTTTCTTTTTTTTGGGTGGTGGTCAAGAGAGTGATCCAGCTATAACTTCACCTGCTCAAACCGTGTGATGCAACTGCACCTTGCAATGAAATAGCATTCACATCAACAGAGAAGTACTTCACAGTTCACACAAGAAAGGAGAAAAGGAAAAAACGAACAATTATTGATTTAGTGGATTTGCTACTTTTTTTTTTTAATCCCACTGGATGGATTGTCACATGGAACCCTGAAATTATGGTTTTTGTGTGGGTCCCTTGCTTTATTTTTCACCTTTTCGATCGAATTATTTGTGACTTTTCAGTTGATTTTTTTATCTTTCCACCTTTCCCAAAATAATTACAGCATTATTTGGTACAAATGTTGGGAGGAGATTTTTGACCACCAGGCGGAGAGACACATTAAATAAACATTAGATTACAAGTCTTAAATTATAACACTTCTCTTTTTTGAATGTTAAAACACTATAACAAAAATTATATATTAAGATAATATTTATAAAATAATTTATAAATAGTGTCTTTTAAAATTCTTATTGAGACATCCAATCATAATATATTTATAATATTTATTTGGTAAGATATATTTTAAAAAATATATATTAAAATATAAAAAAATTATACTAACAAATATAAAGGAATATGATTAAATAATTGTCCTTATAAGTTATTGGGATATACTTTTATTGTACAACTTTTAATTATTTTAATACTTAATTATACATTCCAAATAGTAAATGTTAGGATATATTTAGTGTCCTTAAAAGTGAATTTTGTTGTTGTAAAAAATTATTCATCATCCATTCCTAAGGGGGTGTGTTTGTTTAGGGGGAAAAATTGATGAATAAAAAAGAAAGAAAAAGAAATTTGTTTGGTAGGGATAAAAAATGAGAGAAAAAAATAAAAATAAAAAATGCATAATTTTTTAAATAATTTTTTTTTTCTTACTAAATTGGAAAGAAATTAATGAAAGAAAATGAGAGAGTTTTCAAGAGGAGAGAAATTAGATTATAGAATTTTTAGTTTTTTCTTTCTCTTTTCTCTCTTTTTTTTTTTTTTTTTTTTTTTTTATTTTATTTTTTTGACGCGCATTTCAAAACTAAAAATGTTTAACAGTTCTACTACACTACTTTCAAAAAGATCAATATAGAAGGATTTTGCTCTCAAATACTGCACAAACACAATAATTTCTTTCAAAAATATATATTAGTCATTAATAGATTTAAATTATTTTTATTTTTATTTTATTTATTTATTTTCATAAAATTAATTTTTTAAAATTTTCATCGTGGAGATCTATAAAATAAGACCAATATTGAATATAAAAAGATAATTTAGTTTTTATTTATTTTTGTATTGACAATTTCAAATTGTAACAAAAATCACATGTCATTACAACTGATGTTATAAAAAGTTGTAATAGTATTATGTTAGGTTGCAATTATACTAGTGATAGTTGAAAATTAATTTTTATTTGATCATTTCAATTTATAAATTTTGTTAGTATATTTAGATTGCGATAGTGATGGTAGTTGGATTGAGAGAGAGAAGAAATAAACCTCAGTTCAAAATGAAAAATGAAGTTGAGGATTAAGGTTTCTTCATTATATATATAGAAAATAAATATATGCATTCACTACTTGTAAATGATTAAACACTAATAATATTTTTGAAAAATGACTAATTAATAATCTATTTGTTTAAAAGGCTCATTAAGAAAAGAGAAATCAAAATCAGGGTTAAACAATACAAAATCCATTTATATATAACATGTTTTTCTAAAAAATTCTTTTCGACCGCTAAAGGCTCTCATTAGATAAGAAATTAATTTTACTTTGTCACTAGTATAATTGCAACTTAACACAATATATAATTTTTTATACATTTTAGAATTATGAGTACAAAAAAATAAAAATAAATATTTAAAATAATAGATTTTTCGTTTTATGTTTAATATTGGTTTTGTTTTGTTGATCTAGATTAATAGATTTCAAATTTTATTTTATTTGTTTTACATAAAAAATAGATATATATAAAATGAAAGTTATTTTTGTTTAAATCAAAATTTGATTTTGTACATTACTGTTGTATATAGGGGAACTTCTTAAGTGAAAATTTGGATGCAAGGTGCATCCAAATCAATGCTAGCTAGTGGCGGTCCTGGGCTCGGGGACTCGCCTAGTCTGTTCCTATTTTTTTCGGGCTTGAATTTTAGTTTAAAGTTCATGGGCAAGCTTTGGTATTTGATTTTCAGGTCTGATCAAATTTAGGGTTGGGTTTTGGTATGGCCAAATTTTTTTAGGGTCATATGTGTATGTGTAGATATCAAACCAACACAACACACTAATATGTTTATGTATTTAGCACTTATTGTTTATATTTAGTATTTTTGTTATAGCGTTTATGTTTATATTTTAATATTTATTTTTTAAATTAAAAAAAAAATTATAGGGGCTAGACTTCGACTTGATTTTGTTTTGATAGAGCGAGGTTGATTTTGTTTTGATTTTCAGGCCTGATAAAATTTAGGGTTGGGTTTTGGTAAGGCCAATTTTTTTTAGGGCCATATGTGTATGTGTAGATATCAAACAAACACAAGACACTAATATGTTTATGTATTTAGCAATTATTGTTTATATTTAGTATTTTTGTTATAGCATTTATGTTTATATTTTTGTATTTATTTTTTAAATTAAAAAAAAAAAATTATAGGGCTGGACTTGGACTTGATTTTGTTTTGATAGAGCGGGCTTAGACATGAAAGTAGGGCCAGACCATAGGTCAGGACCGGACTAGGGCCTAATATTTATTTGAAATACTTTAGCTAAAGTCCGACTTGAGCCCGCCCCAGCTTGGCCCGACCCATGACCACCCTAGCCACTCATTTTCTTATTATAACATAATATGTAAATTTAAATTTAATTGTAATATAATTTTTAATTTTATATATATATATATATATATTTGTTTAGAATCTACCTGGAGAGATTTATCAAACAAAACTAATATTAAATATAAAAGATAATTATTTTTTATATTTCTTACATAAATATTGCCTTTTTATATATTTTTTCACCTAAATTATAGCATATTGTCCATAAATATTATAATTTCGGTCGCAAAAATTGATGCGGGTGAAATTCCTACCTTGTGGGGAATCGAAAAGGAACAACTCCCTACTAAATTAAGGTGTAACTCCCTAATTAATAGTGACATAAATGAGAGTGTAACTCTCCATAAAAGAGGACGTAATCATAGGCCAAAAAGGGGTTACTCTCGGGAGGTAATTCAATATATAAAAGCAAAAGGTATTACATTTACATTTGAGTCTGATTACAATCCTGAATATTACATTCAATATACTCTCAATATTGTATCGAACATATCCAAAAGCTTTCTTTCTCTTTTTAGAGTAATCTGATCTTATTCTCACACTAGAGGTTCTTTGTCTGATACCACACCAATGTCCCTCCTATAGAACTAACTGGTTTTGCAGGTAGGAGTGCAAGTTGCGGAGGATCTTGGCACGTGAGGGCCTGAAACACGTACCAGGTATTTTTTGGCAACATCATTTGGCACTGTCTGCAAAAAACCGAGCAAAAAGACATGATCCCCGGTGCCGTGACAACCACGGACCACCGACCAGTTCTACAATTGCTATCGGCATTAATAGCAATTCAATAATCAAAGTCCAATGAACAGATCCAAATAAATCTTCGAATCAAAACTGTAAATCGAACGATGAAGCCAACGGATATGAATTGAACCAATCTACGATATGGTGAATCAATCGTTGATAATCGACGATAAGGAAGGAAAAGAAGATGAAGCAATAAATAAAGTCGTCTATTCAAAGAAGACAACGATGAAAAACACTGTTCAATCGACGACGAACAGATCTGCGAAAGTCGAAAAAGAATTGAATTAAGAATCAATTCAGGACCCCAGTAATTGAATTCAGAAAACAAATCGAATGGGATCCATAACTGAAGGATCGAAATACAATTAATGGGTAAATAATCGACAAACAAGAAATGGACCTCAGATTTGACCTTAGGTCTGACCTAAGTTGCACCTCAGATTTGGCCTGAACTGCACCATCGATCTAATCTGAATCGGAACCATTGGTCTCTGATCTGAACTGCAACAATCGATTTCCAAGATGAACCATACTATCGATTTGATCTAAATCACGACCATCGGTCTTCGATTTGAACTGTAACCTACGATCTGTGATCTGAATCGCACCTACAAGTTGTCGAGAACAATGCCGCCGCTGCAGTGCCAAGGGGTGACTTGAAATAGTTAACCTAGGTCTAATTACCCTAAAGTCCCTAAGGTAACAAGTATATTTACAGTTTTCACCCTGAAGTTTATTTTAAAGTAATAAGCTTATGAATTTTTTATGATAAATTGAAAATAAGTACTAGCTCGAAATGCTCTGAAGAAAATATTAAATCACAACTTGCATCTTCTAGATTCAATTTATGAATTACACCATGAGATTTAGAGACAATTCAACATTTGTGATTGAGAAGTGATATGGTGAGGTACATAATAATTACAGAACATACCTCACAATTTGATAAGATCATTTAAAATCCTAGGGCTATATTTACAGTGTGCACCTTCAAGTTTACTCTTAGCAACAAATATATTTGGGGACAACAATATCAATAAGCTGCAAAAGAAAAACCTAGGGCTAAATACACTAAAGACCCTAAGATAATATCTATATTTACAGTTTATGCCCTCAAGATTATTTTGCTTGCGAATTGCAACACATATGAAGTAAATAGCATATTCTTGTCCTACTTGCTTATTAGCCCTTCCTCTGGCACTGCTAATATGCAGTAAATATTATAATATGCAAAAATAACTACTGTCTTAGGCGTACTATATAACAACTAAATGTTGCGCTATGTACCTTGCAATAATTCAAGTGTTATGTGTAACACAAGACATATTGGAGTAGTATAATATTATGCTCATGTAAACAATTTGACAACCTAGGGCTAAATACTCTAAATCCCCTAAGGTAATAAGTATATTTACATTTAATACCCATCAAGTTTTATTGAGCAATAAGCTTATGGTGGCATCTTGATAAATTATCAATATTTGAAGAAAATTATATTTCTTGATTAAATACTTAAAGTGCCCTTAAGAAATATTGAAATTACACTTTGCATCTTCTAACCCATAAATTATGGCGCTACATGTGATAATTAGAAGGAGTTTAGCATTTGCTAAAGAAATAAATATAGGAAGTGCATTATAATTGCTGAATATGCCCCATAAACTTGATAAATATTATCCAAGGTCCTATGGAATAGAAAAATTATACTTGGTACCGTATAACTTTTACCCTGACAAATTACATATTATGAGAGCACCATTGAACTCCAAAATAAATACACCCAAAAGTGTATAAAATTTGATAGCTTGGTTATACTATGGAATCAGTATTTGAACTCCATATGAAGTGATTGACAAGATGGGAAAATGTCAGTCGACATATATAGCTTAGAGGCTAAGCATCTTAAAGCCAGCTAAAGGTAACATTTTAGTTATTCTACCCCTAAGATATTATGTTTTCCTTGAAATGAATAAATTATAAATTCTAGGAACAATATGCTAGAAGAATAATCAAATTCCAAGATTCCCCTCAAGGGAATCGATGAATTACAATTGGTACCTCTATATTTTTGTATACATAAAGAGGTAAAACAAGTATATTAGGTGAGATTATGGGTAATACTCGATTTATGAGTTAAATTCTTCATGGTCTGTATGTTTATAAAAAAGGACAAACTGTACTCTCAAACTTTGTATATGAGGTATAAATTTAGTGGCTAGAAGTAAACTTTACTTTGCCCCCAAATATAATACAAGAAAAAAACCCTTTAAGTAGCGATTTGCACCCTCTACCTTTTATTATTTGGATATAGTCTGTACAAAAATACTAAAGAGGGAGGACTTAAAGGCATTGTCCTAGAACGATTCAAAACTAATTAGAAAATGCTTGTTGTGCGACGAATAATAAAGGCCTTAAGTGAAACTCTTAAGATCACAAAACGCAACTCGCCTAAAGAAATGCTTTAGGCAATTACATCGTTACAACTTGTCTTAAAAGTTGAAACGACATGAGTAAAGATCAAATACTCGTTCCCGAGAGTGTTTCTCGTTGATGAATGATAATTTTGAAGATTCAAACCCAATTCATCTTGTAACCCAAATATTCATAGAAATACGAAATTGTATTACATTCTGAAGAATGCAACTATTTGTTCATTAATGATTATTATGTGGCATACAAACTACTATTCTTATAGAGTAGGTTAAAAAGTTACATTTCCCGGTTCAGAAGGATGTAGAAAGGGGAGAAGAGTTTAGCCCTCCCTAAGAGAATCAATTACGAAGAACTTAAATCGAATAAAACTTCACGAAGGAGACTAAATTATAAACTCAATGCCTGAGGACTTCACAGGGGACATGATCATTTTTAATCGCAAGAACAACCACTGAAAGAAGAATCAATCTATCGTCTCTTTAAAGCTAAAAGTTCATTCATAACTTGTTCAACAAAAAAACAAGTGATGAAGAAGGTCAAAGAGGAGGAGAAGAACATACAAATACCCTGGGTATGAGGGTAACTCCTTGGCGAAAGAAGACGGGTCTAAGAATACCTCGTCTGAGGATACCTCCCAGATAATAAAACACTTGCAGTGATAAAAATCACCAAGTGTAAAGAGCTAACCGAACTGCCCAGCTCAACGCATTCACAAACTGAACTGTCTAGCTCAGCGCATTCGTAGACCAAATGGCCTAGCTCAGTTCGTTCATTGACTGAACTTCTTAGATCAGTTCGTCAACTAACTAGCTCAGTTCGACAACTGCCTAGCTCAATTCATCAAATTGCTTAGCTCAGTTCGATAACTGATCAGTTCGACAATTGATAGGTGAAATTTATCTATCTATTTTCAAACCAAATTTGATAGTTTTCGAGTATTCTTGTAATATTTTAATTTGTTTGAATTTATTTTTGTTCAAAGTAGGGGTTAGAAGCGAAAATGGTTGAAAAACGAGCAAATTGGTAGGAAGACGGTGGAAAATGATAAAAAAGGACAAATATCATCACTGCAGCTTCACCGCTGCAAGGGTGGCCTTCACCTCTACTTTGGTGAAATGTCAGTAGGCTTTTGCCTATCCACTACTGTAGTGGTAGATCTCACCGCTACAGCGATTGAAGGGCAGATTACCCACTACTTTACAATCGCTGCAGTGGTGAGCCTACCGACATCCCACCGCTGCAGTGCCGAAGCCCCTAGGTGTAAAGCATTTTTAGATATTTTCTAGATATTTTTGTTCCCATTTTGTTCCAATTTCGTTCCCATTTTTTGAATAACACAACTTGGGACAATTTTGGGATATTGGGGAGCTCAAGATCAAAGACCAAAGAAGAGAACATCAAATTAGAAGAGGAGGAATGTTTGGGGTTATTTGATAGATTATCCAGTTTTCGAGTATTCTTATAATGTTTTAATTTATTTTTGTTCAAAGTAGGGGTTAGGAGTGAAAACGATTGAAAAACGAGCAAATCGGTAGGAAGACGGTGGAAAAACGATGAAGAAGGGCAAAGATCATCACTGCAGCTTCACCGCTGCAGCGGTGGCCCTTACAATTGCAGCGGTGAAATGTTAGAAGGCTTCTGCCAATCCACCGCTGCAGAGATGGAAGGGTAGAACACCCATTGCTTTACCACTGCTACACTGCAGCCGTGAGCCTATCGACATCCCACCACTGCAGCAGTGCTTTTGGCCGCTGCAGCGCCGAAGCCCCTAGGTGTAAAGTGTTTTTAGATATTTTTTAGATATTTTGTTCCCATTTTGTTCCAATTTCGTTCCCACTTTTTGAATAACACAACTTGGGACAATTTTAGGATATTAGGGAGCTCAAGATCAAAGACCAAAGAATAGAACATCAAATTGGAAGAAAAGGAAATGATTTCGGAGTGGTTTTTGCGGAAGTGGAGCAATTCACTTCATAGATTTGCTTTCCGTTCTTTGTTTCTCTTTTTGTTCTTAGGTTTTGTATATTGAATGATGATGTTAATCTCTTATTTTAATGAATATTCAGTTAAGATCATGAGTAGTTAAATATCTATTGTCTAGGGATTGATATAGTTTATGAAAATGTTGTTTGAGTAAATTGTGTTTCTTTAACGGTTGATCATCTGTATTCGATTGTGTTTACCATTCTTTCACCTCCATAGTATGTTTGTTATGATATTATGGTTGATTTGAGAATACGGGATTCGATACTAGGGAGAGGTAACCCCGAATTCAGACTAAAGGTTAAACACAACGTGACGATCTAATGACTCGGGAGAGTATTATAAAATATGCAATCTATGAGGTTGGGGCGAGACTCATGTGATTAGTATCGTTTAGATTTTAGATGGGGACATCGGCATTGACGCGAAGTCTCATATTCATTCACTTTACACTCGGGAGAGGTAGTGAGTGAGTTTTTGATACCTAGATTGTCGGGTAGTTTAAATACCGTTAATGTAAACTAGATTGGATCAAACACATATAAGTAAACGAAGTTAATCCCTAGATAATCTATTCCCATATAAATATATTTAGTATTGTAATTTAATTAGTTAATTTATTTAGTTTAGTATATATCTAAAAACAAAAACCCTAAATTCAATTGCCTAGATAAATTTCGATTATGATAATCGCGGTACTTAATGACAATTTAATTCAATCCATGTGGATACGACAACTCTTATCATTCACTATTCTATAAAACTTGACCCGTACACTTGCGGTGAAAGTAGCGACGTAATATTCAGGTACTAACAACTGACTGCCTAGCTTAGTTCGCCAACTGTTCGTCTAGCTCGATTTGTCAACTGACCACCTAGCTTAGTTCGTTAATTGACTACCTAGATCAGTTCAACAACTGAGTGCCTAGTTCAGTTCATCAACTGTCTAACTCGGTTCGACAACTAGCTGCCTAGCTCTATTTGTCAACTGACTGTCTAGCTCAACTCATCAATTGACTGCCTAGCTCAGTTCGTGATTTTCCTCGCTCAATTCATTCATCAATTGAACTACGTAGATCAGTTCATCAAACTCAAACTGAACTACCTAGCTCAGTTCATTCATTTACTACACCGCCGAGGCCAGTTCGTCAAGTTAAACCCAACTTCTCAGATCAGGTCATCCAATATGCACTTGGGGACAAAACATCACGTCTTAAATCTCATACCAAGTTTTTGAGATTGATTCACCAAGAGAAACAAGTTGTTTAGAACAGTTCATCCAAGAAATGATTTGTGCCAAGTCCTTAAATTTCGATTTGGTAAGCAAACCATTCTTATCAATTTGTTCAGCCTCTCGTCACAATATGGATATACTCTATTTAGTCTAAAAATGTTACATTTCAGAATTTAATATTTTATATGTGGATCATTAACGTTCCATGTTTTCCCATTATTAGTTTATTTTTGGGAAAACGTTATTCTTGGAATTTCAGCACTTGTTTGTGACAGATGAAATCGAACAATTTTTGATAAACAATGGACACATCATTACAATACGAAAAAAGAAGAAAGTCTTAAACTCATTATTTCTTACTAGGGAGTTAGTATTGAACTGAATGCATGTTCAGATTTTAACCCTGGTTGAGTAAAAACCAAGTGGCTAGGTCAGTTCGTCAAAGTAAATGCTTGTAAAACTGACAAAAATAGTTTGAAGCAATAGTGAAGCGTGAGAAGAGAAGTTGACCTATCATCTCACTTCTTTGGATTAGCACTCAGGCAAGGGAGGCAAATGATACCGGAAAAATTCCCGCCTAATGGGGGAAACCGAAAAGGAATAACCCCATACTAAATTAAGGTGTGACTCCCTAATTAATAGCAACATAAATGGGAGTGTAACTTACTTTAATTGAGAAAATAATCGTAGGCCAAAATGGGGTAACTCTTAGGAGGTGATTCGGTCTATAAAAGCGAAAGGTATCACATTTACATTTGAGTTTTATTATAACCCTGATTATTACATTCAATATACTCTCAATATTGTATTAAACATACCCAAAAGATTTAATTCCCTTTTTAGAGCAATCTGATCTTATTTTCACGCTGGAGGTTCTTTGGTCAATACTACACCGGTGTCCCTCCCATAGAACTAACTAGTTTTGTAGGTCGGATTGCAGGTTGCGGAGGTTCCTGGCATGTGAGGGCCTAAAACACGTATTCGGTGTTTTTTGCCAACATGAAAAATTATAATTATCCTAACAAAGAATTTTAATCCAAGAAATTATTTATTTTATTGATTCACTTTACCGAATTAAACATATTAGCTCAAATTTAGGATAGTTTATACTGATAAAAAAAATTGTTGAATATATAAGTTTGATATCATCTATTTAATTTGATTCAATTGATCTATTAGAATTTTTTTTTATCAAATATATGGTTACTAAATTTTAGTATAATATAATTATTCGGATCAAAACTTTGAACTAATGCGGAAACATTAAAACAGAAACGTACCTTTCGGATTTGGAAGACTTGTTTATAACCCATTCTTCGTTACTTCTCTCTTCAACAAGAAAAATACTACTAGAGTATTTTTCAATAATATCAACACACTCACTATCCAGAGCAACTTAATTTTTCTGTAATCTGATGGGTGTTTACCAAATAGACGTGATATTTGAGTCTAAGAGGTGCACCCATATACATGGTGACTCCATAATACAACATCTCCAACTCGGACACAATGGGCACCAAATGTGATTTTTTCTTTAAAGTCATTCATTATACTCTATTTATATATGTTAGTGGTGTGTGGGGCCGACGAGTGTCTTCGATCAATATGGGAGCACCATATTAAGTTTCTATTTAACTAACATGGCAACATCCCGCTGCAAAATAAAATACTCGTCTGTGCCCCAGACCAATTTAGTCACATTAAAGTAAGCATTTCTAACCCTTCTAAAGTTTAAAACTTGGAACATGCTTAATCTACTTTGCAGTAGCGTGCTTATTTAAAAACAAAATGATATATATATTTATATACATGATATAATTTTGAAAAATAGCTTAATATGTGGTGGCCACCATTAAATGCCGTACATTGCAATTTAACAAGATGTGTTATTAAATTATCTTCCTTTAAACTTCATGTTACTCAAATTCTATTTCAATGCTTTTCTAGACATGTCTCTTTAGATGGTATCATTCAATGCCATAGGATAACAAGTTAAAGTAGAAACATCATATTTATGAATTATAACATAGTTCAAAGTCATAAGGGCATACTTATATCATTATTAATGATCTACATATATAGGGCTCATACAATAAAAAAGTAGAGACTCATTTCTCACTCCCTATGTGGTCGTCTTAAAGAACATATAGTATGATTTACGTGTTACAACATCAGACTCAAAAAATAAAAAAAATGAGGATGTCATACTAAATTACCATATAAATCTAAGTCCAATCACTACATAAGCGATTGATTTGAGAACTTCCAGCTGGTATCTTCTCGAATATCCACTTTAAATCTCACATTCGGCTATTATCAGGTTACATGAAATGTGAGAAACTTTCATGTTCGATTTCTCATAAACCTTACCTTAGTGCATCTAAGGCAACGTTGTAAAAAATTCTCTAATTTAATCTTCAGAATTCTAAAGTCTCATCTCATACGCTATCTCAGCATCGAAGCTGGTTGATTGTGAGTATCCAACCTTTTAGCCTAGTTACATCTACCATCATGGTAAAATGTGTGCTATAGAAAATATTCTAAATTATTTATCATACATTTAATGAATTCAAATAAAGTATGAAATTATAAATGTTCGTTGTGAGACTTAGGATCCTTAACATGTGTGAGGGTAGCCATACTATAACAATGTATGGTTATAGGATCTGCAGAATGTGGTACTATCTTAAGACTTTCTAATTATTTTCTTTAACCAAACAACCTCTTGAATAGCTGAAGCATATGCAACATATTCTACTTCCATAGTGGATAGTGTTATATATGTAGGATTGGTTTTTATTTGAACATAAAATAACATTTTGCTGAGTATGAAAGCATATCTTGATGTTGACTTACGTTTATCCAAGTCACCACTCCAATCTGCATCACTATATCCTTACAAATATATATTTCCACCATGATAGCAAAATATATAATATGCGGTTCCACGAAGATACCACAAGATCCTTTTAACTGTTTTCAAATGAACAATTCCTAGATTGCTTTGGAAATGACTAACCAACCCTAAAGCGTAACATATGTCTAGTCGTGTACACATCATGGCATACATTAGTGACGCGCCCTGGATTTTGAAAGTATAAGAAGTAGAGATCCGGAAAAAGAGGAAACAACTTTCATTCATCCCTCTCAAAATCCTCCAAATCCGTTCATTTTGAAAATAGTTTTCAAGGGCTTTTCTCGGTTTCGGTTTGAAAACTTCTTGGGCTAGGATTTTTGAGTTGAAAATAGAGTCGCCACCTAGCATGGGTTAAATGGTATGCTAGGTCAACGGGAGTTTTAGAAATTTATTTTTTTATTTTGGAAATGGCCTATGTTTTTACTCGTAAGGTCTTGTACCAGAGATTTCCTTTAAGTTCAGGGGTCGGTTATTCTTAGGGAATGTTTTATGCACCCCAAGACACCCGCCCGAAAATGGTACCTCAGTCTAAATGAATATTCATCTTTAAACAAGATTCAAGTAATTTTCTTTAGTTTTTGTTAACAAAATAATTCTATTTTTTTTCTTTTTTCTTTTTGTTTTTTTTATGCATTTTAATGTAATGAAAGCGGTAAATGATAATTATTTATCATGGAGCAACATATAAAGTAGATCCAAAATGTTTTTTTTTTTTGGCATTTTTTGATATAATGAAAGCAAGGAAACTAACTAAACCAAGCAGCGATAACCCAATAGTACTATATAATAGACAGAAATATAAACGACCAACCCTTATAAAGGCTTCCTATATATGCTTGTTTTCACACGGAATTAGGTTGACAGTTTTAACATGCATGATATATGAAATGTTTTTTGTATTCTTTAATGATCGAACATTATAAAGGTTGCCTACATATCCCAGTAAACATGGGAATCAGGTTGACATATAATTCCAACATGCAAACTAAGACTAAATTATTTAGATATGTGACCGAACCCATACGTGGGTTGCCTACGTACCTTAGATAATTGATAATCTAGTTGTCACGTAGTTCATTTATGTAAGTTAAAACTATTTTTATTTGACTTTATTTTTTAAGCAAAATATGAATCATACAATGGTTTGAGAATAACCTCATTGATTTTTTCAAGAACACTGCAATCGAACTCCTTTGTTATAGTGATATTCGTGTTATTATGTTAGTTGTTAGTTGAAAAGAAAAGAAAATACCATATATATATATATATATATATATATATATATATATATATATATATATATATATGCCAGTCCTACTCGTAACTAAGAAAGACAGGAACGTTTGTAAAGAAGGTGCACACTTATCCCTGAAGGAATAAAGGTCATCCCTTTATCCGTAATTTTTAGCCATAAGGGTCTGTTGATGTGGTGTGTGTGTATGTGTGTGTGTGTGTGTGTGTATATAAGGTGCTAGTCCACTATCCTGAAGGCTTAGTGCCAGGCTGTGATCTTGACGTTTAGTATACAGTAAGTCAATTATTAACAGTATATGGTTAGATTGGCAGTTAATAGAGTTTGTTTGATGTGTTCATGCGAGAATCATAGAGACTATGAACAACTTATGGTGTGATAGATGTTTTGTAAAGAACCCTTACACGTTCCTAACATGTTCTTAGGTGTTTTTGATCCTCACATGTTCTTGACATGTTTTCAAGTGTTTTTAATCCTCACATGTTCTCAAACATTCTTGATGTTCTTTATTTTTTGAACCATTTTTGATATGGTTTGATGATTTTGTCGTCATTTTGATGTTTTTTGACATGTTTTTGATGTATTTTTCTTTGATTGTTGCTTGTGTATGTATGTATATGATATTTATGTACAAAAACTGTTTGAACATGCTATGTATAAGAATAAACACCATATTTAAGCCAAGATCAAAGGGTGTTTCAAGAAGACATACCAACTTAGGGGAAGTAGTCTTCCCTAAGTTTTTCTTGAACTTGATTGATCACTACTAACCTCTTGAGTTCTTCCTCCAAGATCCTCAAGATTTCTTTCGGGATGGTATTTCAGTAGAATTTTGAGGTTTTTATTGAAGGAAAATCTTGGAAACCCTAGAGATCCGAGAGTGGTACTTGATTCTAGAGAGCGATGATGTGGATCTAAGACCCTTTCCAAATGAAAATAGACCCCGCATTTATAGGCCTGAGATGCCTGTGCATCCATCAATGAGCAGGTAATTCCAGGGGGTTCCTTAGGAAATGTTTGACCTAGGGGACTTGGTCTTTTCAATTGATCATATTTTATGTTGAACAAATTTATGATGGAAGGAAAGACATTAAAAAAATTGGTAATTTTTATCAAATATTTTTAAAGATTTGGTAATGATTAGCAATCATTAACTATAATTACCTCTTCTCCAATCACATTTCTTTTACATGGGTGCATTAACAGCTTGATATGTCACTTCTGGTTCTGTTTAGCGGCTAAGTACCAGTTAGTTTCACTATTTTGGTTTGGTTTCCTGATAGGTGAAATTTATCTATCTATTTCTAAACTGAATTTGGTAGTTTTCAAGTATTTTTTTATATGTTTTAATTCATTTTTATTTATTTTCGTTCAAAGCAGGGGTTAGGAGCAAAAACGGTCGAAAAGCGAGGAAATCGGTGGAAAAATGATCAAGAGGTTCAAAGTTTTAGTGCAACAAATCTACTGCTACAGCGGTGAGATCCACCGTTGTAACGGTGAACCTACCGACATCCCCACAGCTGCAGCGGTGAAGCCCCTAGCTGTAAAGTGTTTTATGATATTTTTTTAGATATTTTGGTTCCCTTTTTGTTCCCATTTCGTTCCTACTATTTTCATAACATATTGGGAGTATTTTTGGAGTATTTCTTGAGAGCTCTCAACCAACCAAAGAGGAGGAACACAATTGGAGAAGAGGAAACAAGATCTGAGTGGTTTTTATGGACGCCACCTTTAGACAACGGCTATTTTATTTTGTTTCTCTCTTTATTCTTAACTCGTTTTTGGTTGTTTGAACATGTATATATGGATTATTATTGAATATATGGTATGTCCAAGAGCTAAACACTGATTATCTATGGGATCGATGTAGTTTACTAATTTACGTTGTTTGTTTGAATCCGCGTTTCGTTAACGGTTGTTCTTGCCTATTCGACTATGTTTACCATTTTATTACAATCTTGATATGCTTGTTATAGTATTAGGGTTGATTTTGAAAATACCGGGTTTGACACTCAGGAGAGATAACCCCGGATTCGAACTAGGGTTTAAACACAACGTGACGATCTAATGACCTGTGAGGGCATTGGAAAGTATGAAATCCATGAGGTTGGGGAGAGAATCATGTGACCAATTTTCATATAGACGCTTGAGGGGGACTTCGGCGTTGACCCGAAGTAGCATATTCATTCACTTTACACTCGGAAGAAGTAGTGAGTGAGTTTTCGATACCTAGATTGTCGGATAGTTTGAATACCATTAATGTAACCTAGATTGGATCAAACACGTATTTGTAAACGAAGTTAATCCCTAAATAATCTATTCCCATATAATATATTTAGTATTATAGTTTAATTAATTATTAATTTAGTATATTATTTATAAAAACAAAATCCCAATTTTTATCGCCTAAATAAAGTTCGGTTATGATAATTGCGGTAATTAGTGACAATTTAATCCAATCCCTATGGATATGACAACCTTTATCATTCACTATTCTATAAAACTTGACCCATACACTTGTGATGAAAGTAGCGACGTAATATTCTGCTACCATTGCCATTAATTCTTCAAAGGTGCAATGTATGTAGTCTTGATGTTTCACCTTGAATTTAATTCCACATGGTGAGACATGACTTGCAGAGCACACATTCGGTTAGATTTGGATTGAATTGGTTTGGTTTGCCTTGTAACCGATAGTTACATTTCAAGGTTTTAGTTACTTTGAGAGATTTTGCTCAAAATATCTATATGCCTTGAACCTAGTCATAAAATTCCATCCCAAGAATTTAATTCTTAATGGTATGTAATTTAATGACCATGAAATTCCTTGGCTAGGTGGCGAACTAGATTGATTTGGTTTCGATAACAGTTAGTCACTTTCTAAGTGACTTGGTTCCTTGCTTAGATTTTTTGTAGGAAACTTATTGGAAGTTTATTTTGGGATTTCAATGATCATTTTGGTGAGTCATTTACTTGGGTTGGGTCCTTGGTTGGATGGGCTTTGATGGTTTTGTCAAGACAATTTTGGTTTGTTTAATTCAAACCAAGCTCAAATCCTTAATCACTATGGTAATTTAGGATTTGTCATGACATTTTCATTGTATGATCAAGGATTATGGCTTGATATTTGGAGGATATCATACCTTAAATGAAAAATTGTAGGAGTATTTTGGTGTCAAGAAGATGAAACCGATGGTAGTACTAATTTCAAGGGTCAAAATGGGTAACATAGGTAATTAACAAAATTTCCTTAAGCTAAAGTGTAGTAACTAATTTCATTCATATTAAAAGTGATTTCATGAAAAATCAACATTTAATAACGTCATTTTATCTCTTCTTTAACTTGAGAAATTTTCGAGGTTGACCAAAAACTTTTACTTATACCGAATTTCATTAAATTGATAATTTTATGTTTTTTTTTTTTTGGGGGGGGGGGGGGGGGGGGTTGTAGTATTCACTGTAATCTAAGGAAAAAATTTGTTCATTTATACAAATTTGCGCTTTAGACTTTATACTTTAGTTAACTTAATTTGGCGGGTCAAAATGGGGTGTCTGCAATTGTCCTTCTTTATCATGTGAGTTTACTTGTAATGTCAAAGATAGGAGATACAATATTTTAGGCCTCCACTAAAATGAATGCTCCTACCATATCGATCTTGGATGAACAACATCATCTAGAGGATTACTTTAGTGGAGGGTTTTCGCTACACCGATCTCATAAAGACATGAGGCTTTGATGGTGGGTCTCACTACACCGATCTCATAAAGACAAGATCGTGTAGATGGACGATTTGATGGGGGGTCTCGCTACACCGATCTTACAAAGACAAGATCCTGTGGATGGATGTTTTGATTGGGGGTCTTACTCTAATGACCTCATAAAGATAGGATCGTGTAGAAGACGTGCTGATGAGACTCGCCACTATGATTTCATAAATACAAGATTGGGTAGACCGACGTTTTGGTTTGGGGTCTCGCTACAATGATCTCATAAAGACAAGATTGTGTAAACGGACAATTTGAAGAGGGGTCTCGCTACACCGATCTCATAAAGACAACAGTATGTAGAAGGACATTTTGATTGGGGGTATCACTACAACGATCTCATATAGAAAAGATCATGTAGAGGACGTGTATATACGGGGTCTTGCAACACTGATTTCATAAAGACAAGATCGTGTAGACGGATGATTTGATGGGGGGTCACGCCACACTGATCTCATAAAGATAAGATTGTATAGACGGAGGTGTTAATGTTAGGTTTTGCTACGATGATCTCATAAAGACAAGACTGTGTAGAGGGCATGCCGATGTGGGACCTCACTACAGTGATTCCATGTAGTGGACGTGTTGGTATGTTGTCTCGCTACACTGCTCCGATATTGCAGACATGTTAATGTGCGGTCTTGCTACACTGATATTGTGTAGCGGACTATTGGCGATATTTTAATTGCTTTGAATTACTCACAAGTGCATGAGGTCAAGTTTTAATAGAATAGTGATGAGTAGGGTTGTCGTATCCATAGTAATTGAATTAAATTGTCACTAAGTACCACGATTATCGTAACCGAACTTTATTTAGGCGTTCCAATTTTTGGTTTTTGTAAAAATATAAAACTAAACTAAACTAATTAAACTAAAATACTAAGAATAACGTTTGTGGGAATAAATTATCTAGGGATTAACTTCATTCACTTAAATGTGTTTGATTTAGTCTAGTTTACATTAATGGTCATTAGTCCATTCAACAATCTAGGTGTCTAAAACTCATTCACTACCTCTCCCGAGTATAAAGTAAATGAATATGCAATTTGTGTCAACACCGATATCCATATCTAGCATCTAAACAATTACATGATTCTTGCCCCAATCTCACGGATTGTACACATTCTAATAATCTCCCGAAACATTAGAACGTCGCGATGTTACAACAAGTGTATGGGTCAGGTTTTAATAGTATAGAAAGTGAGTAAGGTTGTCATATCCACATGGATTAGTTAAATCGTCATTAAGTACCACGGTTATCGTAACCTAACTCTATTTAGATGATTGAATTTTAGGTTTTTTTTATAAAAATAACCAAACTAAACTAAAATAAAAACTAGTTAAACTACAATACTAGGAATTAATTATATGGGAATAGATTATCTAGGGATTAAATTCGTTTACTTATACATGCTTGATTTAATCTAGTTTACACTAACGGTCATTAATCTATTCGGCATTCTTGGTGTCTAAAACTCACTCACTACCTCTCTCAAGTGCAAAGTGAGCGAATATGCAATCACGTCAACATCGATATCCCTATCTAGCATCTAGATGATTACATGAGTCTTTCCCCAACCTCACAGATTGCACACGTTCAAATAATCTCCGGAAACATTAGAACGTCGTGTTGTGTTTAAACCCTAGTCCGAATCCAAGGTTACCTCTCCCGAGTGTTAAAACCCTCAAATCAACCAAAATATCATAACAAGCATAAAATGAAAGTAATAGAACAGTAAACACAATCGAATAGGGATGAACAACCGTTAATGAAACAAAGATTTACTTAAACAACATACTTGTGAACTACATCAATCCCTAAATAATAAACATTTAGCTCATGGATATAACCAAATATTCAACTAAGAACGAGCTACACATGATAAAACAACTGACAAGATTTAAGAAATAAAGAGAGAAACAAAAGAATAGATGATATCTGAAGAATGGATGATTCTACGTCCGTAAAATCCCCTCCGAACTTGTTTCCTTTTCTTCAATGGTGTTTTCCTCTTCTTGGTCTGATCTTGGAGCTCCAAAAAACTCTGAAAAACATCCTAGCTATGAGTGGGAATGAGTGGATATCAATTAGAAAACATATATATATCTTAAAATATTTGAAAATATCATTGCCAGCTGGTGTCTGGTCGCTGTAGCGATCGAAAACTTGAAACACACTGACAGACACTCGTTGCAGTGAGCAAATTCTTCCTGTATCAAGCTATTTCACTGCAGCGGGTGAAATTCTCACTGCAGCGAGATAGGGACAATGTCTGGTGCCTAATTCCTATTATCACCGTACCTTTCTCGTTCAAACTCCGATTGAGGTGATTTAAAAACCTATGGAAATCTAATATGTATATATACAACTTTTGTGTTTTGATATTTTCCAAAATTGGATCACATCATGGTAAAAATGGTCTTGAAGTTACAGTAATTTCACGTATTTTGCACCGTTTCTCCCATTTATTTGTAAACCTACAAAACAACACAAAAACATATTAAACTAACAAAAATGCTGGAAAACACACAAATATATGAACCTAAAAATACTTGATTTGTTGGTAAATAAATCACTCATCATTGACATACCATCATTGGATCTGATGATCGGACCTCGCTCAAGAGGCATTAGCATGTACCAGATAAGCCCATAGGCGGCCGATCTTCATTAGTAGGACAAGTACCTCATTTTTTTGGGCTGTAGGAGTAGTTGACCCATGAATAATTATCGGATCGCTACATTGGGTCGGGTTTCACCAGAAGCCCTGACCTGATGTTCCACCATCGTCTGCTCCAACTTATGGGCGGGGAATTTCACCGACATCATTTTTCCTCCTGACCTTCGTGGTGATTCACTGAAGCGAGATGAAAGGCCATCTTTTACCTGTAAGTTTCCTTTCCTCCTACTCTATTGCTTGATTTCTTTGCCATACTGTATTTTGTCACACTCCCTTAAGCTCTTGATTCTAGTAGTGGCTTCCACACAACCGCCTAGTCCAACTGAGGTTGGTTCTTTATCCACGCTTCTCTATGAGAGGGCATTGATGACTGGGGCTCACATATCTAACGATTCTCCAGGGAACTTAGATGACCATGGGGAAAGCATTTTCAGAAAGCAATGGCTCGGATCGTTTTAGAATACATTCAAAATTCTTTCCTCGGTTGAAATTAGGGTTCCCTCCAAAAATGAATGCCCCTATTCGTGTAAGGAGGATGAAATATGTTTCTCTATCTGGATGTTTAAATACAGTCTCGAGCTTCTATTTACTCCGTTTCTTCACAACTTGTTCTGCCAACTGGAAATCACCCTAGCCTAGTTGGTTCCTAATGGGTGTCGCCAAATTATGGGTGCTCTTGCGTTGTCCCATGTAAACAAGTCACCCTTAACCATAAAGATGATAAGAAGTGTGTGTCATCTCAAATTCCATATTGACTCTGGGAGATTGTATTACTCTTCCATGAAACAATATACTTTTCTTACTGACCTTCTACAATCCGTAAAAGATTGGAAGACTTTCTACCTATTCTTTAAAGCTAATTGGGAATTTTTCTCTAAGGAGATAGGGTGCCCCCTGGTCATACTATGGCATTTCAATTACCCGAGTAATTTTCCTTTCTCCATCTTTTTAATTTTTGGGTTTTATTGCCTTTGTGGCATCCTCACCCCTTCGTGAATTGTTTTGCGTAGGTTGGAGTGCCTATCAAAGATTTCATTTAACGCAGAAGGTCATCGATTAATTGGGGAAACTCTTGATACCGAAAGATCGATCTTGCCAAGAAGTAGCTTATAAGCCATTTGTGCCCTAAAAAATAAAGATCGATAAATCTTATGTCTCCCAATTGCATGATTTGGCTTTGGAAAAAATTAAAAGAGCGCCCAAGAAAACCGCACAATCTATCGCGTCGACCACAACCATCCAAACCGCCGTGGTTCTTCCCAGACCTGCTTTGCCTCAAGAACTTAAATTTGTCCTTCCTATGTCGCCGGGTTTTGATTAGGATTCATCCTTGTTGCTAGTGCTTGTATCCCAGTCCCTACTAAAATTCGTGGGCTGGAATTGGCTGCTAGAGTAGTTGGGGTTCCTATATCCCAGACATCTTAGGCCATAACAGTTTGTGCTCAGTCTATTCCACCTGCTCCTTTGTTTAGAGCTGGTATCTCTATAGCTCCAAGCTTGCCAAAGGATTTTAAAGAATAGATGTTTCAACTATTGAAAGAAGAAGTTCCATCAGTTTTAAATCATCAATAAATCTTTGAGAATGCCATTAGGTTTCTCTACGAGCAGTCCTGGGAGAAAAGTTGTTCCAGAATTGAGAAGCATGTTCGAGTAGAGCTATTTTGATCTATCATCTGCACGCTTCTTTAGGTAATTTTAAATTTATCTCTGTAATTGAATAGGATCCTGAGTAAGTCTAGGTACATCGCAGAGCATTCACTTGTACTCTACCTTAGCTGGGAGTTTAGATGATACATCAGAACTAGACATCTATCTCTTGCATCAATCGACTGAGTCTAGTTGGATGGAAAAAAATCTTGGATATTTGCAGGAGGTGAATATTTTCCTTGAAATCGAATTGGCATTAGAAAGGCTTTCAAAAGAACAATTTGAGACCAATTTTCAAATCACTCGTGCTCAGTGTGAATTTTTTTAAAAGCAACAATCAATCTCTTATCAGTAAGAAATTCAGGCTCTTAGTTGAGGTTAAAAGAGTCGGATGATAACTCCACATTAGGAGAAAAGTTCAACAAGCAGTAATTCGAGCTTGATCAGAAGAATACAAAATTGGATGACAAAGTAGATGCCCTCTAACGATCAGAGAAAGGGAAAAATCTAGTCTCAAACGAACTTGTCTTTGAGAAGGTTAAGAGCTTAGTGCTCGAGGCTAAATTAGTAGCCCTGGAGGTAAAGTCCATAGAGTAGGCTAAGGATTTAGTGTGTCTGACCACAGTGGCCGATCAAAAAAAGATCGAGCATGAGGAGGGGGTCAAGGAGCTATTGAAACATTTTGAATCGTTCAAAGAGATCATTCAGTTGATTGGTTTTCGGTTCTGTCAAGCACAGGTGTAACAGGCACATCCTAAGCGAGATCTTGCTTTGTTGGACCAATTTTTCCCTGAAGACGAGGAAGGTCCCAATTCTACTTTGGTACAATTTTCGAGTGCAGAACTCCTAGGCGTTGATACAATAGACCCGTCTATTCCTCGGGGCTCGTCTTCCACTAATCAAACTCAACCAAATCCTGACCAAGTCAAGCTTAATTGTGAGCAAGTTTAACCCACCTCTGATCAGGCCTACCCTATTCCCAAATTAGCTCAGCCCGCTTCTGTTCAAGCTCAGTTGGTTGCCAATCTAGTTCAATTCAGTTCTAATATGGCTTTGGTTGCTTCTGACCAAGTTCAACCTCTACTTGGCGAATCAACTTTTGTCGCTGTCGAGGTTTGTACAATACATCTACCAAGTGATGTGGATCAGCTGGGTACTATTTAATTGGTCAGCCGTCCTTTTAATTCCTATTTCCATCAATTTTTTAATGATGGTACTTTGTAATTATGACTAGCTTTAAACATTCACCGTATATAGTTTTGGAAAAAGTCATTTTTTTCCTTTGATATTGGTTGTTGCCATCTTCTATATGTCATCATAAATGCTTCGATGATTTGGTTTCACCTTTTTTGTTATGTAGTAGACGTTGGTTTGGCTATTTAAAGCCAAATCTTGTTGAGGTTTCCTTGCATTCTTCTTCGAGTATCTTCCTCATTCCATTTTCTTTTGTCTCATATTAGCTATGGCCTCATCATCCTCAGTATAAGACATATTTTATGCTGTTCAACCCATAGAAAGAAGGAGATTGAACTACAGCGACAGTTTCGAGAGCTTATGATGATGGCCAAGGTCATTGACAAGGAACATCCATAACTTTACGCCCTCGGAGATGCTTGTGTTGCTTTCGCCTCCCTTGATGTTGTCCCCTTTTTTTGTGTAGTGTCTCAAATGCACGAGTTTCGTGATCGTATAAAGTTGGTACGAAAAAAGATCGATGATTTGCTGGCCTAAGTCAACCTCCACAAATCCTACAACGGTATGCTGAAGACAAAATAAGACAAGCTCTCGGAGAAAAATGATTAGAAAAAAGAGAAGATATGCTCTCTGATCCGAGCATTAAATTGGTACGAAGAACATAACTTCTACCATTCAAACTTAGACTCTGGGGGCTTAGGTTCTGTGTCTTCTCCTGGGTCAGATTAGTTCTTTTCCTTTCTTTTCTCTTTTCTCCTACTTTTCCATGTTTTTTGTTTTTTTGGTGGAAAATCCTGAAGAGTATTTTTTGAACAATATGGGCTTATTACTCACTAAATAAGCTCCTACAATACTCTTGTAATGGCTCAATAAAATATTGGTAGGATTCTTGTGATGGTAAAATCTGATTTATGTTGGAAGAAAGATGAAATGTACCTTTTGATTTTGTGTTAGGAAGTGATTTGTGATAGAAAGTTATAATTTCATGACGATTTTTTTTTTTTTTTTTTGTTTTCTGGACTATACCGATGCGTTTGTTGTGTATGGAAAACTATTGGGGCATCAAATGTTATGATATTCCAAATAATACTTTTACCAAAATGGGATGGATATTGGGCATGCACTATCATACATCGAGTATTGAATTATGCATTTAACTTAGCAAATGTATCAGAAATGGATGTTTGAGAAATGAACGTGTGTGTTAGGCGTATTAGTATTCCATAGTACTTATCCTGCCCTCTTCTATAAGAAGCTTGAGTAATTTACGTGTTATGGATTGCTTGATTCTTTGAAATTTATGGTTGAACCAATCTTAGCAGCTTGATTTGGAAACGAATGGGTCTAGGCAGTTCAGTTAAGTTCAGCTGGGTTAGCCAATGAATAAACTGATCTAGGCTACATGGTGAAGGTGATAAATAGACCGATTATGGCATTTTGGTCGAGTTGACCTAGGTGGCTTTGGGTAGTTTAGTTTACGAACTAGCTCATCTAGGCATCTCAATTGATGAACAAACTGATCTAGACAGTTCGGTTAAGTCTTGTTTATTGTTGAGCGTAAAACTGATACTTCTTTGTGAAGGTAAGTGGTTTTCTTTGCATTTCAAAAAATGACAAAAAACAATTCTTCTTCTAAATTTGAAATGAAAAATCAAAAAACGAAATTCAGAAAACAAAAACTCACAAAAGGGTATTTAAAGTAAACTAAATGAGCTGGGCTGTGGATTCTAGCTCTATAAAGCTCCTGTCCTCGATCTAGGCTGCTAGCCTGCACTTCTTAATACTTCTACGTTTGTTGTCACTATATAGCTCTATTTCTTTTCGTGGCTATCGCGAAACACTTTTTGGATGCGACTTGGTCTCTTCTAATTATGGTCACCTTGCCATCTTTCACGTACTTGATACATAGATGGAAAGTTGATGCTATAGCTCCCATTGCATGGATCTAGGGCCGTACTAAGATAGCATTGTATGGAGATGTAGATTCCATTACCATATACTCAGTAGCTATGGTCACTCCACCTTCATCATTGTTCGTCGTGATAAGGTGGTTTTTCCTTTCAGGAAGCTCAAGTCCCTATTGAAGCCTACCATTACTATTTAGGTTGACCCATTGTCAAAGCTGGGAACACCCATCTGATTAAGTGTATTAACAAAAAATATATTGGCTGAACTGCCAGTGTCGATCAGAACCCTTCTTACCTCGAAGTTGGAAATCCAAAGTGTTATCACTAAGGTATCATCATGAGGGTGAGCTACCCTCCTATAATCTTCGTTATTGGAAGTGATCACCAGCCCAATATTCCTGGTTAGAGCCATCACTTCCCCGTAACATCGCTCTCTGTTACCTCATAGACCTACCTTTTTCGCTCATGATTCAACTTTCCAGTATAGGGACTCACCGTGTTTATCATGTAGATGACCCCACAAGGGTTGTTCGGGTTATGATTCTTCCTTTCATTGTCGCGGTTCTCTGAACGAGCTTGGTTTCTTGGTCTATTTGTTTCCCTTGTCTTCTCCTGTAGGTATCCGCGCAGTCGTCCTATGTTGATTAATCACTTGATCTCCATTTGAAGCTCTAGGCAGTAGTTAGTATCATATCCATAATCTTTGTGGAACTCATAATACATGTCCTTATTCTTGGTGGATTTCATCGGGAGTTTAGGGGGCCATTGTATGGCCTTTGATGATCTAATCTCATGGAGTATTCTGGAGATCGGTATACGTAAGCCTAGAAGGTCCGGCTCTTGATGTGCTTTTGTAACTAAGCTCCCTAGATACTCTCTTTGCCGATCTGAGGTGCCATTCTTAGTGCTCTGATGACCTATATTGTTGGTCCTAGGCCTATCATTTGTTGCTGGTCTACCTTCACATGCGTATTTGACGACCTCTAGTTTCAAATATAAGGCTTTGCCTCCTCAATCAACTTAGTTATGGTTTTCAGGGTGTGCTTTGTTAGTGAGTCCTGGAACTGACCTGATCTCAGTCCCGAGGTGAACATGTTTATAATGACGTTTGAATCACAGCCCTCAATGCATGTTAGCTCTTCATTGAAGCAGTTCATGTATTGATATAAATATTCTCCATTTTCTTGTCGTAACGTTAGTAGGTAGTCAACCCCCTTCATCCACCTTTGGCTCTTGATAAACTGATCAATGAACTATTTTGAAAAATCTATCAAGGTTGAAATCGAGTTGGGTAGTAATGAGTGTAACCACTGCAGGGTCGATCCTTTTAGAGTCATTGCAAAAGCTCTGCAAAGCGCATAATTATCCACTACATATAACGTCATCAAATGTCTTAACTGTTGGATGTGGTCCACCAAGTCTGTTTTTCCATCGTATATCTCGAATTTGGTGGGGGTAAAATTTATCGAACAACAGTGCTTCTAGAATGTCCGAGGTGAAGGGCATCTCGGTTCCTCTTAGTAATGCATCTAACTTAACCATCATTAAGTCTCTGCTCTCTAGCGTTCCACATCGCTGAGAGAAGTCTACCATCTCATTTTGAGACAGCATTCGTCCCCCACCTGGATGGGTACTTATATCCCTTTGGTCTGTTTGCCTTCTCTACAACAGATCTAGTGACTCTAGCGACTCCACTTGTTTCCTAAAGCCATTATTGACGGGAGGGGGCTGCTGAGCATCCCTAGCAATCTGTTGGGCCATCTGCAACAACTTTCCTTCTATGGTAGTTTACACTTCAGGAAGATGAATAGTATGCGCTCCACTGAAGGCCTCTATATATGCCCCTGTGCTTACTAGTGGTAGGATTTTGCTTCCCTAGCTCTGACTAGTCACTCTTGATCGTAACTGTCTCACATTGGCAAATAACTTCTTTTTGTACTTTTTTCCACAGACAGTGCCAAATGATGTTGCCAAAAAATCCTTGGTACGTGTTACATTTGCTCACGTGCTGGAAACCTCTGCATCCTGCAATCCGACCTACAAAACAAGTTAGTTCTATGGGGGGACACCGGTGTAGTGTCAGCTAAAGAACCTCCGGCATAAGAATAATATCAGACTTCTCTTTAGAGATAATGAAAGTTTGATAAAGTAAGTATAATTTTGAGAGAGTTGTGTTTTATACATCCTTTGTTTATGCATATATAGGTTGTACCCATGGTAACTATCCCCGCCATGATCTCATCCACGTTCCATACTTAATTGCCGTGAATGTTTCCTGAGCTCCCATTATAGGATGTTGCGTTAATCACGTTCGTGCATGGGAAGGGTGGTAGGTAAGGTAACTACTATTGACCTACCATCCTCGGATTTAATGATCAGACCTCACCTAGGAGGCCTTGCCTTGTACCAGATAAGCCCATGTACGATCGATCTTCATTGGAAGGCTAGGTACCTCATTTTTTTGGGCTATAGGAGCAGCCAACCCATGAATAATTACCAGATCGCTATACTGGGGTTGGGTCTTACCAGAAGCTATGGTGTTCCACCATTGTATGCTCCAACTCGTGGGCGGGAATTTCTCCCACATAAAAAATTTCAACAATAATATCACTCTTATAATAGCTCAAAACTGATGTTCTTTATGTTTTAAAATCCAATCCCTTATGTCTCTATAAATAGACCTGAAACTAGGGCTTTAATGGTTAGTTTTCAAATGATATGTCAGTAAATGACATTCCAAGACCCCATATATCATACCCAATCAATATAGGTATGTTTTATTTAAAAATACTCTTTGAAATGCTTATTTTGGTGCATGAAACTTTTCCAATTTGAAATCCATAAGAATAAGAAGTACTAAATCATTTTAATTAGTAGAATATCAAAATATATAAACCAAATCAGTAGGGATCACATAATAAGTTATGTATATTTGAATTAGACTCAAATCCCCCAAATACCTCTCTTGGAATGATTAAAAAAGGGATAGTTCTTGACCAAGAGATCAAATCAGTTAAAATGTTGACTAAAACAATCGGTTGACTGGCCCTTACCCTTGGTTGACTGCCTTGTGCCAAAGGGTGAAGTACTCGTTGGCTTTACAACCAGTCAGTTGATGGACCCGATCAATGGCTTTCCCAATTTCTTCAATTCAGCCACTATTTCATTCGGTTGACCGACTCGAACCAGTTGGCTGACTGAATCGATCAGAATCCTTACTCCTTTACTCATTTCAACCAGTGTTTCAATCAGTTGTCGGATTACTTTTCTTGATTGACCGATTGGATCAGTAGAACTCTATTTCTACTCTCAAAACTCACTATTTTGATAAGTCTACCGACCCCTTTTTCCAGTGGATCTAATTAACCCGAAAACACAACATTTTTTTACTTTAAAACACATTTTTCACTTAGGTAATTTATCAAAACCATTTCACATAAAGAGCACAAAAAATATATCGTTTTGGGATCTTAAACTTATTACTTATTATCAAGACACACATAGGATTAACTCATTTTAAGTATCGTGCTTGATCCTAATTCCAGTTGAGTTAAGAGAATATAATTAAAGAGTTATTTTCACCTAATTTTCTTTAATGTCTTCAAAACTCTTTACGTCTTCATCATGTCCATCTTGCACCCTTTATAATTTCTTTAACGTTTCTTCTTCTTAATAAAAAACACAGAACTATAAATCTAAAATACTCAATAAAATCAATAGTTCCACAAAAAAAATAAAATCAATACTTAATTGATCATCAAAACCTTGGATTCAATAATCTCTCATTTCTTGATGATGACAATAAACTTTGATGTTTTCTGCAACAAATAATGTAATTGCGCTTCCCCTAAATCTGAGGACGAGTATTTGTACTTATTTAATTACAATAATGAAAAAGTAATGTATAATCTTTAAATATTCGACATAAGCTCCAAATAATTTCTCCCCTTAATCAATACAATACTTAGGTGAATTAATCTCTAAAATCAACATATCCCCATTTGTCAGCTCCAAAGGCGCAGGCGAAGAACCAAAACATCAGTCTAGGCATACATCATTATGCTTAGCCATACCTAGACCTTGAATGATTTTCATGAATTGATCTTTAGCTAGAGGTTTGGTAAAAATATCAATAAGCTCGTTACACTTTCTCATTAACATTTTTGCTCGTATTTTTTTTTTATAAATGTTTACCATCCAAGCCATACTTTTTCATTAACTCTTTCATGTACTTGTCCAAATTAATGAAAATCTATTCTTCGGTTTGCTTATTTTTCAACTCAAGGAGGAAGGTTAATTCCCCCATCATTCTCATTTCAAACTCAACACCTTTTTTCAAAATTACCAATAATTTATTTTAGCGAATGTCCCAGAATTATCTTTATAGCACGTGGTAAAGTCGTTTCTTCACCTTTTGACTCCTCATTCTTTGGGTTTTGTGGTTCATTTTCTATCTCAACACCTTGATTTTTCTTAGTCAATGTAGCTTCATCATCATCAACCTTTCTCGACACAAGTGGATGATATTCCTCAAATACAATATGCATGGATTGTTCAACTACTAAAGTACATTTATTATATATTCTATATGCTTTACTATTTGAGGTGTACCCAGGAAAAATACCATAATCTAATTTTGCATCAAACATACCCAATTATCTTTATCATTTAAGATAAAACATTTGCAACCAAAAACTTTAAAGTATGATATATTTGGAGTCCTACCATTCCGAATTACATAAGAGGTTTTATTAAAACCTCTTCAGATAGAGACTTCGATAACAACATGGAAAGCGGTACTTATAGCTTTGGCCTAGAAGTATTTAGTAAGACGATTCTCATTCAGCATCGTTATGGCTAATTCCTTAACTGTTCTATTTTTCCTCTCCACAACATCATTTTTGTTGTAGCATTCTTTTGGCAGGAAAGTTAGGAGCATTAATAAGAAGGTTATTTACCAATAAATCAAGTAATTTTGAGTTCAAATATTTGTGAGTTTTCAATAATTTTTTGTTAGTTCAATGTGTTTTTGTGTTATTTTGTAGGAATATAAACAAATGAGAGAAAATATGCAACATGTGCATTAACTTCATGGCCAATTTTAAATATGATACATTCCAATTTTTCGAAAATGCAAAACATGTAAGTTGTAGATTTATCTCTTAGATTTCCATATCCTTTTGAATCATCTCAATCAAAGTTTGAAAAAGAAAGTTATGACCATTTTTTAGAAGCCTTGCGTTGCAGCGGGAAAGAGCCGCACTGTAGCGCGGTTATGCGTAATTTAGCGCTACAACATAGAATAATTGGGGCTGCAACACCATTATTCTAAACCCTAATTTTCTAGAAGCGGCGCTGTTGCACAAAAATGCATATTACAGCGCCAATGCACAAAAACGAATATTACAGCGCCAACTCTCTGACTTGAAATGAAATAAGGGGCATTTTGACTCAATTTTGAGGGAGGAAGAGGAGGAACCAATCAAGATTGAGAACATGACATTGAGAAGGGGCGAGATTGAAGATTTGGAGATAAATTTCTCTGCAAATCAGATTTGAATTTCTTTCTTCTCTTTAATCTTGATTTAATTTTGTATTTGTAATATTCTGTTAGACATGTTAGCATTTATGAATTTATTGAAAAGATAAGTTATGGATTTTCCTATGTTGAGCTAATATCTATATCTAGACCATGATGTACTTTCGTTTGAATCATGTTTAAACTATTTTGTTAACTGTTACTTTTAATTCCATTTTATATCTCTCCAATTCATAATGTGTGTGATTCATGTGGCTGATGAATTAGATGATTTTATGTTGTGAATTTCATACTCGAGAGAGATTAAGTTCGTAACCGGAGTTGAAAGTGCATAGTTTTAGGTTGTTGTGAGACTGGGAGGAGATCAACACTTAGAACTTCTATTCAATTGTGTTTACTTTTTTAATCCTTCCAATATATGATTCCACACGATATTTCGATTTATTTGAGAACTTGAGGTTTGACACCTGGGAGAGGTAATTTCGAGTTCGGACTAAGGTTAAATACAACGTAATTTTTAATAGATTGTGAGATATTTAAAGCATGGATAATCTATAAGGTCGAGGAATAATGAATGTTTTCACCTAAATACTAGATAGGAATATTAGTATTGAAGTAATTACATATTCTCTCACTTGACACTCGGGAGAGGTAGTGAAGGAGAACGAGTGACCATGTGTATTGAATAAATAAAATTAACTAATAATTTCTTAATAGGATAATATGATAATGAAGAGATGAAATCAAGACCCTAAAACATTTGTGCATAGGAAATCCATATTATTATTTTGTTTTGGTATTTATATTTGTTTTTATTTTTATTTTTATAAATCCAAAATTTGATTGCCTGGATAAAGTTGGATTACGATAATTGCGGTACTTAGATACGAAACTCATAATTTTATCACTTGATTTGTTTTATTTTGTTTTCTTTTACTTGAGGACAAGCAAACGTTTAAGTTTGTGGGTATTTGATGAATAGTTTATGTACCAACAAATCAAGTACTTTCGAATTCAAATATTTGTGAGTTTTCAAGAATTTTTGTTAGTTTAATGTATATTTATATATTTTTTTGTTTATGGATCAGAAAAAGGGAAAACAAAATGGACTAATCAAGAAAATGAGGCAACCAGAAGCTTGGGGCTGTAGCGCTGCATGCCGGACTTCAAGCCCATTTTGTACCATGATACAATCTAATTTTGCAAAAACTCAAAATATTAAAGTTGTATATCTTTGTCTTATATTTTCAAATAATATTGAATCTCCTCAATCTAATTTCTAAAGAGAAAGTTACGGACAATTTTTAGAATTATCGCGCTGCAATGGGACATACCCGTGCTGCAGTCTAGTTTTGCGCATTATGGCGCTACAGCGGGGAATAATTGGCACTGTAGTGC